>OZ010601.1:54849619-54942119 GCA_963932145.1 Acanthosepion lycidas | reverse complement strand
TTGTTTACATCTGGACTAATATTGTCAACTTTATTGTTATTATCACAGTGTTTTGGCCACTGCACCTTCTGGCCTTATTCAGATGTTTGTAGATCTGGGTAACCTTCAGGAATTTTTAAAGTCAACCCTTTATTTAATTTACAGGGGTAGATTGTTCTCAATCTGCAATACATGTCTAGGAATATCTCATCATGTTCTTTTCGCATCTTGTATTTGCTCTTCCAGTTTCCTCTGAATCTGTACTACCTTTGCCCATGGATTGAACTCATAATTACTATGTCGCTAAATTTATGAACCAATGCTCTAATCCACTAGAGTTTTATACTTTGTTTTTTATCTGAGAGAGAGAGACCTCTTTCTGCCTTCCATCAGCATGGCTGATGCTAACCTCCAGGAGAGTGACTCATTGCACTCTCTCAGGTTAACATTCTCAGCTGACATGAAGTGGAAAGACTACATTGAATCCATTGCTAGGTCAGCTGCTAAGAAAGTTGGCTCACTGTGTTGTGCTAGAAAATTTTTTCTCCAGAATCTATTTTATATATCTTTAAGTTTACCATTTGCCAATGCTTAGAATATTGCTGCCACATGGTCTGGTGCTCCTGCTATATATTTAGAGATTCTTGATAAAATCTAAAGAAGAATGGAATACTGCTGCCATATAGAGTCTGGAGCCCCACTGTTCATCTCAAGGTCCTCAGTTAAATCCAGAGATGGATATATAATGTGATTGGTCCTCATCTGGCATCTCATCTACAGTTACTTTCTCACAGATGTGCTGTTGCTTCCCTCTGTCTTTTCTACAAATACTTTCACAGTAATTGCTCTGACAAGCTACTTTCGTTGGTTCCCAAACTGCATGATTTTGAGCATGCTACTAGGTTGACATCTCAGTTCCACCTTTTCACTGTCAAAACTGTTAAATGTATCTGTCTCTTCTACTCCAATAGCTTCATGTCTTATACTTCCCATCTATGGAACTCCCTTCCTCTTACATGCTTCTCTGATAGCTATAATCTTCATTTATTCAAATACAATGTCAATCAATATCTTCAGGTGCCTTGATCTAATTCCCCATCCTTCTCTCTATCCTTTCCTCTTTGCTTCTTTACTCTTGCTCCCACTCTCTGTAACCCCCTTGCATGCTAGTGGCATTCCTGCCTTGCTTGTGGTGAAATACTTAAAAGAAAAAAAAAAGAAGCAGTATCTTAACCTGGTGTCTTGGGTTCAGTCACTTTCCCACCACTGTAAAGTAACTTCCCTGTTTTCTATAAATACTTTCATGGTAATTTTTCAGACAAGCTTTTCACTGTGATACCTAGACTTCATAAATTTAAGGGCAATACTAGATTAACAAACAAGGTTTCATCAATTTACAGTTGAATCAGCTAGATGCAACTATAAGTCCTATGCTAACAGTTTTTTTTCTATTGCACTTATAACTTGTGGAACTCTTTTCCAGTTCTATACTTTCCTTAATATTGTTTCTGTTTTCTAATTCTTTCACACCTAATAACCCCTTGTTTCTGAGTGCATCTAATGCCTTACTTGGGGTAAATTTGATCCAAAAAAAAAGAATAATAATTGCATTCAAAACTAGATAGGATCTTTTGTTATATTTGTTGGATTCAGCTGGCTTCAGGAAATTAGATAAGTTTTTAAATTTGAATAGTACGGTCGTATATTATTGTCATTAAAAGTTTTAGTATGTAAACCAGAAAAAAAAGGAAAGTATTAGGTTGGTGCAAAAATAATGTCGTTTTCTCACATATGTTACTTTTATATATGATTTCTGAATTAATTCATTGATATATATATAGCCATGTTATATATAATTTTGAAGCGCGTTTTTCGCTCTATCGAATCGTGTTATTCGTTACCGTTCTCAATCTCTTCATTCATTTTTTTTGCAGGCTTTTCGACAGCATGGACAAAATTCAAATCCGCACGATTTTCTTGTTCCAGTTCAAACTAGGCTGAAAAGCTGCCGAGACAGCTCTTGATATCAATGATGCGTTTGGCCCAGGAACCACTAACGAACGTGTGGCACAATGGCGGTTCAAGAAATTTCACAATGGTGACGAGAGCCTTGAAGATGAAGACGGTTGCGGCTGGCTGACTGCGGTTGATAACGAACATTTGAAAGCCTTAATTGAAGCCGATCCTCGCAAAACCACACGAGAAGTTGCTGTTGAACTCAAGGTCGACCACTCAACAGTCGTTCGCCATTTAAAGCAAATAGGGAAGTCAAAAAAGTTGGATAAATGGGTGAACGATAATCAAAAAAAAATCGTCAAGAAACGACATTATTTTTGCACCAATCTCTTAAACGGGACTGATCACTAGCTTTATCTCCGCAACCATTGACCATTATGGTATTTTCATTCTCCTTGTCTTTGAGCTTCTGATGTCAATAGCATACACCTTTTGATTCTTTATCTACTGTGTTACAGTCTTGACCTTTACTGTCTTAGCCTTCTGAAATCAAGCATAAATTTTAGAGATCAAATTACTGAGCTGAATTTGATGAGATAAGTTTAATTTGAACTAGCCAACGAATGTTGGTCCTTCTGGTTTTAAAAGAGACCAGCTAAGACAATATTGGTGTGTTGATACAGCTGTTAAGCTTCTGTCTTGATAGATTGTTCCAGAATCTAAAGAAATCAATATTAATGGATAAATTCTAATCTGGATTGTGTGTTGCTATTATAAATTTATCTGAGGGAAACTTACGAGAAAGCAAGATGGAGGGGAGCAGATAGAGGGAAAAAGAAGATAAAATAACAGTGAAATAAGAGAAAGAAAGAAAAGAAAGAGGAATGGGATATGAGAAAAAAAGGGAAGAGAAAGAAGAAAAGGACAATTAGAGAAAAGGAGGGAGGAAAAAATGAATATAAGGGAAAAGGGCAAAGAGAGAAGAAAAGGAATATGAGGGAAAAGGTGAGAGAAAGAAGAAAATGAGTGAGGAAAAGGGGGAGAGAAAGAAGTAAATGAATATTAGGGAAAAGGAGGGAGGAAAAAAGGAATATGAAGGAAAAGAGGAAGGGGAGAAGAAAAGGAATATTAGGGAAAAGAAAAGAGAAAGAAGAAAATTAATATGAGGGAAAGGGGAGAGAGAAGAAAAGGAATATGAGGGGAAGAAGAGAGAAGAAAAGGAATATGAGGGGAAGCAGAGAGAGAAGAAAAGGAATGTGAGGGGAAGGGGAGAGAGAAGAAAAGGAATGTGAGGGGAGGGGGAGAGAGAAGAAAAGGAATGTGAGGGGAGGGGGAGAGAGAAGAAAAGGAATGTGAGGGGAGGGGGAGAGAGAAGAAAATGAATGTGAGGGGAGGGGGAGAGAGAAGAAAAGGAATGTGAGGGGAGGGGGAGAGAGAAGAAAAGGAATATGAGGAGAAAAAGAGAGAGAAGAAAAGGAATGTGAGGGGAAGGGGAGAGAGAAGAAAAGGAATGTGAGGGGAGGGGGAGAGAGAAGAAAAGGAATATGAGAAGAAAATAAATAAAAGGGGGAAAAAGGAAGAGAGAAATAAAGGAATATGAGGGGAAAGGGGAGAGAGAAGAAAATGAATGTGAGGGAAGGGGAGAGAGAAGAAAAGGAATATGAGGGGAAAGGGGAGAGAGAAGAAAATGAATTCAAGGGGAAAAGAGGAGAGGAAGAGGAAAAGTGAGACAAAATATGTAAGAAAATCAATGACTCGAATATCATAGAAAAAAATGAAAGAGAAGAGAAAAGAAATTCTGCCTGATTGAGAAACATGGCAGAGTGTAAAGCAAACAAGCAAGAAAGGAGAGGGAAAAAGATATGGAAGCTGAAAGCTTGAAGAAAAAAGAAATTGATGTATAGGAAAAGAAAAAGTAAATAAAAAACAAACTGTGATGGCTTATTTATTGCTGTTAAGTGTTTCATTTACCACTGACCAACCACAGTGTATATGTTTGTATGCTTTGATACATTGCTTCTTAGACTAAGGATGTAATATTACCAGCTGGGAGGCAGTCACACATGACAGATTTTTTTCCAGTCAAATAATCAGAATTAATATTGCAATCTGGTGAAGGACAAAAAAGTCTGAAGCCAAAAGAAAGAAGCAACTGTTTCCCAAGATTTTTTTTCTTTTCCTGCCTTTGTCACAATGTTCAGAGGACATTTCTGCCTTTGCTCAATAAATAAATTGCAAATTGTTGCAGGCTGGACTTAAAATGAAACACTGGTGCCATGTGTCTGCTGGAAAATTAACAAAGAAATCGCATTCAAGGAAAAGATTTGTAAGCCAAGCAAACAGGCTGAATGAGAAGGGATTTCTTTGTATTTATTTTTTAGTTTAGTGGGGGTGTAATTACTTATTATTACTCATAAAAAAATATTTTTCCTTTACATTTTATCATCCTATTTCTTTGGATATTAAATTCTGGTAGTGACATTTGTATGTATATCATAGACACACACAGTGTTAAATTAAACCTGTCTGTATGAGTAGTTGGCAACTAAACTGGCTCCCTCACCAGACCAGAGTCTGGTGGCGAAGGTAGGTGGAACTCCAGCAGCACAAAATAGAGCTATTAAAAGGTGGATGATCTCCTCAGTCAACAGCCATCCACCCCAACTATGAGTTAAATAGCCTCACCAACCTGCAATTGACCAAGTGCAGTGAGCATAGCTACACCTTTGAAGGCAGGGTCCCTCTAAATGGATTGGGTAGGCTCTGAATTTGGATTTGAATATCTATTGGCCAGTTAATGATATTTGAGGAATGATAACAATATTGGCAATAAAATTGATGATATTTATTATATGTTAGTAGGCCTTTTGACTAAACCAAACTGTGAAGAGAAAGATTTTAAAGTTCAGTGAGATGAAAATAAAAAAGAATTGATAACATCAGATGCATGCTTTTAGCATCTTCATTTAAGAGCCAACAAGAAAGATGCAGATCGGAGTTGAAATACATTTTCAAAATAGTATCACATATTAAAGGATTTGGGTTTATTAAGAGAATACAGTTTCCACAAAGAGCTCTCTAACAACAACATTTTCCAGAAGAGTGAGTCCCACTTCTTTGTTTATTTCTTATCTCATTGAAAAAGGATACAGGTAAGTCCCAAATTCAGACTTTAAAATCTTTGTGCTTCAATTTAGTCAAAAGGATAATATATAATAAACCAGTATAATAAATCTATATAAGAAGCACAAGTAGATCAACTTTTGTTTCATTTATATATATATATATATATATATATATATATATATATATATATATATATATATATATATATGAGAAAATAATATATAAACTTTTATATGCCAAAACAATATTATGAAAATTAATGACAAAGTGGGCAAAATGTTTTTGTTTGACTTCATTGGACCAAAGTAATATTTACATTGATATAACTACATACACATGAAGGATTGGGGATGTTGAAATTTTAAACTTTTATATTTAAACTATTTTGTGTACTTTGTATGTTGTCTTTTGGTATACTTGCATGTCTTTTAATCTACCAAATGCTGTTTCTACTTATATTTATATAGGTACAAAATCGCTAAAAAATCAGCATACTGTAATGAAAACATGCTCCAGACATAATGAAAACAGGTTTATAATCAAAATCTTTGTTATTATTAAGAGGAAGGATCAAAGTATTTTTTTTAATATTTAATGAAATTTTTTACTTCTTTTTAGACCATTCAAAATTCTATATCACCTGAAAAACTACCAATCCTACTGTGAAAGACCTTTTGTCAAACCAGAGTTCACATTGAATCACTAGCTAGGTGACAAATGACTCATCATTACTGAGCCATTTTGATGTTGTTTGGGGCATTTTTGAGTTCTTAAAGTGATATGATAGTGTATATATAAGTGATACTCCCATGTCATCAGATTGTCTTAAAAACTCCTGCCCAATGTGGCCCTCAGAGAATATTAACATTCATCATAGAAGGAGCACTCATTTTACGTCAAACAGTGCATGCTTCTGAAAGCCAGAAAGGATTTCTTGATATCTTCCATCGAGTATCTGCCATTATCATCACATCTGACACTAAATGTGACTGTAATGTTGTGGTGTAATAGATATCAGTTTGGAGTGAGAATTCCAAATTCCAATCAAGTTTGTTAGATTCACTTATACACAAATACCCTTAGGTATGAATCCATCTCTTCTCCCCAAATCTATGGGTTGAATAGCAGGACAGACTAGGTTCTTTAGCCTTGGTTGGCAACCAGTCTAGTGCAGAAAGAAATGACAATCTACTGTGGAAAAAAATCTGCCTTGTCAGTCATCAAAAGATCACCCAAGCCTGACTGAATGTCAATTGATTTTTACACTCAGCATCTTCAGACAGCCCCTTAGAAGAATGCAGGGCAATAGATGTTGGAATGTCCCACAGGAACCATGTGACCCTAAAGGAGTAAAATTAGGTGAATTTATAGTAACCAGCCATTTTAAGCTTTTGCTAACTTGAACAAGTCAAATGAAAGCTCAGTTGCTTGAACAATACACTGAAACGGAGCCGGAACTCTCTGTTCAAGTCCACTCTACTCACTTTGTTTGTTCAATTTGGAATTTATCAAATCAAGTTTGGTGACGTTAATACCCTTCTTATTACACAAAGTCTAAATTTTAATGAAGGATGGCATTCCAATTTCCTGTTACACATACTTGTCTTACTGATATCAGTGTGTGCTGTCATCGGCACACACTGATCTTGAGAGAGTGAAATGCTTTTTCTTTTATGGCAGATCTGTAAAGAGGACCTTCTTGCTCATCTTTACAGATATGGCATAAACCAGAGACACACCCCCTCAAATGATTTATATTTGGAATATTGTCTTCACCTTTGTTGTTGTCATAACAATACTTCAGCCATTGTGCCCTCTTGTGTATATCACCTGATTTACACTTACATATAATGGTTTTTTGCTATGTGGAGGCAAACTGGAACAGCTTTCAGTCCTATATGACTGAATGCATCCTTCTTTAATGGAGTGTTTTATACCTACACCACCCCCAAAAAAATTCCAGCAAAAACCAGTCAGTCCTAGTTCACCCTGAAAGTGCTGCAGCCATGACTGAACAGAACCACTACTTCAAAATTTATCCCAAGGGAGTGATATAGTTTGGCCCTTAGTTCTTTCAGAACCCCCTGCAATCACTGTAAAAGAGTCCTGAAAAATGCAAAGTGCAGCTACATATGATCTGTCCAGGCCAAGGTTGAAAATAAACAAATTGGGTCTCATGAATTCTGGAAAATCACCAACCAAATTATGAACAGAGGCAAAACAATTTCCAGAATAGTTGCAATAAGATAGGCCTCTTGTACACAACATAGTTCCAGACTGAGGTGCTGATGGTCACAAATAAATGTAGATTCTAATCTCAGCATATGGCCATTCAAACTAGCCAACCAGAGTGCCATGTTCTGTTTATTGTCATTGCTCAATTGAAGAAAACATGTCAGGTGTAGAGATGCTGATCACTTGTTACATTGATCTTTGATCCATCTCAGTTTTGTCTTAGTAATTTTAGCTTTACAGAAGGAAGGGTGAATAAATACTGATGCCCTTCCTAAACTGTTTGAGTTTATCAGATGTATAATCAGTCAGTAGAGATGATATTCCAAAGCCTTATTTGTCTCCTTCAGGATTGACCAGATCTGGTGTATGGCCAGACCAATTCTGATACTGTCAGCTAAGAATTTTTGTTGGGTTCTCCACATTTTTGTGAACTGGATCCATAGTTCTAAAGTTGGGAACAATCCTTAAATCTTTCAGGCATTACAACTGCAGATTGTTCCTCTCCAACATGTCTGGGTTCGCACAGAACAAATATACCCCCATTAGCAATGTAATATTTTCATTAGTTTTCTTTATGTTGTTATCGGTCTTTTATTTTAAAGGGGTCCCTTTCCCTCTGAACCTTCAAATGGAAGATCTCTGCTGTCTTTTATCATTCTTTGGAGTGAGGTTAGAGGAAAGGTAAAATTTTTTGACTGAAAGATGATTTTGAAATATTTGATGTCTGTGTAAGGAATGGATTATAATGCGTGGAATGTTTTTGGTGTAGGTGTCATATAGTAATATTAGTAGGAGCAGTCATGTGCAGGTGGTATAACAGATATTGATGTGGGAAATGGAATCAGCAAGCCAAGTACAAATTCTGGGCTAGTCTGCTGCATTCATTCCTCATTAATCCATTTGAGAAAGGCATGAATCTTCCCCATGGCTATGGGTTAAATAATAATGTAGACTGGATTATCTAACTTTGGGTTGTAATCAGTCTAAGAGAAGAAAAACTTTAATTCAAACTGTGGAGAAGGCAACAGGATACTGCTCTAGTATATTTCCCAAGAATGCATGAAAATTTACCTATAATACAGAAAATTGCATGGTAATTGTAATTGTTCGGATGAGCTCGTCACCATTGTATCTAGACTTTATGAATTTAAGTGCAGTACTAGATTGGTGGCAAGGTCGCATCATTTTATAGTTGAAATGGTTAGATGTAATGGTAAATAACATGCTGATAGTTTCTTCTATCACACTTCTAGTTTGTGGAACTCTGTTCAGGCTTCTTTGATCTTCAAAAATCTAAATACAATGTCAATCATTATACCCTGTCTTCTTAATTATTGTTCTATCATTGTCCTTTCTCCTTAATAGTAGTTTTTCGCATATTTTGTAACTCTCAGTAGCCCCTTGCATTCTAGCAGTTTTGTTATGTCATGTTTGATTATGTTACTTAAAAAAAGAAAAAGAAAAAAGTAGTTATAGTCGTCATCACAATTGCAGTAGTAATAGTGTCATTAGAGAAAAACGTCCTCTTTGTATATAACTTCTATGTAGACTGTGTATGTCAGCAATTCTGGAGTCCCACAGAGACAGTTTCTACTGCTTTTATCTCCCTCCTGCTATGTTGCACCATCAAAACATGGTCAAATGGGGTCCCAAAACAGATAAATACCTTAACAACTGTCACTCTGTTCTGACACTGGCCTTGGTATTCAATGTAAAAATATTTTCTTTCATTTTCAAATCATTTTTCCATGACCAAATTCTTCTTAGGGCCTGAGAGAATCTCCTACATTAGATAGAGCCTTTCCTTTATGGCCTGTTGAATCCTAAACCCAAGGATTTTTTTATTTTTGTGTGACCATGAGAGTCTTTTTATTTTTTTTCTGTTTGTGTTAGATAGACACAATTCACTTTTCAATAGTGCTCATTTCATGCAAATACACAAATCATCACATATCATCATTGGTTTTTCTTTGTTTTATTTCATCTGCTTTGTCAATTTAGTTGTTTTTTTTTTTCTTTTCAATTTTCAATCTTTTTTTGTTCTGGGTGGAATTTTGCTTCAAGGAGTTTCTGAATAAGGTTTTTATTACTGACAGCTGTGTTCGATATCTATTTTTTAAATAAAAAAAAAACAAGAAAAAATGCAGATTAAAAAAAAACAGTCTAGTCATTACAGTAACAATTCAATTAATAACTGATTTACTATGCTCGTCAAGGTAGAACATCTGGCAAAAATTTTGGAATTAGCTCACTTAAAGGATGTTCATTTTGTTTTTTTTATTTAGTTTATTTATAATAATTTTTTTTATTTAGTTTATTTATAATAAACTAACGACAGATAAAATTTGAAACATTTTTTTTTATTTATTTAATATCTGGCCATTCTGCTTTCTTAAAATATACCTCAAAAAGTAGATTATTACACAAACATTATTTAAATTAATGGTATAATTTTTTCCCAAGACATACAGAGGACAATATGGCTACATGCAATCCTATATCATGAATGACTTCGACATTTACTTGTTTTCTTCAGGCTGTCATCTTTATATGTTTTATTTAAACAGCTTCATTAAAAAGGAAGATTATATTCTAATTTATAGAATAGTCTTTAACACTGAAACACATTTTCCATCTATAAAAGAATGTATTCATATTGACCAAAGCCTTCATGTCCTGCTCCAATATGGTGGAACTGCTATACCATCACTACAGTGGTTGATACATGGACATCCTCATTACAGCCTCATTGCCTTGGGCAAATTAGATTATTTTGATTCATCAGTGAATATCACTTTCATCCAAGTATCCACATGACATGATTGTTTCTCTTTAGCCCACTTTAAATTCATTTTCTTCTGTTACTGCTGGTTTTCTTTTGCATTTTCTCTATGTAAAGCCATGGCCCACTAACATATACAGCCACACATCATATTTCAGGCTAATTGCTAACAGGCCTATTTGGTTTATAGTCAATTTATATCTGTTTCATCTAAAACATGTTAAAACTGTCCAAAAATACACAAACATGTTGTTTTTCTCTTTTTAAACATAAAAGTAATAATAAAAGATTGTAAACAAACAAAATAGTTATTAAATAATTAAGCAGTAATACAAAACAAATACAAATAAAAAAACTTACCAACACTTTCTCTATAAATCAATTTTCTTTTGACCTTTGCCTTTTTTAAAACATTCTACAATGTTTTTCCAAACTTCACCTGATGAAAACTTTCATTTGCTGCAAAGTGAATTCCTTTTTCAGTGTGTTGTCCACAAGTAAAAACATATTTTGAAGAATAAATTTCAAAAATTCTTTCAGCAGACTCTCTTGTAGTGGATTCATTACAATAAATTTATCTTCATTGTCAAGTATAGCAAAACAAGCACAAAAGAACTCTGCCATTTGGCTAGATGGAACATCAAGAAAGTAAGTCAAAGTACTGCTTCTCTGTAGCATCATCACTATCATTGCCTACCATGACCAGGGAAAACATTTCACATTGAAAATGTTTAATTAAATTTGTTGATTTTTCTTTAATAAAGAAAAATTTGGTAATGGAAATTTCTCCAGAAGTAATTTATAGGCTTGTATAGTGCAGTAGTAGGGTATAACATATTAGTTCTGCAGAAAATGAAGGAACACTTCTTGGTTGGTATTGTCTTTTTAGTGATTCTTTTGAAATTGAGTACGGTTGTTCTTCCAACAAATTTTGCATGTAGTTTGGAAAATTTTCTAATATACTAAATCTTGTGCATTATGTCCATGTATCAACCACTGTAGTGATGGTATAGCAGTTCCACCATATTGGAGCAGGACATGAAGGCTTTGGTCAATATGAATACATTCTTTTATAGATGGAAAATGTGTTTCAGTGTTAAAGACTATTCTATAAATTAGAATATAATCTTCCTTTTTTAAATTCAAAACTACTAGGACAACACTTTGCTTCTTCCAATTAAGTAAAATCCTTTATCGTGTTAATTGAATTAAAATCATGTAATGGGAGAAGTTGTTGTTTTGGAGGCTTTCTGATTCCCTTATATTTAGCAAAAAAGAGGGTATTCTTATTTTTTCTGAATGTATTGTAGGTATTGTATGTAAATTTCATATGGAGAATTGGATTTTTTATAGGAAACCAACCAATATGATTAATGAATTTTATCCATTTTTCTATGGTCAGATTTTCCTAGAGGAAAAGAAAATGTTGATACTTTTTCACTGTTAGTAACATATCCACTATCCCTTTGTTAACCATTTTTGTTAAACAAAATATCACAACAAACTTTATAATTTAATCTTTAAGTGCAATGGTCTATGAGGTAGAAAATTTACCTAATAGTGTTTGTTCTTTGGCAAAATGGCCGTATACACAATTGAAAATCATAAAAGTGAGATAACTTACAGCCATTTATAATTCATGGATTAGTAAAAAAAAAAAAAAAGGTGTAAATATGCATTTTATTGTTGAAAACATGTCTAGGCAAATGAAATAATGTCTGATAAATTCTACATAATTGTATGTTGTTAATTTACATTCTAAGAATTCAATTTTTAAATCTGCCTCACTTTGATTATCGATTTTTTAGAGGCCATTCATGTTTTTTTGTTTACATTGCATCAGCCTGTTATAATTCAGCTTGTTATGTGTAATTTGGCCCTCCCCACCGTATAATACTAGTTGTACCTGATAATTCCCATTTCATTCAGCTAATTTCTCAGAGTTCTGTCGCAAATATTGAGTTCTATTTGAACCCATTTATTCATTTGTTTTATTGTACATTTTCTGTTTTCAAGGCATTTTGTTTTTTTACAGTAATGTTCACCCTTTCCAAGACCACTCTCTAAAAAAATTGGGTACCATGCATATGGGTTAAATAGTTTTAGTATCCTATCTGAGCAGGAGTTAATCAAACCAAAGAAGACATGAAACTTAATAATTATTTAATCCAGAGGGTGGCCCTAAACTTTTAACCTATAGTGCATATATATATTTTCTTTTTACAATATGGTTCACCCTCTATAAGGCCCGGGAGCCACTCGAGGTAGAGGGTTACATTAGGAGGCCACGAATGGAAGATTATGGTTAACCCTGGTGTTGAACAGGCTAGTGATCAGGGAAACATCCTGTTGTGAGTTGGTTCCACAGAGCAGTGGTTCACGGGAAGAAGCTGCTCTAGTGGAACTTACTTCTCACTGGTGGAATATGGAGGGAATGTGGGCTTGCTTTGAATTTTCTATCCTGACACTTTGATCTTTTTTATGGTCTACCATTATATTTATCTTTTATAATCATCTCATTTCTTTGATATTTGCACTGACTATATTTTAGAAACAGCTGAGAACATTAAATGTCTTTCACTATACTCCATTGTGGTTTGCCTTCTTGAATGTGTTTTATGATTTTTTCTATTGTTTCAGTTGACATTTCTTTTGTTGGAACCGTGTTTCCTTTCAATTCAGTATGTTTTTTTTCTAAATGCAGCTTAGATGTAGCACAAGGCCCAAAGTATGGGGTACCCAGCATGGATTGAACTCACACTACAATTGTAATGGTTCTAGTAAGACAAGCTTACTAACTAGTACACCACTTTGAGGTGTCCTTTCAATTAGGTATGTCCAGCAAGTGAATTCCTTTTTCAGTGTGTTGTCCACAAGTAAAAACATATTTTGGAGAATAAATTTCAAAAATTCTTTCAGCAGACTCTCTTGTAGTGGATTCATTACAATAAATTTATCTTCATTGTCAAGTATAGCAAAACAAGCACAAAAGAACTCTGCCATTTGGCTAGATGGAACATCAAAAAAGTAAGTCAAAGTACTGCTTCTCTGTAGCATCATCACTATCATTGCCTACCATGACCAGGGAACACATGTAAATTTCATATGGAGAATTGAATTTTTTTATAGGAAACTAATATGATTAATGAATTTTATCCATTTTTCTATGGTCAGATTTTCCTAGAGGAAAAGAAAATGTTGATACTTTTTCACTGTTAGTAACATATCCACTATCCCTTTGTTAACCATTTTTGTTAAACAAAATATCACAACAAACTTTATAATTTAATCTTTAAGTGCAATGGTCTATGAGGTAGAAAATTTACCTAATAGTGTTTGTTATGGTTTGTTAAGCATCTGTAAGAACACTCTTTTAATTGGAGACTAAGTTGCATCTCAAGACTCTCTGGGTATTTGTTTTAGGAATACATATTACAAGAATCATTCCATTTTTAAACATTGGGTAATTCCATATTTTATTCTACATGCTTTGCAGAAAAATATATCATTAATTTAAATATTTCAATCAAGTTTATTCAAGGTATACAGGGTTTCATGGTTAAATTGTTGCCATTTTATATTTTAAATTTTATGCATGCACATTGTTTTTGTTTTTGTCAACTACACAGTATAGTAGGGTCAGTTGATCACCAGCTGTGAGAAAAAGAGCACCATGATGCAATTCACTCTGCCAGAAATGTGGAAATGGCATGCTGTACTGCTTGACATTTGTGCCAGAAGCTCCAATACAAACATTTCAGAGTGTTTGGGTGTCAATCTGAAGACAGTGCAGAGGATTCAGAAAGAGTTAGATGGGTTTAATGGTGATTATGAAGTATGACAGCTCGGAAAACTCACTCTGATTGTTCTAATGAGAAAAGAAATCCCAAATTTGTTAGTGGGGTCCTCAGACTCAACATGGAGGCCTACATCAAGTGCCTTGAGGAGGTAGGGCTGCCTTGGGTGAAGAAGGTGACTGCTGGAAGAGCCTATGTCTGGAAATAGAACTTTGCACCATGCCACACCAGCAGGAGAACACAGTCATGGCTGTTAGACAATTTCTGTGATCACATCGCCTTTTAGATCTGGCAATCTAACTCCCCAAACTGTAACACCCTTGATTATTATGTGGGCCACAGTTGAATGAGAGATCAACAAAACTCCTTGTAACAACAAAGATGAACTGAAAGCAAGGATTTTGGCAGCATTCACCAACTTAAACAATTCCAAAGTCATTTTGAGGACATGGCTGAAGCCAATAGCAATTTTAATGAATAAAATTTTCTCTTTAGTTCAAGATATTTTTGTGTAATTTTTGGTAAATATGTCTGTTAAAATGAGATGCCTGTGTTATTTTCATTTTTGCATAATTTAGATGACAATTTATCCATTGCACCCTGTATTTTATAAAGCTAGAATGTCCAGCTATCAAATAAAGTTTTGCATCTTGTCATTAGTTTATTTACTGCTAAATAAAAAACCTAAGCAAAAGTTTGCTAATTCCATAATTTTTTTGCCAGCAGTTGTAATTCCAGCTGTATAGCATAAGGACAATTTTTTTTGTGGATATATAAAAAGTCACTCAAACAAAAAAAAATGTCCAACTATCAAAATGTCTATCAGTATCTGGAAAAAAATACCAAAAACATTTCCACATGACATGCCGTTTTTCAATGGCAAGGAGATATTCAGGTATGTTGTATTCTCTAGTTTCCAGTTGATTTTAAGAATGAGGAAGAATTGCTTGCTTTTTCCCCTCCTTACATTAATACTACATTTCTATATACAATCAGCTTGGAAAAAATATTGCTGTTAAATGGCTGTTTGAACCACCAACTTTAAAATGTCATTATTCAGCTTGGACACAACTTTAGTAGTCAAAGTAAGCATCATTAGAATTGACACACTGTTGCTAATGATCTAGAAGAGAATTATTTCCTTAACGTAAAAACTTGGTTCATCGGGGTTAACACACTGTCAGAAGGCATTTTTAACCTCGTCTGCATGGAAGTATATCTGCTGGCATGTATCTGCATCTAAAGCCTGGAAAAAGAAATAATAAGTAAGAGACAGGTCTGATGAATGGGGAGAGTTGCACTGGACCTTGATACCTAATTGCATCAGTTTTTGCCGTATGAAAGGTTGCTTATTATCAAACAGTAGTCACTTCTGGCCAAAATGTTTACAACTTTTGATGAATTGGTACTAAATCATGATACAAAGTCTTTACATGTTCATCTAATATGTACATATTAGTAGACTTAGTGGTCTATATTGAGTTTTTGTTAAATAAAGACAAATATACTTTTAAAACAAATGAACATCTTGAAAGCTTAAAGTAGAGATTTTTGCTTTTACAATTTCAAGATAATTATAATTGTTTTTTATAGCTTTTTTTTGTTAATCCATTGTTATAGTCGAACACACCTATTCTATAGTTAATAGGCTCTCCCACCTATAATAAGTAGGAGTAGTAAGAGTAACGAGGGAGGCAGATGCTCAGTGGTCGGTCAGTCAGTCAATGCCGGATGACCATTAGTAGGATACTAATGTATCAGCGACCACAACTAGATTTCTCTGCGTCATTACCTATTATATCAAGTTCCTAATGTTTTGTACGTTGAACCTATTTTAGGACTGACTTACTACAAATACAAGCCTCCACTGTGAAACCACTCCATAACATCAATCTACCCCAGTCAAGATGACAATGCCACTGAGATGCAAAGGATTACTAGAGAAGCCTTTAAGAAGAAACTGAAAACCTAGTCCTGAACAGGAAACAAGGTATAAACTTCTACTCCTGTTCAAAAGACTGGGGAGGAGTGTGAACCAGATGATAGGTGAACTTATCTACTTTTATTGTGAAAACAAAAGATAAAAAATAAATAAGTAAATGGTAAAAAGTTTAGACTCTTTATGGCTTTTTTAGCTGAGACATGTTTTTGATTGCAAGAATATTTTTTTTTTAAAGTGAATATTGCATTAATAATTATTGAGAATAACAGCAATTTTTCCAGAAACAATTTCTACTATTTAACCTATAGTTAGGGAATGAGTCAGATTTCCCAAGGGTCTGCATGCAAGTTAATGTAACAAAGCCGGCAGGAATTTGAACTCTGCTCTCTGAGTTCTCCTTCTGAGCCACTATCCACACATCTTGAAGATGTATAGATGGTGTTTTTATAATTATATAAAACTCCCTTCTAAAACATCTCTATGCATTATTAGAATTATTTAATGTTAAAAAATATTTTATAGAAAAAAAAATTTTGTATTTTTCTCAGTTCATTCAAATTATTTTTAAATAATGGCAGCATATTTGTAAATCTTCACTCATATCTGATATGAGGTGATGAAAAGAAACATTGGTCAAATCATGGTAACCTTATGTCTATATTTTATTCACTTTGTTGATTTATGTTAGATGTCTTCTGAATGTTATAAGGCTTACCCCAAGCTTGGTTCCTAATACACAAATATTTGTTTAGATATGAGCCTCCATGACTGCCCATAATTCTTCATTGTCAAGTGATGACCAGGATCATCTTGAGGATATAGATTATTGTGGCTTGTATATTGGCCCACAAACAGACATTGAATGATGGAAGAAAACAAAATGAAAGTTACAGTGCACTAGGCAAAAATATTTCTGCATGTTCATATAGATGGTGAGAAAAGCATTGTCTTAAGAACAGTTTTGTAGTTGTTGAAAAGTGTTGTCTGAAAATGACAGTTTTGTAGCTATTGAGAAATGTTCTCCTGAAAAGGACATTTTATCACATATCATTGCCTCTGGCAAGGATGGCTGGAGCTGGAGGCCTGTTTATGGCTGTCCGGTGGGCTGGAGCTGTGGGTCAGCTGTCTGCTACTGGAACAGATACTATACTTTGATCCTAGTCATCTTGGCTTTAAGCTTTTAGGTCTTTTTATATTCTGAATCAGTTTTACAATATTTTGCTGGTCATGGAAGTTTAAGCTGCTGCTTCTAAAAATGCAGAAAAATCACGGGAAGTATTTTTTGGGACCAACAAATCATATTGAATTCTGAAGCTCTCTTCAGCTTCCAAGAACTGTTGATGTTGTAGGTGACTTTAGTAATACAATGGCCAAACTTGAACTTGAGTATAATGATACAAAAATCATGTTTATTTGTCCTTGATACACTATAAATGGGAAAATGATATATATATATATATATATATATATATATATAAAGAATGATTTTATGGGAAAATTAATGACAAAGTGTAAAAAGTTTTCATGTGACACGTTTTTTTTTCCTTCAGGACTTAATCAGACTAAAATGATATTTATGTTGATGTGACTACATATGTTCATAAAGGAGAGACAATGCTGAGAATTTTAAATTTAAATTAATTTTTTTATATACTATAGATACAAATACTAAAAACAGTCTGATGAACACCAAAAGTAAGAGATAGCACGTTTTGAAATAATAAACAGAAGAGAACAATGTAAAAAAAAGATTATTGCATTAATTAGTTTTTTCTTTTTCATTAATAGAAAAAAATCATGATCATTTTGTTCAATCCATGCTGATGCTTCACACCCTACCACCACTTTCTACTGAAGTTGAAGACTAGACAAAAAAACAAATTTGTCATATTGGCCTCAGTCTATCAACAACAATTAAAAAAGATAGCACATGTAACTTGAGGCCTGTTATCAGAAGATTGGAGCTTTTAAGAAACGTAGAACCACCTGTTAATTGCTGCTGTTTCCAGTATGACCTTGACTCAGGTTGGTAGTACATGTTAGGGTCCCAGCTATGGGCAGATAGTGAGAGAAAAAAAAAAACACTATGAAAGTATTTAAATAACAGCAATACAAGTAAAATGACCAACAATAAATTTGATCTGTAATTGAAGGCATTGTGTTTAAAATATATTTAGTTGAAGCCATAAAATTGCATTCAAAATATTTAGATTTCAGTATTAAATAAACCCATTGAGGTTGACATGATGCTAAACAAAATCAATATGTAATTTAAAAAAATAATGACATAATAAAGATTTTGAAATTCCACCCTACTTCAAACAAAAAGTTAGGAAGGAAATCCTTATCAATGCTGGAAAAAGCAATAACTTTTTTTTATAATTTCAACTGAAAGCTGTACTGGCTCCTCAAATCAATGAATGCCAAATTTTTCCTTGTAGGGAAATGGCTTATATTACCATTATGACAGTGCTATTGAACTGAGCTGCAGCATTTATCTAAAAACATTACTGCCATTGATTTTCTTTTTTTTTTCTGAAATGTTACCTTCCAAAACTTTTATACAAATCTTATTTGTGGAAAATGTCTGTCTTATTCCAGAAAATATGAACAAGTAAAAATGCAAAAACAAAATTGTGTATTTATAATTAAAACAAAAAATGTTTAAAGTATAATAAATTTAAAAAATGTTCAAACATACATAGCCAAGTTTTTTTTGTTGTGGCAGAGATTGGAATAATCTTGTACAAAGCAAGGTGGGTTCTGTCTGACAAAAGATTTGTCATAATGATTTCAGGTAAGATTTTACAAGCTAGCAACTCTGCCACCAAGTATATTTTCTAAAGCAGAGAGTGCTGTGGAATCTACTGTGAAAAAAGTAACGGATCTATTTATTATTTTGATATAAAACTGAATTGATACCCCTCTTACTATGCATACATACATAGCAATGTTTTTTGTTTTGTTTTTTGTTAAGGCAGGACCAGATTAATCTTGCACAAAGCAGGGTGGGTTCTGCCTAACAAAAGATTTGCCATAATGATTTGAGGCAAGGTTTTACAAGGCCAGTGGAAAAATTAGTGGTGGGGTGGCCTCTCATTTAAATACCAAACTCCCATCCATACAGCATATTAAACTGGGTTATATCTTACCAGCAGTAGGTGTAAGCCTGACCTGACACAAAAAAATATAAAAATATAGAAGCAAATATATTTAAATATCTGATTTAGCACCCCCACCTCAACATTTTACCTTTCCTTTTTATTTTGTAGCACTCTGTCAGTGTTCCAACCTAATATCTATACAAATACACTCATAAAGTAGCTTCATTTGATCTTACGTCTCATTTTTATTAATCTCATGTAGAACCAATCATTTTCTGAAATTATTAATCTTTGCCCAAAATGGCATTCAGTACTAATTTTAAAAAAAGAAAAGAAAAGAAAAGAATTCTGTAGTTCATAATTTTTTTTAACTGTTGTAAGAGAATGGTGTAGTCTTCTAGAAGACTATATTTTCTTTTATGTTTTTTTTCCTTGCATCCTGTCTATAATCCTGAAAAATAAATGACTTCTTGTCACAAATTGCTAAATAACTGGAAAATGGTGAGCTTAAACCATTGTTACATAATTCAATTTGTTCCAAAGACTAATTTTTATTAAATTATTCTTTCTTTCTGCCGAGTTAATTTCTTGTCTACATTTTGTCTATATGTTGCAGAAATGCTGAGACCGAAGCTGTATTACTTTTATAAAGATATTTCAGCTATACAAGTATATGTGCTTTCATGTGGTTTTAACTTCTGCACACATATTGCAACTAAACATTTTGAATGTCAATGAAGTTGCTTCACTTTGATTCAGAAAATTTATATTAGGTTGGTGCAAAAATAATTTCGTTTTCTCACATAGTAACATATGTTAGAAAACGAAATTATTTTTGCACCAACCTAATACCTTGATATAAATTCTTGTATATTAAACTCATACCTTGGTATTATGGACCTCTGTTAAACATACAAAATCTGGAGCAGCCAATTCAGTTTATAAGTTCTGTGCACTATGGACAGAGTTGTAGCAACACTGGATACAAGCTGCTGTCTCAGGAACTGACCTCTAGTTGGCAGGCCATCGATTTGTTTGCATCAGTGTAACTATAGATGTAACTTATCGCCCCATGGGTTTTCCCTTTTTTATATGCCAGTGTTTTATATTTATCATTTTCTATAACCATGTCGTCTGAAGGAAGAATAGAAAAGCAGAAAAAAGGTGAATTTAACAGTAGCACAAAATATTCAGTTGGTAAATATGGACAGTTGACCAATGTTTCTCTTCTTTTATCCATTAAAGTCAGGTATGAGTGTACTTTGTTAAAAATTAAATAAGTTCAAGTGTACTAACTCAGTTCAAGCTGTTGATCAATCCAGATTATGTACTCTCTACCAGAAATTTTGATTAATGTCTGCTCAGCATAGCTGTAGTATAAATCACAGGTTGGATCTGTAGTTATTGAGCAAACATGAATGTGCTTGAGCAGACATCTACAACAAGAATTAACTTGCCATGTGTTGGATAAGAAGTATTATTCATGGAAATAGTTTAAAGAGATACATAATTTTGCCAGAAAAAAAAAAAAAAATATATATATATATATATATATATATATATATATATATATATATATATATATATATTATATTCTTGGCTAGTGATATTTAAAGGTGCATTTGAAAGAATTATTTTTGATAATACAAATTAATCTCAAGATTTTTATTAAAAAAGACATATATTTTTAAAACAAATGAACATCTTAGAAGCTTAAAGATAGAAATTTTTGCTTCTAGAATTTAAAGTTAATTGATTACTTATAGTTATTTTGAATAGGAGTAGATGTAGATAGGTTTGCCTATTGTCTGGTTCATACTCCTCCCCAGTCTTTTGAACAAGAGTAGAGATTTATCCCTTGTTTTTTGTTTAGGATTAGGTTTTCAGTTTCTTCTAAAGTCTACTTCAATGCTATACTTCTAACATCTCTATCAGAACTCTGAAATTTTATTTACTAATTATTTTTTTTCAGTAGGAATAGATAGGTTTGCCTGTCATCCTCCCTAGTCTTTTGAAAGGAATAGAGGCTTATCCTTTGTTGCCTTTTGAGGATCATGTTTTCAGTTCCTTCTAAAATCTTTTCATTCTATTTCTCTCCCAGTAGCCCCTAGTGACTTGGTGGTGGTGGGGGGAGTTGTTGCTTTGCTTGGGATGAATATCAATTTGATATGAAAAATTTAATATGAAATGATGGGAAACCAGAACAAGTGTGATCTGTTGAAAGTTTCCTCAAGTATAGGCTATGAGCAAGTATCTGTCTCCAAAGAGGATTGCACCATATTTTAAGACAAACAGCTTTTATATAAAGAGATGTTTGTGTATAACATTCCAAGTAATGAATGGAAAATATTATCATGTAAAGTTGAACTGCTTGACTGCGTTTGAGGAGGATTGGGTTTCCAGTTCCTTCTAAAATCTTTTCTTTCTCTTCCACTTCCAGTAGCCCCTTGAGTCTTAGTGACATTATTATCTTGCTTGGGGTGAACTGATTTTTACAAAAATTATAAAGTGGTCTATTCAACAGTCTGTCTGATTAGAATTATTTATTGTCAAATGTATTTCAGAGAAAATACTTTTTTCCACACAGATCGTTTAAACTATATGTAAACATAACATTATATTTGTAGGTTTTCTCTCTCTCAAATCTTTTCACATTAATGCGGGCTCTATCTTTGGACCTACATCATTCGTAATATTACTCAACAATGTTGCAAATGTCACCAGTTCTCAACTACATATCTATGGTGATGACATGAGTATTTACACCTGTCTTAATAGTAAATCTGATAAGTTTAATAAAGTCAAATTGGTAGCTGATCTTGTAAATGAACTTTGATCTGTTGTTGTTAACTGGAGCAATAAATGGATAGTCAATTTTAACGCTTCAAAAATAAGACTGCTTTCTTATATCTTAGAGAAACGTTTTACCTTTTATCAGCTTGGCTGAGTTTAACCTCAAGAAGATTAACTCATTGCACCATCTTGGTCTAACAATTTCTAATGATGTGAAGTAGAACAATTATATTGAATCAGTTGTTAAGTCTACTTCTAGGGAAGTTGATTCACTGTATCATGCTAGATAATTTTCCTCATTAAATTTTATTAATATTGCTGTCACATCTGGTCTGCTGCTTCTTCTATGTATATAGAGATTCTTAGCAGAATTTAAAGAAGAATTTGTAATGTTATTGGTCCTAACTTAGCACATCTACTTCAGTTAGTTTCCCACTAACATAATATAGCTTTCCTGTGCCTTAAGGACAATTTTTTTTGTGGATCTATAAAAAGCCACTCAAACAAAAAAAAATGTCCAACTATCAAAATGTTGTCTATCAGTATCTGGAAAAAAATACCAAAAACATTTCCACATGACATGCCGTTTTTCAATGGCAAGGAGATATTCAGGTATGTTGTATTCTCTAGTTTCCAGTTGATTTTAAGAATGAAGAAGAATTGCTTGCTTTTTCCCCTCCTTACATTAATACTACATTTCTATATACAATCAGCTTGGAAAAAATATTGCTGTTAAATGGCTGTAAATAAATATTTTCATGGTAGCTGATAAGCTTTCCTCTCTGGTACCTTGACTTCATAAACTAAAGTGCAGTACTAGATTGGCAGCTACTGCTGAAATTAGTAAGAATAAACACAAGTTCAATGCTAATATTTTCTTTTTGTGTTCTTTTCACTCTTGTTTTCTGGTTGACTATGATTTTAAAAAATGTAAATGCTGTATTAATTATTGTCTTCTGTTTCCTTGAATCTTTTATTGCCATCTCTCTCCTCAAGATTTTCACAAATTCTTTCACTTTCAGAAACCCCTTGTGCTTTGCTTGGTATGAAATGGTTAAAAAACAAAAATTTATATTGCCAATACAAAGAGATGCTGAAAAGTTCTAGGCTCAACAAACAAGCCCTTTTGAAAATATTTTTTTTTTTTTTTTGTTTTTAATCATTTCACCCCCGGCAAGGCAGAAATCCCAATAGTATGCAGGGGGTTATAGGGAGTGAAAGTGAGAGAAAATACTGAGTATAGTAAAGATTCAAGAAAGCACAAAAGATGACTGGGAGTCAAGAAGATAGAAGATGGTGATTGATGTATTTAAATTTTTGAAGATTGTCATTATCAGGGAAGCAAGTAAATGGAAGGGAATTTCACAGTGAGAAGTGCGAGAAAAGAAAAGTTGGAGTAGAAGTGGCGGTTGCACTTAGCTATTTCAGCAATGAATGGGTGGGACTTAGATACCAATCTCGTTGCACACTTAAGCACCTGTAGTCGGAGTACCAGGGAAAAGAGCTTGTCAAAGCAGTTGCCATGAAAGTATTTATAGAAATGACAAAGAGAAGTCATGTCACATCTGTGAGAAAGTGAATGAAGTTAGAATTGATTACATTACGGTTGGTTAGATTTGGGGAAATAGGCTAGGCTGTAAACTTTTCAGCACTCCTTCATACATGAAAGATTATATGACTTTTGATAGGAACTGAAGGCATTTAAATAAAAATTGAATGTCATATTGGTTAAAAGTAATGGCTGAGTGGTTAAAACATTAACATTCCAGCCATAAGCTCTATGTTCAAATCTCACCAATGTCAATTTTTCATGGAAGTAACTTCTTGACAATATCAGCCTGGGGAGATGATCCCAGTGGGCGGTACCATTGGAAAATTTCAGAAAACCATACCACAGATATCAATCAAGCCATGAAACTGACAAAACAGTTTAAAAGTTGTGAAAGGTTGTGCTAGCACAAAGTTGCAAGCCATTGTGACTGAGGGTTTTAATAGACTAGCCTTGTTGAAGATGTTGATCCAGATTATGCACTCTCTACAAGAAACTGTGACTAAGGTCTGCTCAGCATTATCTTCTATGTGCCATGTCTGTTCAGGATGTTGGTGATTATGGCTCTTCACAACTTCCTGTTCTTTTTAGTTCTAAGTAAATTTTGTCTTTTTCCTATCACTCCTAAATTCTGTTCTGCCATCCATTTCCACAAGTTTGCTAGGTAGGTTGAACATGGCTCTCCACAACTTCCTATTCTTTGTACCGCTGAGCAATGTTTGTCTTTTCACTATCCTGTCCAATACCTGTTCTACCATCCATTTACACAAGCTTGTTTGGTAGGTCATGTGTTATTTTCCTCTGTCCTTCTTGCCTTTAATATGTTCTGTGAGTACCAAATTTTCCAAGCCTCATTATATCTCCTAGAAAAAGATGCAGTATAAACCACAGGTTGGCTATGCAACAGAGATTAACATGCCACTGCTGCAGACAATCATGCTTGGATTTGAATGGCCAGCCATATATTGGATAAGAAGTATTATTCATAGATATATTTTACAGAAAAATAAATAGAAATTACCTTGTTATTTAAGTTTTAGTCATGATCTCTTTAAAGTAAATCGGTGCTTGTTGTTGATTATATATTTAAAATAATTTTCTACATTCATCTCTGTATACAGACCTTACTTGTGAAATAGGTATATTGGAATTTGTTAAATTTTGTTAAATAAGGAGTTGAAAAGTATAGGTTCTCAAACAAATGATTCTTTGAGGTCAGAAAGGGCAAATAACTGATCTCTTTTGGCAAAGATAACTGTTCATTTGTCAGATGTACCGTATGCACACATCTATAATAGTCAAGATGAGAACAATTGTTTGAATAAATCAAAAAGTATATAACCAATATCTCATCTTAAAACTTTTATTTTGAATTCTTTTGCTGATCAAAGAGTGTCATCAGAAAATATATAATGTTGGACTGAAAATTTTTCATCCAAAATCAATTCCCAAAATCTGACCAAATTAGCAATCAAGATACAATATATACTTGAATATAAAGCGAGTTATATGATCAGATTTTATGCAAAAAATAGGGGTTTGCAGTATACACATATAATTTTTTTGAAGAGCTTCAAAATCATGCATTGTCACTGTTTAGTTGCATTATACACAGGTAAAATTTTTCTGGAGGAGTTAAAATCGATGCAAAAATTCATGGGTTGAACTATATATAAAGTTAAAGTTATACATGAGTATATATGGTATGTTGAATAATTATTTGTTCCCAGTAACAGTTTAGTGCAATCCTAATATTGCAGTTTTGGAATAAATATACTTTTATTATTTCAAACTATCATTCTCATCTTAGTTACGGCTACTATCAGGAATTGTTTAGACAAGTGTTACTGTCATCTACTGTCTATGAATTCAATTTCTGCATTAGGTTGTGAAACACTGGTTTAGCAGGAATGAACAATAACTGATATCCCAGGGACAAAGTAAAACAATAATCAATAGATATCCCATATCAGCTAAGTAACAGACAACCTGATGATAACCAGAGGATACTTGTCTGAAAAGTTGTGTCTATAATGGCATCATCAATTATAACCAAGATGATAACAATAATTACAGATGAGAACACTAGTTCAAAATAATACAAGAATAAAAAAGTACCTTCTGGTCATCATCTAGAGTCCATTGATTTGTCTTCTTATGATATTTTGTCCCTGTGATGCTAATTACTGTTTGTTCTTTAACCAGAGTTTCACTACCTGATCCAGGTATTGAACTTATGACCACTAGATGACAGTAATAGATGCCATTATTGTTGACAGTAGCCACTATAAAGGAATCTTCTTAGATTTTAATTGATTTTGAATTAGTCTGGTTTTTACAACCCCAGATCAAGAGCTTTATATCTGACAAGTTCTAGCTATCTTTGTGTGACTAATGATGTTTATAAAATGATAGCCCATGGATTATGTGATCACCTATAAAACTATATCTTTTGTAGCTATCACAGAAATTGTAACTTTGTTAGAAAACTAATCCTACTAAAACAAGTGAACTATTGTATTTAAAAATATGCATAAACCTCCATTTTCTTTTTCGCAAAAATATAGCTTAAAAAATATCTCCCAGATATATATTTTGATTGGGTATTTTTTATGCAGATGGTATAGGACACTAGTACTTGAACCTAGCCTAACAGCATAATACTATACAGTGTTATTCCCTAAACAAAATACCTCTTTTCAAATTAAAGATACTTTTATTCAAAAAAAATAAACCATTATTCAAAATAAAAATAAAAAATTATTCATTGAACAGATTGTTTTATTCAATATAAAGATAAGATGATGATGCAGCCATCAAGAAATTAATGGATTCCAAGCCTACCTATATATGTAAATAATGTACTATTTCCACAAGATACCATCTCTAGATAATTGCCAACCAAGGCTAAAGAGCACCTATCTGCTTATTAGTTTAGAATCTGTGACTGTGTACTAGGATTGCTAACATTGATGGCTTCTAAACAGTTCTGTCTACCCAATTTCACCCTATGATCAAGAAGTCACTATTACCTCTACAATCGGTTACCTCACACTATTACTCTACCTCCATATTCACCCCAAGCAAAGCAACAATCCCCCCAAGTCACTAGGGACTACTGGGAGAGAAATAGAATGAAAAGATTCTAGAAGGAACTGAAAACATGATCCTCAAAAGGCAACAAGCTTACTCAGATTTGGAAGGATTTTTTCAGTAATGACAATGGATTTTATTCTCGGATATTCTTGAAAAACATTTGGTCAAAGCTCGAATATTGTAACACATCTATGTTATTATCAATTAAAAAATAAATTAGTTTGAAATATGCAACCAAAAGTTTATTTTCATTCAAATTCCAGTCCTGTTTCATTCATTTTCCAATTATAACCATATTGTAATATATCTCCGTAATATTGAATGTGAATGAATAGGTTGTTAGTATTTATATACCTACATATAAGATAAAGAATAAATAGGAAATGTTTATCAATCTAACATGTTTCCCTTTTATTAAAGTTTCATGAGAGACTGAAATATGTAGAAAAAGAAGAAATAAATTCTGGTATTTTTACATTTGTTTTGCTTGATTTTCATTGCTCAATCATGTGCATTCAGCTCTTTTAAACCAACATTAATATAATTTACAGCATTCCAAATTCAATGAGATATGATGCATCCATCAAGAAATTAATGGATTCCAAGCCTACCTATATATGTAAATAATGTACTATTTCCACAAGATACCATCTCTAGATAATTGCCAACCAAGGCTAAAGAGAACCTATCTGCTTATTAGTTTATAATCTGTGACTGTGTACTAGGATTGCTAACATTGATGGCTTCTAAACAGTTCTGTCTATCCAATTTCACTCACAAGGCTTGGGTCAGTAGTTGGTATGGTTTTTCAAACCCTTCCCAATTGTGTCACATGCTGGGATAATCTCTCTAGGATAATGTTGTGGATTCCAAGATGAAATTCGGTCTCCAAATGCAAGAAATAAAGATAAGAAATTAGATGTATTTACACAATAATACAATGGGTAATATTGTTAGTAAATCCAGGAACGTGGTTAGTAGCAATAATAATATATATATATACAGTCTTGAAGTAGGACTTCTTTAGAGTCTACATGCTTGTAATGGTGACTTCTACAAGCAGTTACCTCACACTATTACTCTACCTCCAACTCAATCACAATCTCTGCTCACTCTCTCTCACTCTCTATTCTGACTGACTCTGGGTATTTAATGGCAGCAGTCCAAGTAACACTCTGGTCGAGTCAACTTATATGAAAAAGGGGAGGACCCCATAACAGATAATATGATCAAGAAGTAACATCTTTGACCATGGTGTGATTTGAACCTAGGTTTTATGGTTGGAATGCTATTGCTCTAACCATGTTATATCAAATTGCAACATGCCAAATAGCAGCTGGTGAGTTAATTCCTCTTGGCAAAATGGCAGTTTAGAAAAGGATGATCAGATTGGATACAAAATTCAAGAGAATGATCAGTGGATGGTCATAATGTTTTGGCTCATCAAAGGCTTGAAGAGGACCAGAGTGAAAAAGGTGAATCCAACCCCCCAACAAAATTTTGGTTTTTGTTGTCTTCGTCAGTCAGTCTATAGAGAGCAGAATTCAATGCTATCATTTTTATCTGCAATATTTATCACTTTCATAACACTTCCAATTGATAAGTGGAGACAATTTCCCTAGTAAGAAAAAAAAATAGTAGCAGATAGACAATGACAGACAAAGACCTATTATGTCTATTTTCTCAAGAGATTGGTTACTTTTATTCAACTCATAAACTTAGTTTGACAGTTGAAAACTTTCTTGCTTTTTTATTTTGATGTTGTCTTTTGATATTGTAAAAATGAAAATAAATCTTTCATCTGCGGCTGCTATTCACTTAAGAGAGAATCATTGTTTTATGCAAAGTAATCTCCTCGAAGCTGTTTCTGTGTATTTAATCAGCCACAAGATATTTTATTCCTTTAAGTTCACATTTAGTTTATTTCTTTTTAAATTCATAATCATTTTTTGGATGACATTTCAATGAGAAGCTGTGTAACCTTAAAACCATTACACTGCTAAAAGCAGCAAAGGAAGAGGAATATGTTAACAGGATCATTCCATGCATGCCTGGTTTCACAATATCATATCCTCATTTCGCAAAAACTTGCTTCATAAATACAGGCATTGAACCATACCTGGATTTGCATGCAAGTTTTAAAGTTTGAATAATAATTCTTTCTTGAGTAATATCATATAAATCTGAAATATTTATATATATATATATATATATATATATATATATATATATATATATATATATATATATATACATATATGTATGTATATATAATTATTTATTTATAAAAAGTTTATAACATAAATATGTTATAAAATCACCTAAATGTTGGTTATTGGAATTCATTTCGTATACACCAATCATATACTTGTATATATATATATATATATACATATATATATATATATATATGAAGATAGATTAATGGTTATAAGTGTTATGGCCAAGTTGAGTTCAAATTCCAGTCCTGTTTCATTCATTTTGCTCTAAAACCTTGAAAAAGGGATGACTCCATCTCCCTCCATCTATGGATAAAAGAGTAAATCAGATTGAACTCTCTTTCCTTGGCTAGAAGTCAGTCTACTGGAAAGAAAATTCTAAATTCAAACTTGACGACTGCTGTACACCATTTCTCTGTTATCACTTCTTCAAAAAGATATGGCAGGCTTATGGTTATATTGTGTTGAAACATCAGTTCTTGAAGTTAAGCTATATTGAGTCTGATTAGTACCTAGATGGGTGACTGTTTGAGAATACCAGATGTTGTAAGCTTGGATGTTTGGTTTTTTTTACAGTGATATTCAACCTGTACAAAGCCCAAGAACCACTCAAAGTAGAAGGTTACAGAGTAAGATGCACAGTTTATGTAGATATGTGGGGAAGATAACAGTTGACCTTAGACTTGAACAAGTTAAGATTTTAGTGATCGGGGAAGCATCCTCTTGGGAATCGGCTCCACAAGAAAAAACTGCTTGACTGGAACTTATATTTCTGGAATATGAAGGTTGGTTTGTTATAATATGCATAGCATGGTGGATCATAGCTATCAGGGTTAGAATTGGTGGAACTAAAGAATTCATTCCGTATACACCAATCATATACTTGTATATATATATATATATATATATATATATATATATATATATATGAAGGTAGATTAATGCTCATCTGAACACTTTCCATGGAAATAGTGACAGAGGAGCCAGAGGCTTTCAACATTTATTCTGTGATAAAGAGATTGTGGGGTGGGAAATAATTTGTCAACCACAAGGATGCTGAGATGCTTCTGGAGTCTACCAAGAGTGGAAAGTGAAGACTGTGCAGTTCATACCCATATATGGCTGTAGTACACCATTTTTGGTCTGATTTAGAAATCTAAATTCTAGAAAATTCTAAAGAAAATTCTAAATTCAAACTTGACGACTGTTGTACACCATTTCTCTGTTATCACTTCTTCAAAAAGATATGGCAGGCTTATGGTTATATTGTGTTGAAACATCAGTTCTTGAAGTTAAGCTATATTGAGTCTGATTAGTACCTAGATGGGTGACTGTTTGAGAATACCAGATGTTGTAAGCTTGGATGTTTGTTTTTTTTTTACAGTGATATTCAACCTGTACAAAGCCCAAGAACCACTCAAAGTAGAAGGTTACAGAGTAAGATGCACAGTTTATGTAGATATGTGGGGAAGATAACAGTTGACCTTAGACTTGAACAAGCACAAGATAGCACAAGGAATCAGGTACTTACTAGAGCAGTACAGGGAACCAATGATTAGTCAAGCATCTTTAGTGATGGATTATATGTAGAAGTTCCGCATGAAGTCTGGGTTGAGTTGACAAACATTGGTATGTTGTCAACCATCTGGTGACTACTGGTGTGTTGGCAAATTTTAGTTTTGACCATCGGTGAACTTGCATGAATTTGTCTGTTTACACGGTTGATGTGACACTCTAAATTTTTGAGAAAAGCTGATTTTTATATAGATTTTTATTTTCTGGGAAATATGTACCTAAATTTCATGTGCACATAATTTTAAAAGTATTACATTTTTTATATCATGTTCTCCGATTCCAATTAGGCTATTTCAATGATTTCAGTTCTACTTAGACAGCTTCTTGCCCACAACTGTTGCATTGTGGAATGCACGCCTGAGAGGATGCTTCTCTGATCTCTACAATCTTAACCTCTTCACCTCTTACATGTACTCATAATATGCACCTCTTGCTCCCTCCCTGTATGCCCTTACAATATCCTCATTTAGTAACCTTCTACCTTGACTGGCTCTTGGGCCTTGTATCGGTTGAACAATAGCATATGAATTTTATGATGTTACCTCAAGAAGAGGTTATCATCATAAAACGTAGCTAGCCAAATATTTACTCTATTCCTTAACCCAAACACTAAGGCTGTTGGAGACACTGTAATGATCAGTGACAAATTACTCTCTGTTACATGCCTTGTGACAGCAAGTGTCAGGAAATAGACAGTCAAAGGGTGAAGTAAATTTCTCTTTGCAATGTATTTCCGTCAGAGGAGGATTCATGATGCCAACCCACCAATGAACTCAGACATGTAGTCTGTTTATTCCTCAGTAATAAATTTTGAACACTCTATTTCAAGATGGGTAAAATTCAGCATGAGGAATTAGTAAATGCCAAACATTTCAAATATCTTGGTATATGCATCACTTATGACAAATACAGTACAGGAGATAAGGAAATTGAACATAGAATAGACTGTGCTAGAGGTAGTTTCACCTGACGCAGCAAACTGCTATAAAATCAAAACATTAACCATGTAAACTTGAGTTATGCTTTTAAATAGCTTTGTCAGATCAAGACTTACATATGGATGTCATAGTGCCAAACCTGTTTAGAAATATATAAATTGTCTGCTGCATACAGCTGCTTTCTAAGATAAATGGTTAAAAAATCTTTGAGTGTGTGAAGCCTACGGGACTTGGTGAAGATCACACTCCTTTGAAATTTGTAAACTGGTGGTATATGTATAGCTGGCCACTTGTATTTGAGGATACCCGTCTATTAGGGAAGCTAACCAATCCCTATTGTCGACACTTGCTCAGGCACATTTGTGTTTGTTCAACACCCACAGAGCCAACCTGTGGTTTATACTGCAACTATGCTGAGCAGACCTTAGTTACAGTTTCTGGGAGAAAATGTGTTATCTAGTGTGATCAACAATTTGAACAAGGCCAGCATGCTCAAGTCCTTGGCCACGATGACTTGTGACTTTGTGCTAGCACTGCTATCAATGGCATCCAAGGGTTCTGCCTACCCAATTTCACTCACAAGGCTTAGGTCAAACCATGATATGGTTTTCAGGCACTTCCCAAAGGTGCCACACGCTGGGATCGACGCCTCTAGTCAGTCTGATAACAAATCAACCATGGTGAGATTCAAACCTCGGTATCATGATCAGAATGCAAACGTTCTAACCACTTGTCCAACTGGTGGTGTAGAAGTCCAAACAAAGAACTGTACCAAATAACAAAAATCACATCACTTGAGTACTAGCAGCAACAGCTGAAATGGATATCATTGAAGAGAAAATAAATAGCAATAGGCAAGATGTTGACATTCAACACTAATTCAAAGAAAATGTTAAGTAATAAAACCTATCAATAGTAGAACGAGCAATAACAGCTACTGGATCTAAGAAATCTATTTTCCTGAAAAATTGTTTTAAGAGAAACATTTTATAAATTTTAACCAACAGTAGTATAAGCTGCTTGTTTAATGAATGCTAAATGTTTCCTTATAAGTAAACAGCAAATATTACCATTTTACTATTATAAGCACTATACCTAGTGGATATTTGTGTTTAATATTACCATTATGATTATCATGTTCAAAGAGCTGAAATGGAGTAGGAATTTTGCACTTCATTTCTCCCTGAGAGGGAGAAGGATATCGAAATAGCATTAATGAAGTGTAACATGAGTTCTCTCTTCTCAGATATACCAACAGATCAATCTTGTATGCAGGACTTGAGGGATAATAGAGGTAGATAGATCTTTAATTTCATCCTTGCTCTCCACTCTGAGAAAGTCTTTAGGGTAGCACAAATGTTGTGTGATGACAAGTGTCCTCCCAGTCCCGCCCTTCTACTCACAAAAATTGATTATTAGCTAGCTAGATAAATAAATAATATAAAGAATGATAAGCAAATAGCTGCATCCTTTCTGTTGTTTCTGTTCTGTGAGATGTTGTGTGTGATGAAATCAACTTCTAATAAACTATGCTTATTTTCTCATGGATTTTTCTCCTTCCCTTCTCCAAGAGATTCTCTCAGTTTCATGTACACAATTTATTGTTTTATCAAAACTAGATTTCTTCATATTTTGTCCTGAAAGATGGAGTTTTGATTGACTTTAAAATAATCTCTTATTAATACAAGTAGATTATAAAAATTCTCGTTACAATAGAATGAAACACTGCATCTATCTATTTGAAATTTGGTGTTAAAAACATGATCTATTTCAATGAAAACAATGTAGTAATCTCAGGAAATGATAGCCACAGAAAATATTTGATATTTTTGTCTGAAATTCTGGGATGAGAAACTTTTTCTTCGATGTGGAAATAGTGATAATGACTCTCCACCTTTTCCTGTTTTTGTACCTTTTAATAAATTTTGTCTTTTTGTTATCGCTCTTCAACCTTGCTCTGCCATCAATCTGCTATGTAAGTTATACATTGCTTTCCTCTGTCCCTTTTGCATTCAATCTGTCCTTTGAGTATCAAATTTTCCAAGCCTTCTTTCCTCATTATGTGCCCTAGAAATTTCGACTATCTTTTCCTGTTTTTAAGTATCACATGTAATCAAAACAGGAGGCACAGTGGAATAATGGATAGCGGCTCAGATTGAGGAATTGGAGTTTAAATTCCATTGAAATCCATTAGATTCACTTATGTACTAATACCCTTGGAAAAGGTATGAATCCTCTTCTTCTCCCCACTGCCAGCTATGGATAAATAGGAGGACAGATTGGATTCTATTGCCTTGGTTGGCAACTGGTCTACCACAGAAAGAAATGGCAACCTACTGCAGGAAAAATCTGCCTCATCAATTATGTATCGAAAGACCTATCATGCATGGCACATAACTGACTGACTGAATCAAAACAATTGCTTTCATTGTTTCTCTACCAAGCAAGACACACCATGATGGCATGCTCTGTTGCAGTCACTGCTGAACAAGTGTGAAGTCCGATAAATAATTATTGACCATGTATGAGACAATGTATTGGTTACACCATCTTATCAAATACATGTCATATGACCCTTTTTAATGTTATGAATGAACTCTAGCACTCAAAAGATATATTAAACTTTTTCAAGTCCTTTTCAAATCTGACAATAGTATTTCATTTATGAAAATAATATTTAATTCCTTTTTTAAGCATTTTATTATTCCAACCAACTAGATCATCCCAAAATATTGATTTTTTTTTATACTAATGTATCCTATTATTCAGCTTTTTTGTATGTACAACTATTACATTTTTCAACCTGGGATTAAAGTTTAGTGTGGATGTGTGAGTGATGTAAGGGATAGTGGATTGGAATGAGAAATCAGAGAGAAGAGTTCAAATTCCAGTTGAATTCATTACATTCACTTTAAATGGGAAAGGTGTGAATCTATATACTCCCCAAGGTATGGGTTAAATAGTAGCATTTGTATCTGAAAAAAATATTCTTATTTTAAAAAAATTGTTAATGCAAGATTCACTCACAAAAAAAAACAGAATTAATCTTACCATCCAAAATAAGCTTTGAGTTTAAATAACCCATGAAGGGTTGATAAACTATATATAAAAAAAAGAAGGATTGAACTGTAGGATCTGCCTGATCACTGACTTGTCAAAATGGAAATCAATAATTCTTTCTAAATGAAAAACTTACATGATAACATTAAGTAGAAAGGAATTTTTTTAATAATTTTAATCAAACAAGGTGATAATCCCACTAAGACACAGGGGTTAATGAGAGTAAAATAGAATGATAAAGTGTTACTGAGTAGAAAGGACATTAAAATAACAGCATTCAGGGAAACAGAAGTTGGTGACTGATGTTTAATTTACATTTTTGAAGATCATAGTTGAAAGCAAGAAAGCTGAAAGAGAGTTCCACAAGTGAGAAGTGGGGGAAAAAGAAACTACTAGAATAAAACTTAGCATTACATTGTTAGAGTTAGAGTTCCTTGTCATAGTAAAATGATGAGACCTAACTGCCAATCTAGTAGTATGCATAAATTTTTACAGCTGATGCACTAAAGAGAAAAGCTCATCAGAACAATTGCCATGAAAATATTTATACAAAAGACGGAGAGAAGCTACATCTCGGTGGTGGGAAAGTGACTGAAGTCAAGATGCCAGGTCAAGATTAATAACATTACAGACTCATCTTGGGATTTTGTCAAGAATCTGGAGATATGTATAAGCAGGAGCAGCAGATCAGATGTGAAAGCAATATTCAATGCATGGACAAATGCTGAAAGAAGTGAATGAAAGACAACAATGGGGGAAAAGGAAAAGTTGGAGTAAGAAAACTAAAGTAAAATGAAACAAAACTATCTGAAGTGATAGGATAAATATTTTTTTATTTATACAGAGAAGCGCTATGAATGGAGACAAAATAATAAATGTTGGCTGGAGACAGAAGCTAGATAGAAATGGAAAGGCATAAAAATTGGGATACATTAAAATTCTTTATGGAGAGATAAGAGTGTGTGCAATAGAAAATATATGCATTCTTTATTCCTTTTTCATATATAAAACTAATTCATGTTTGCATAACATTTAGATAAAACATAGTTAAGCAATGAAGATTAGAATGAATAAGGAAAGAAATGAGAAGTGCAAGAAGAGCATCAATGTAATGGACAAGTTTAATTTTCAACATGGAGTGGAATTTCCACAATTCCAGTCAGTGGAGGAGGGGGCAAGAAGTGTAGAACTTTTATAGGGTGGTACTTTTGTGTCTGCCGTAGGCTATAAGACTGTATAGGCTGTATTGAAATAAAAGTGATTTTAATATCGGGACATTACTCACAGTTGAAGGATCTTTTCAATTTTGAGTAACTTAAACTATGGCATATATATTGGCTTATCAACTGTCTATAGAGCGACAATTGACAGATGAAATAGTTTTTGACAATGTCATTGAAGAATTTGCAAAAAAAAAAAAAAAAAAAAAAAATGTAAGAAAAGTTACTTAGTAGAAAGTTGTAATTTTCATTTCAGAAATAATTTTTTACACTTTTTTTTCCCTATATGTTGTTTTTGCTTTTTCACTGTTACTGATAAAGTTTAAGTATATTTGGTGTGTATTTAAAGCATACTATATTTGAGTATGTGAAAGTAATATTATAATGTTGCACAAAGTAGTTTGATAACTTTAAGAGTGTGTCACTGTGCAATATATAATGTTTGTAGGAGCCAGGGGGCAGTAAATTCAAAGGCTGCCCTGGGCAGCACACACTCTAGCTATGCAACTGATTCCAGTGATTTATTGTTTTTCTAAGTCTTTAATATAAAATTTTACTGTGGTAATTCATAGAAACCTGCAAATTTAGCTTCTCTGTTATTGATTTTATCTTTGATTCTTTTGCAGTTGAGTATTTTTGAAGCAGTAATTTTTGTCAGTCCTCCATCTATAAGCTAAATGGCAGGGAGACTGGCCTCTAGCTGCTGTTGGCAAACAGAACAACAACTCTGAATTCAAAATCCAGCCATCTGAAGCTATATAAAGATGGTTAGATATGGGGTAGATATACTCTGTCTGTAAAACAATAAGATGATAGATTTCAACAACTGTGGATAACCCATTAGAGAGTATTTATCCAGAATGCTATTGACACTAACAGACATTGGACTCAGGGAAAGATGGATGGAGTTTTTGTCAGTATCAAACTTATAAATATAAAATTTATTTCTCAGTGTAAACTGTTTAAAATGGTGTGAATCTATTTTATTTATTCGTTAGTGAATTTATTTCTCATTAGGTTCTAACCTATCTACCTACTTACCTACCTCATTGACAGTTGAGATCATTGAGTCCACATCTCTCTGATGGTCATTCCTTGTCATGGAGTAAGTTTTGTGTGTTCCATCAATCACAAGAGTAATTACAAGTCTGGAGTTTCAACACCTGAAGCTCTACCCATGGTGACAAGTTTGAGCACAACCCACTCTGAAGACTCCATTGATGGAATATACAAAGATCTACACAATCTCAATGGCCAAACCAGTGGAAGAGGGTAGCGCCAGTTGGACTGGCATAACCAAGTTGAGACTTGATAGACCAAGCATCTGGTATCCTGATGCAACCAGATTTACCAGATCTCATCTATGTCAATCCCCTTTAAGCTGTGAAGGAGGCGCTTCTGCCCAAGTGGGCTTCTCTGCTGCACAGAATTGTCCACCAAAATCAAATCCATGTGAATCACCTCATCAAAAAATCTATTTGACTTCACTTTTCTAGGACATGTATCAGTAAATCATTTTACTTATATCATTATAATCTCCTAAAAATTCTATCAATCTAAAAATATTTTCTGACTTTAAATAATCTGCAAAAAGGTTGATGAGCTGTAAAGAACAAATCAATCTTCTTTTATGTGCTGTTTCCCTTCAGGACGTAGACAATCATGGCTCTCCACAATTTTCTGTCCTTTGTAGCTTTTACACATGCTACAGTTAGTTAATCCCATAATCGTTTTCATGGTTGTATAGCATATTCCAACAGGGCTATATAAAGTTTTGAATTAAGAATTATCCGACTAGACTGGTTGCTAACCATGGCTAGAGAGTTCAGTTGTCTCTACTTTTTAACCCATAGCTAGGGAGAGCAGAGATGAAGTCATGCTTTTTCCAAGAATGTTACCTGCTTGACTGGAATTTGAACTTCATTTGTCAATTTCTTGTTCTGAGCCACTATTCCATTACTATACATTCGGCTCTAATGAGTTAATACTGTTTAGGATTTAATTCATACCATTTGTGGAACAGTGAACAGGTCATTGTTACCAAAGCTAATTTTTTTGTTAAGGTTTTTTTTTCTTGGAAGTCAAAAATGGTTCAACTTCCATCCCCAAATGTCTATACCTTTTGTTATCAGCCATTTTCAAATATACAAATGGATAAATCATTTAACCATAAAAAATTTGATGATTTTATATCTAATCACTATTCTGACATTCTTAAACATAAGATGATTCACTGATAAAATGCCAAGAAGAATCAGCAATATTATTAGTCCTGACCTGGCATCTCATCTTCAGTCACTTTCCCACCATCATAAAGTTACCTCCCTGTGCCTTTTCTATAAATACTTTCATGGTAATTGTTCGGATGAGCTCTTCACTATGGTACCTAGACTTTATGAATTTAAGTGCAGTACTAGACTGGCATTGAGGTCTCATCAATTTACAGTTGTTTTGGCTAGATGTAACTGTATGTTCTATGCTAACAGTTTCTTTTCTTGTGTTTCTCAGCTGTGGAATTCTCTTCTGGCTCCAGAATTTCTGGCCAACTTTGATCTTCAGAAATTTAAATGCAATGTCAATTACTTTCTACTGTCTTCATGATTACTCTGCTATTGTTTTCTTCACTATGGTATTGAAACTTTATGAATTAAAGTGCAGTACTAGACCAGTGTCAAGATCTCATTAATTTACTGTTGTTTTGGCTAGATGTAACTGTATATTCTATGCTAAGAATTTCTTTTCTTGCACTTCTCACATGTGGAATTCTCTTCCAGCTCCATGTTCTCCAGCCAACTTTGATCTTCAAAAATTTAAATGCAATGTCAATCACTATCTCCTGTCTTCCCGATTACTCTTCTATTTTTCTAACTCCTTAGTAATTTTTCAGTTTTCTAGTTCTTCCAAATCCAGTAACTCCTTGTGTCTTAGTGGCTTTACTACCTTGCTTGGGCTGAACTTGATTTTTAAAAAAAAGTCAAATTTAACAAGGTAAGTCTAATAATTAATAATCAGAATATGTGTATTCAGATATTATTTAAATGAATATGAAAGTTAAATGATAAAATTAAATTATATAGACAAAGGTTGTTTATAAAAATATATTGTCGTCTTTAATCAGATTTTTATTATAAATTTATTATTATTATTTTTATTATTAAATTTTAGAAAACAAATGATATTTATACATGTTTTGCATTTTCTGGACTTTTTAAAAAAATTTTTTAGTACCACCTCTGTTCTCTAAATAGATTTCACCTGGAAAAGATTTTAGAAAGTGTGATATGATTGGTGAGTGTGGCTCATGTGTGGAAGCAAGAAAGGAGTAAGGTGGTAGGGTCAAGAAAAAAAAAAAACATACACACACAAATGATCCAAATATTCAGTTACCTTTTTTGTCTCTTGGCTGTTGCCAGCAATGGCGAATTGGATCAAAATTTCTACCAGGTAAAACTTGTAAAAGGGCCCAGACAAAAGGGCCCACTTAATCTCAAAATTTAGCCAAAGGAATCAAATAAAATTCAAGGTTTTAGATGTTACATTTATTAAGTATTGTTTTAATTATATATGTTAATGCATGCATAATACAAATACTAGAAAATTTTAATAATTTTATAATAAAAAATGAAAATCACATTGGGACCCACCAGGAAATTTACTGGTATCCCAGTGGGCCAGTCTGCCACTGGTTGTCAGATCAGATTAATACTATTTTTAACTACAAGGGTTTCCTCCATTATCTGTCTATATTTCTGAGATTAGGTATTGTAGCCTTTTATCAAGATGGATAAAAGTGTTGCGAGTTCAATACCTGGCTGCTGCCGTGGTTAACAAAAAATTGGCGAGTTGAGTTTAAGAGAGATAACTGAGACATCCAAAAGAGGCATGGAATGTGAAACTAGAGCAATATGCCTTGGTGGACAAAATAAAGGGTTCAGTTCAAAATTCCAATCCTGAAATGTTGTGAATAGAGCAATAAAGATGAAGACAACAGTTTGAATAATGTAAATAATGTAAAAGTGCTTCCTCATTTGAGTCCCAACTAAGTAAATTGTTTTTGTTCTGTTTGTAGGTGCCTGTTATAATTATTCTGTTTTTTAAGAAGGTAAGATATTTTTTTTGCCATTTTAAACTTGCAAATTTATGGCTTGATAATATTGCACACTCTTAAAAATAAGCTTGTATTAAATTTAATCAAGACCATAAGCTGGTTTAATAATTATTTTTTTTTAAATAGCAATAAATCAATTAGTTTTCACGTTATAATATGGCTTAACAAAACCGAAGACATTGTGTTTATTCCCATCCACACCTCACCATCTTTCTATTTGTATTTTTGGTGTCATGTCTTCCTGGTTTGTATTAGGTTGGTGCAAAAATAATGACATAATGATGTCGTTTTTTGACATATTTTTTAACGTCAAAAAACGACATTATTACGTCATTGTTTTTGCACCAACCTAATAGCTAAAAGCTGACATTTTGATGTCAGTGACAATTCTAGCATTTGATTTCCATTATTGTCAGCCAAAACACATCTTTCTGAATTTTTTCAACTTCAATTAAGACACGAAGAATAAAAGGTAATCCCAAAAACTTCAATTAATTAAACTCCATTAATGCTTTAATCAGATAATTTAATTAATAAAATCAATTTACTAATAAGTTATGAAAGAAAGATGATTTTGATATTCTCTTATGTTTTTATGTAATAGAATTCTGCTGAAAATGCCACACCAAAAGAAAAGTCATTGATTTGATGACTTTTTTCAAATTGAAAATGCTTTACTCATGAATGCTTCTATTCTAATTATTAATATTTCTTATTGGTATTTTTTGTTGCAAGTAGTATCTTTTAATATTTCTATATTTATATTCTATGATTAGGTTAAAAGTACTCAGTGATCTCAAAACAGAAATTCTAAAAACATTTTACATTATTTCTCCATAGGAGCTGATGACTTTCATTTTGTAGATAGTAAAAATTTAAGTTCATCAAAATATTTTGAACATTTTTGTTTAAATGAACAAAATTTTGAAACATTACTGTTTATATATATATATATAATATGATTTTTGTAAATATATCTGTTATATACATATATATATATGTGTGTGAGTGTGTGCATGTTGTGGCCTTGTTAGGGCTAGAAATAAAGACACAAAGAGAGGAATCGAGTTAAACAAATATATTAACAAAAATAGTAATACAAACATATACAAACGAGAGTGTTACAGCAAGAATGTTCAGTCCGACTGTCAGAGCTGACTGCTGGAAACTTCCATCTCCAAAAAGCAGTACCTTTGTGGGTAAATTAAAATAAAAATATATATATATATATATATATATATATATATATATATATATATATATTATTAAATATAACAGACAGTGAATGTTCATTATGTCTGATCATGAGCCATTCTAATGTTCAAATCTTTGCTTTAATTTCTGGTGAAAATAAAGATGAAAATTGCCCAACATTTGGATGATTTTTATTAAATTGGTCCTATGCTTTTGGCTCATATGAACCATCCTCAGAGTGGTTATACAGAAATGAAACAAAGATATCCACCATCAATGATATTTTGTTATTTTGATATAGAAGATTCCAATGTGACATTAACAAAACAACATATCATCTTTGACAGTGGTTGCTAGTAGACCCTATGCCTGACAACAGGACTCTGCCACACAAGCAGGAGAATCCAGTCATTTCTGTACCCATATCACTCATTACATCTGTAACCACTGATTATTATATGTGGGGTGCAGTTGAGCAACAGACCAACAAAACTCCTTGTAACACCAAAGATGAACTGAAGGCAAATATTATAGCATTCATCAACTTAAACAAGGAGACCATCCAGAAGAGTTGCAGGAGATTCCAAAGTCACATGGAGGCCATGGTTGAAGTCAATAGAGATTTTCTTGAATAAATTTACTCTTTAGTATTTCAAGATATTTTTGTATAATTTTTGTAAATATATCTGTTAAAATCAGATATTAGTGTTATTTTCATTTCTGCATAATTTAGATGACAATTTATCCATTGTACCCCATATATATATATATATATATATATATATATATATATATATATATATATATACACCGATTTCATTGAACAATATAGACATGTTGTGTTTATTTTTATACTGATCCTTTCCAGTTCTCTAATCAGTTTCTTGATATTAAGATGAAATTCATCAAGGAAAGCACTGTAGTTTTTTCTAAGCCAAGTACAAAAGAAGTCATAAAAATAGACACAATATATCTGTATTATTCAATGAGACATATTTGAATGAAGATATGCTGCCTATATATATATATATATATATATATATATATATATATATATATATATATATATATATGTAAACTTAATTTGTGAACTGATTTTGATGAAATTCAGTTAATAGAAGATTTCAGGTTTCAGAAATGTAAAAAATTAGAGTCATTTCAATTCTGAAAATTAAAGGTTTAAAATTCAGAGTTAAAATTTGTTCTTTTTTATTCATGAATGTGAATGCTGTGGAATGTAATCCTATTCTTTTTTCATCTGACAAGAATAAATTTATATATTTTTTATTTCATTTTAAAATCCATGACTTGTCAATAGACTGCAAGCAGATATATCATTGTTAAATAATGTATTATCGTTGGAACATTGATACAGATCAATGTATTGCTGTAATGACTAATAAGATAAAAAATTTCATGTGTAAAACTATTGTTTATTCCCTTCTGGACTTTATTAATTCATATAAGTGTGAGGGTGTGCAGCTTTGGGGAATTTCTTTGAACATGAATCTTCTTGCTAGGATGTGAGAAACTCATTGATATATAATTTCCTGTCATCCGGTTGTCCCACATATACACATTCTAAGCTCAGCTGGGTTGATCTTCTGTTTACCTATCAGTGGCAGCTACTTCACAATCCATGAGGGGGGATTATGCCCCTTATAGCTATAAGGTTAACTTCCAGGTTGACTCTCTAAAGCACCTGACTATTTTGATGCTTTAATGTGACAGTGAGTGCAAAGCCTATTTTGGTATCTCTTAGGGTGTGCCCAGTACATATCTGGGCCACCACAGATCAATTTCTCTTAGAAGAAAGGTCCTTTATTGACATTGATTCAGATTTTTGTTATTTTTTTGGTTATATAATAAAATAGTATAACACAAGACCACAAGTTTTAGGGAATGCAGTGATATTCAAGCTCACAACAACATTTGATGATGTTCAAGCTCACTAGGGATCTGTTAGATTAGCTTATTAACAATTTCTCCACAGCAAGATACCTTTGGAATACCAATACAAGATTAACCACCAGCACATCCTAGGAAATGAAGGTGATGTAATGGATTGCAGTTTGGAACATGGAATCAGATAGCCAAGTTTGAATTCCAGTTGAGTTTGTTATATTTCCATGCAAGGAAATAATACCACTAAGGCACAAGGGGTTACTAAGAGCAGAAGAGAATAGGAAGATATTAGTGATGGGAAAGGACAATAAAAGAACAGATTTCAGGAAGACAGAAGATGGTGATTGACATTGTATCTAAATTTTTGTAGATTGTAGTTATCAGGGAAGCAAGAAATTGGAAGGGATTTCTGCTGATGATAAGTGAGAGAAAAGAAACGCTTAGCATAGAACTTATGGTTACTATTTCACCAGTAAAATGATGAGAGCGAGTAGTCAATCTAGTAATACTACACTTAAATTGATGTGGTCAAAGTACTAATAAGGAGAGCAATATTTATTCTGTTATCTACAGAAATATGGCACAAGGCCGAAAAGGGGATTGGGGAAAGGACGGTCTTCTTCTGTCTTAACTATAACTTAGCTAGCCGCAAACACTGACCCAATCGTACAAAACAATATTCCTTACACCAAAACAACACATTTATACGTACCTTTCTTACTACAAACACCATAATACCTCTTTGTCTCCATGAAAATACTAACTAGTCCCCATATTTATAATTCGTTGTCTGGGTGGGGGGGAATAAAATAACAATTCTAAAAATTAACCCCAATGAATATTTACAATATGAATACAAAAAGCTATTTACTAATAAGGAGATCTCATTAGAATAACTGCCATGAAGATATTTATAGGAAAGACAAAGAGAAACCAAATCATGGCGATGGGAAAGTAACTGAAGTCAATGTTAAGTCGTTAAATAGCTCAAATATATATATATATATATATACTACCCAGCACAAGTATTGAACTGATAACCTTCAGCTAATGTAAACTTGTGCTTTAATAAGTTAATTTGCAGTAGAAATGGGTTCTGCCCATTGAGTTCTACAGGGTGATAGTAACTCCCTATTTTATGTAATGTGGACTCTCCCTTAGAAAAAGTATGAATCCATTTCTCTCTTCTACCCCATCTATGGGTTAAGTAGTAGGACAGATTGGGTTCTTCAGCTTTGGTTGGCAACCAGTCTCAAAGAAATATAACTTTGAATTAAAAAATGTATGCAGAGTTTTGTGAAGTTTACAATAACTATGATCCTGACTGCAGTTGGCTTTGTTCTTTCTATCAAACCTGTAATAATAATAATGTTCGTACATTTGTATCTTTTAGGATTTTGGTGGCTTTATATATGCATGAATAAAAAAAAATCTAAACAAAATTTGTTATCTTTCAGAATGTGAATAAAGAAAAGTTTGAGTGTGTGAAAGATGGATGGAAATGAATATAAAAATTGAAAAACTATTTTGCTTTCTGGAAATAATCATTATTTTAGACAAATGAAGAAAACCGGCAAAGACACTATAAACAGAGTTGATATGATTTTCAATTGTTGATTATCCGCTGCTGTTCATTTTCATCCAGTAGCACTGAATTTATTTTTTCATTATTATACTTTATGCCTGTTGAGTTTGGAAGGTTGAAGAATTTTAATTAATCTAGCAAAAATACAAAATAAAAAATGATAATAAAGAAAATAATAACTGTAATAACAATAACTAATAATCAAAAATAATAATAATATATAATAATGTAATAAGCTATCAAAATACAAAGACCATGAAATCAAAATCTCAAAAATGGGAACATCAACAATCCCTGATGTAGTTGGAGCCCTCGGATTGGTTGGAAAAGATTCCAGTAGACAAATTCAGGAAAAATACAAAATATTATTCTCTTAAGTACAGGCCACACCTTACATAGGCCTTTATCTATGTAAAATATGATTGTGTTTTTTTTTGTTTTTTTTCATTGGTCAGTGGAAAATGTCATGATGCCATTTCTAACCTTAGGTCTCTGGACAGGACCCAGAACATAATGTGAACATGCCAGAAATCAAAGGAAATAAAATAATAAAAATAATAATAATATAATAATATAAAAATAATAACTAATAATAAAAATAATACCAATATATAATAATAATAATAATAATAATAATATAAAAATAATAACTAATAATAAAAATAAAAGTATATAATAATATATGTGATATAATGATATAATAATCTAAAAATAATAATAAAAATAATAATAAAAATAATAATAAAAATAAATATATGATGACACAAGACCACGAGTTTTAGGGAATTTAGAGATATTCAAGCTCACAACAACATTCGAGTTTATGCCTCTTAAGTTTGGAAGGTTGAAGAATTTTAATGTAATATTATTAAAAAATAAAAGGCCTTTGTAAGGTGTGGGCTGTACTCATGAGAATAATATTTTGTATTTCTTTAAGGTATAGGCTTCCAGGAATTCCTGAATTTGTCTACTGGAATCTTTTCCGACCAATCCGAGGGCTCCAACTATTTCATGGATTGTTGATGTTCCCATTTTTGAGATTTTGATTTCATGGTCTTTGTATTTTGATAGCGTAATTATATAAAAATAATAACTAATAACAAAAATAAAAATATATAATAATATATAATAATATAATGATATAATAATATAAAAATAATAACTAATAATAAAAATAAAAATATATAATAATATATAATAATATAATAATAATAACTAATAATAAAAATAATAGTATATAATAATATGTAATATAATGATATAATATAAAAATAATAACTAATGTTAAAAATAAAAATATATAATAATATATAATAATATATGTAATATAATGATATAATATAAAAGTAATAACTAATAATAAAAATAAAAACATATAATAATATATAATAATATAATATATGTAATATAATGATATAATAATATAAAAATAATAACTAATAATAAAAAAAACACAAATAATTTTTTTTCAATTTTAAGAAGAAAATTCCAACTCTTCTGATTCTGGTTTCATTATTCAAGAATAAAACTTTCCAAGTTCAGCTTAAAATCTAAATTATTCAAAAACAGGATGTGGTTTGCAAAAAAAAAAAATGATTAGAGTGAAGAACACATACTTACATGGCAGAAAAGAAATCAGGAGGGAAACTGATACCTGTGTCCTTAATCCTTGGTTCTTTTCTTTTCAATTTACCAGCAGTAGAACTGTTAGAATTCTGCCCGCTTTGACCAATCAAATAAATTCCTGGATTTCTGTCTGTTTTCCTCTTATAACTGCCACTGATTTGTCTTCCTCCTATGGTAAGCTGCTTCTGTTTGATATCCTCCAAAACAAAATAAGCTCCTCCCACTACCTAGGAGAATTTATATACATGTTTTTGTTTTTTTTCAAAAAAGCCCTTGAACCTGTCGTTAAAAAAAACACTCCTCATTCATTCAGTTTTTCTACAGGCACTAGGAAAGTAAAACCTCTTCCTCTGCCCATTCTTTCAAACCGTATAGGACCCACCAAACTGTTTAAAATTTAAATTCTTGAAGAGTAGGACATACCAAACACAGCTTAAAATCTAAATTATTAAAAAATATGACTTACTAAACAGAGCAAATTGTTCAATTATACATGGTACATGAATATAAATATTTATTATCACAATAAACAATGTAGAATATATGTAAACAAGTCTGTTTTTTTATATCGTGTATAATTTTTTTTAATACCTGTATCAATTTCAAAAGCAGATGATCATGACTTTCCACAGATTCATTTTGTTTATTATCAGTAAATTGCCATGTCTTTTATGAAAATTACTTGAGTGGTTTCTCATTGTCTTCTCCTAAATTGGCAGCCACCCAAGGCTAGAGAGTTCAGCCAACCCTACTATTTAATCCATAGCAAGTGAAGAAAATTCAGTCTTTTTCTAAGAGCATTAACACAAAAGTGAACACGGCAGAATAGGCTAGAATTTTGCTGAATTCATTTTCCACACCAAAAATCATTTTTACCTACACATCCTCATATAAACAAATAGTCTAATGATGTTCGGTCACTGAAAAAATACCTAATCTTGAAGTTCCATCTTCTTAAGAAAGCTGTTTTAGAGACACTGCTGGATTTGTGGAGAACCATGATCAATCACATCCTGAAAGGACATTTCTTTTAATCATTTCACTCCATGCAAGGAAATAATGCCACTAAGGCACAAAGGGTTATTAAGAGTGGAAGAGAATAGAAAGATATTAGTGATGGGAAAGGACAATAAAAGAACAGATTTCAGGAAGACAGAATATGGTGATTGACATTGTATCTAAATTTTTGTAGATTGTAGTTATCAGGGAAGCAAGAAATTGGAAGGGATTTCTGCTGATGATAAGTGAGAGAAAAGAAACTCTTAGCATAGAACTTATGGTTACATCTTACTATTTCATCAATAAAATGATGAGAGCGAGTAGGCAATCTAGAAATTGATGTGGTCAAAGTACTAAGAAGGAGAACTCGTTAGAATAACTGCCATGAAGATACTTATAGGAAAGACAAAGAGAAACCAAATCATGGCGATGGGAAAGTAACTGAAGTCAATGTTAAGTCGTTAAATAGCTCAAATATATATATATATATACTACCCAGCACAAGTATTGAACTGATAACCTTCAGCTAATGTAAACTTGTGCTTTAATAAGTTAATTTGCAGTAGAAATGGGTTCTGCCCATTGAGTTCTACAGGGTGATTGAAAAGTAACTTCCTATTTTATGTAATGTGGACTCTCTCATCTTGTAAAATTTATAGTTAGACAGGAGGGTCCATTATACATAACAGTGTTATTTTCAATCCCCCTGTATATAAACTTATCGTTTTTCCACTTTGAAATATCTATAAATCTATTTGCCCAAGTCCCAGAGGGGGCTTTCCTCCCAAGCAGTACTTTTTCTTTGGGAGGTGCTGGGTTTGTTGCTTGGTAGCTGAGATGTCCCCAAAATGGTAAGTTCTGAGGGAACATTGAACTCTTTTGCACAGTGCTGGATTTGTGGAGAACCATGATCAATCACATCCTGAAAGGACATTTCTTTTAATCATTTCACTCCATGCTCTTTAAACATTGATCTTGTGTCACACCCAGTTGTGATGTGAGTGACCTGGTAAATACCTATAAATCTTTTTGCCTGGTGAAGTTATGGCAGATTAGATCAACAGTCAAGATGCCAGATCTGGACCAATAACATTACAGACCCTTCTTTGGATTTCGTTGAGAATGTTGAGATATATAGCTGGAGCATTAGACCAGATATGGCAACAATATTCAATGCATAGATGAATGGTAGATTTATAAATGTACATGGTGTATTCTGATGAATAAAATTGTCTGGGAGAACACAGTGGACCAGCCTCCATAGTGGAAGAAGACCTAGCAGTTGATACAATAGAATTGCTCTAATTCCATGTGACATAAAAGATATTTTTTTTTGGCTTCTTTCTCCATCTCATGTTGATGTTTAAATCCAGGACAAAAATAGGATTTTTGAATACCAACTTGAGTAGCTAAATATGTTCTCTGGCTAGTCATATGTAGAGGATTGGTAATGTTTGGTGATTCCCAGGTTCAAATCCTTGATTGTATACCCCTAAGACTCAAGTAAAGTCGGGGAGCTAAAGGGCCTAGTACTGAAAATTGTCAGAAAGGAAGACATTTTAAATGTGCAAAATGAAACATGAAATAAGCACTTTATTTAAATTAAATATAGATTAAATTTTTATTTCACTCTTTGATTTGATGCTTTCTCAATATGGATGCCCAGGGCCATAGCACCCATTGGCCTCGGCTGTATCTAGCCCTCTTCATTGTATGTTCCTAAGACTCAAGGAGGTGGAAGTTAAAGGGCCTAGTTCTGAGAAATGTGAGAAAGGAAGACATTTTAAATAAGTAAAATAAAAAGAGATGAAACATGAAATAAACACTTTATTCAAATTAAATGTTGACTAAATTTTTATTTCACTTTTTGATTAGATGTCTTTCTTTCTTTCTTTCTCCCCTATATCTCTTTCTTTCTTCCCCTCTCTCTCCATCTCTTTCTTTCTATCTCTTTCTTTCTCTCTCTCACCCTCCTTCCTCCTTTCTCTGTTTTCCCTTCCTTCCTTCCTTCCTTCCTTCCTTTCTTCCTAATAACATTACTGCATTTTTGTTTTGCTTTTTAAGTATCCAAAACAGTTTTTTTTTCCTCGGAGAAACTTGTTCAATTTGCAGATTCTATCGAATGTTTGATTAGATTAATCTAAGTATTTCACCCAAAAATTTGGATAAAGTACATATATGTGTGTGTGTATTTGCACTTATATGCGTAATAGTGTACAAGACACGAGGACTATAAATATGATTTTTTTTTTTGTGTGTGTATCTATTTGGTGATATATATTGGAATAAATTGCTCTTGGAGAAAAAAAAAGAAATCTTATTTGCACTAGAGAAACAAGGTTTCTCCTTTAATGGTCAGAAGCAGACATAAAATAAACATATCTACATACATGTTCTTGAAATGCAACTATCAGTATTATAGTAGAGAATGACAATGTTTCTAGTTAGTCAATCTGTATCGCAGCATACGTACTCTAAATTGAAGTCAGGAAAAGTACTTACCAGGATTTATTATTGGTGGCTACACCCTTAACAACATAAAATATGCAAATGCCAGTTACTGAAATCAGACACAGAAAAAACAAAACTGCAGGTACAAGGTAAAACAAGAGAAAGAAATGACTATCAATTGTAAGAAGACAGAATGTATGGTCATTCGCAAGAGAGCCAACCAAAGATACAAGTTAAAATTGGAGCTGACAAAATAAAGCAAATATAGAAATTTAACTGTCTGAGACGTATTTTAACAGGCAATAAAAATGTGATACAGAAATCTGAAAGTGCATTGGAATAGCAAAATATGCTTTCCGAAATCTAAATAAAGTATTAAGAAACGAGACAAATTACCTTTGAAACAAAAGAAAAATGCTGAAATGCTATGTACTGTATTAATTTGACAGTATATAAGACACACCCCAATTTCTGCAGGGAAAATCAAGAAAAAATTAGTAATTAGTAAAATTATTAGTAAATGGCACAGCCTAGGCTATATTTATGAGGTATTATTTTGGTTAAACATGCCATGATTACAATTAAACAAAAAATAATAGGAAAAAAAGAACACCTTATAAAAACTTTATTATATCAAACAAAACAAAATAAAAATCAAGCAAATATTACAATTGAGCAAAACAGTAGGGTTACCATTAAAATTTTATTCATCTTCAAATTCGTAAAATTCATCGTCTCCGTTATCAAAACTCTGATATTCATTTTTAATATATTATCATCATCATTAAATAATGGGCCATCTTCCATTCCATTGAGAGCATCTTTTTAAAAGATTTCGCAATAGTTTCTGGTCTAATATTATCCCAAGCTTTCTTCACCCATTCGCAGACTTGTCAATGCTGGGTCTTTTTATTATTCCTGTAAATGTAAGGTATTGATCAGGCATTGCCATCCACGTGGTGTGTTATTGCTCCTTCATGTGTAAGTCTAAGAAGCTAATAGGAGTTGCCAGGTAGCTAATCTCACCCAACTATCACAAATTTTAAACCTATATATGGTATATGAGACACAGATGATTTTAAAAAGATATATTTAGTAAAAAAGTGCATCTAATATGCCGTCAAATACAGTAATATCAAACCTCCTTTCTCTCACCTCATATATATATATACACACAGGGTGATTGAAAAGTAACTCCCTATTTTATGTACGAGTGGCCAACTAGGAGTGCCAACTTAACACCCTGTAACTTTTTCCTTTGGGGTTGAAAGGAGAAAGTCTGGCAGTCTGCTATACCAGACCAAGACTTTAAAGAATTTGAAAGGTGAATACGATAAATTGTCTTCCATACCACAAGAGTTCCTGGTGAAATCAATTAACATGATTCCTGGGTGCTCAAGAAGCTACTAGTGAAATTTGGTGCCCAGATCAAATTTGAAATAAAACCTTATGCTAAACACTATTCTCTCATATTGATTTCTTTTAAAAACTATAGTTAATGTGTGAGAAAACGGGGAAAAAATACTTCTTGCGAAACAAAAAACAAACGCCTTCTTGCGAACCTGAAACAACCGCCTTCTTGCGAACCTGAAACGAATGTCTTCTCTTCCAAACGAACATCTTATGACAGCAAATGAGCAAACGGCACCCACAACTGCTGCCGACGAACGGACGACCGACCGCAAAAAAAAAAAAAAAAAAAAAAAAAAGAAAGACGCCAAACGACTCGCACGTCTTCTTCTTGTAGTCCTCGGTTGAGTCCATTACTCCAAGGTGTGCCCGACGAAAACACACACACCCAGTTTAAGGACGCTTCCGTGCATGCTCATTACAGCTAATAAATAAATTATAAGTATTTTAAAATAGGGAGTTAATTTTCAATTACCCTATAATGTAAAATGTAAGTAATTTTGGTTTAATCTTGTTCATAATTCAGCAAATTAACAGTTTCTGTTTTATCAAGACGTAAACATTTTTATTCTAATTTTTTTTTTAAATTGTTTAAATAAGTTTCATATAATGACAGGTGTCAGAAAGTGGTGTTGATTGATGACTGGAAAAGTGAAAATTTGTAATTTTGATGTAAACTAAATTAATATTGTTTTAATTTAAATTGTTTTAATTACCCAACTGTTCTTTTAAGATAAAGTTCAACTTTTCTTCTTTGAAATAACACCAACAGTATTGCATGAAATTTATATTTAAATACTTTTAATTTAATTTTAAAATTAGGTATTGCAGTGATTTTTAAAAAAATGTCCTTTAAAATTTAACGTTTAATAATGTACAATATTATCAAGAAATATTTTTACATAACTTTAAAAAATACTTTTGAACATTTAAAATTAAATCTTAAGACATTGAAATGGATTAAAAATTACCTTTTAATTTGTTATGGTGAAACACACCTATTCTATAATTAATAGACTCCCCCACCTAATATAAGTAGGAGTAGTAAGAGAAATGAGGCTCAGTCGATGTCGATGTTGAACTCTCTGCCTTTGGGCGGGGAGGGACCCGAACGAGGCTATGCCGAAGGGCAGAGTCTCGTTCGGGGAGGTAAACCGACCCTGAACCCGTTTTTCGGGTTCAAAGGGTATATTTTTGGCCGAGCCCACGGGCTCGGATATCCCACGTTAAACCGGCCTTGTGCCACATGATACCCTCGTGGGGGGGGGTGACTAAATACTAGTCGATGTCGGACGACCGGCTGAACGGTTGAACTCTCTGCCTTCGGGCGGGGATGAACCCGAAAGAGGCTACGCCGAAGGGCGGATTCTCTTTCGGGGAGGTAAACCGACCCTGAACCCGTTTATACGGGTTCAAAGGGTATATTTTTGGCCGATCCTACGGGCTCGGAGATCCCACGTTAAACCGGCCTTGTGCCACATGATACCCTCGTGGGGGGGGGGGGGGTGACTAAATACTAGTCGATGTCAGACGACCGGCTGAACGGTTGAACTCTCTGCCTTCGGGCGGGGAGGAACCCGAACGAGGCTACGCCGAAGGGTGTAGTCTCGTTCGGGGAGGTAAACCGACCCTGAACCCGTTTATACGGGTTCAAAGGGTATATTTTTGGCCGAGCCCACGGGCTCGGATATCCCACGTTAAACCAGCCTTGTGCCACATGATACCCTCGTGGGGGTGGGTGACTAAATACTAGTCGATGTGTCAGACGACCGGCTGAACGGTTGAACTCTCTGCCTTCGGGCGGGGAGGAACCCGAACGAGGCTACGCCGAAGGGTGGATTCTCTTTCGGGGAGGTGAACCGGCTCTGTACCCGTTTATACGGGTTCAAAGGGCATATTTTTGGCCGAGCCCACGGGCTCGGAGATCCCACGGGCTCGGAGATCCCACGTTAAACCGGCCTTGTGCCACATGATGCCCTCGTGGGGGGGGGGTGACTAAATACTAGTCGATGTCGGACGACCGACTGAACGGTTGAACTCTCTGCCTTCGGGCGGGGAGGAACCCGAAAGAGGCTACGCCGAAGAGCGGATTCTCTTTCGAGGAGGTAAACCTGACCCTGAACCCGTTTATACGGGTTCAAAGGGTATATTTTTGGCCGAGCCCACGGGCTCGGAGATCCCGCGGGCTCGGAGATCCCACGTTAAACCGGCCTTGTGCCACATGATACCCTCGTGGGGGGTGACTAAATACTAGTCGATGTCAGACGACAGTAGTCGACAGTCGAATACGAAAGTAGTCAGCGACCATAACAAGATTACTCTGCATAATACTTATTATATCAAGTTCCTAACGTTTTGTATGTCAAACTATTTTAGGACCGATTTAGTACAAATACAAGCTTCCACTGCGAAATAACTTCATAACATAATTCAAAAAAATTTTGTAATTCATAAACGTAATTGTTTTTCAATTGTATATTTCGTAATTTTTATTTTTCATTGTTATTTTTGCTTGTATGTATATCATTGATTGTTTTTATGTATATCTTTGTATTGTATTGAGTTTATTGTATTATGTCATATTATTATTTAAATTATATTAGTTTGTCTTGTATTTATTATATTTGTATTTAAGTTGCAAAGTAAATACTTATTAAAATGTCTGCATTTATCCATTAATTCATTTCTCTTGTTGAATAATTTAATTTGATTATTAAAATTTATTATATAAAATTTTTCTTCTAAACACACAGTAGAGGGCAACACTCTGTATTTAATAATTAGTTTCATTCCTTCTTTGGATTAATTAACTTTGGCTTAGCTAGGATACTGTTGTAGGCCAGTGTATGCATTGAGACATAAACACGTGTGTCTCCTGAAATGTCCACAAAAAACATGGCAGACTCGGGATATGAGTCCATGTGAATAAATATAAAGAAACGACAAGAACTGATATATATGTACAAACAAATGATAATGTATTAGCATAAAAGATTATAAGTGACAAAAACACTGATGTTTGTGTCAAATGAATGTGACAAATATTTTAGTCTAAACTATGTGTAGTGAGTGAATGTTCATACGTATGTGTGTGTGTATGTGTGTGTGTGTATTGTTCATGCATTTCCCAAAAGGGAAGCGTTTTCTCTGCGAGAGGTGACATGTTGACGAATAAGCAAATAAGGTGAGAAGAGAGTGATAAAAAATCATTGCAGAGTATTTATAGTCCTGAGAGTGTCTCCTAGTAGTGGTTTTAAAAATTATGAGGAGGTAACCTGATAGTAAATTTTTTTGTTTGACAGTGTTAAAATCTGTTAGCAAGGTGTATTTGGCAAAAAGAGGTAAACTTTAGCAATAATGCATTAAATTTGCAAGAAGAAAAAACAATTCATAAATTGTATGAAGATAGAATTTATGGTTGTTAACAAGATGGACAACACAATATACAAGCTACAAATCAGAGAAATATCTGGGAAGTGTTTTAACTTCTAAATAAGGAAGTAAAAGAAAGCAAGAAGAAAGGACTAACCATCAATTGAAAGACTGTATGGTCATTAGCAAGATGGACAACTCAAGATATAAGCTACATATTGGAGATGTCAAAATCAAGAAAGTACAGAAACTTAAATATCTGGAAAGTGTTTTGACAAACAATAGAAAATGTGATACAGGAATCTGAAAGATCCTAAGAACAGCAAAAGTAGCTTTCCAAAAGCTAAACAAAATATTAAAAAACAGGAAAATATTGTTGGAAGCAAAGATAAATGTTCACCTGTTATGCAACAACAATCCTTCTAAAATGGCAGTGAATATTGGATAATTTTTTACAGATGAAGAAAAAACTTGGACCAACAGAAATATGGCAAAGTTTTAAGGAAAATTGGAGTAAATAAGGACACTTTTGCTTAAGATTAAAAAGAGACAGTTGAAATGTTTAGGGTGCATAATAAGGAAAGCAGGCTTGGAGAACTTGGCATTCACAGGACATTGAAGGCAAGTAGGAAAGAGGAATACTGAGTAACCTACCTAATGAGCTTGTGCAAATGGATGACAAAACAATGACTGTGAGGGAAAGAAAACAAATATGAAGCTGTGAAGAGACATGATTGCTCCCATCCCGAAGGGACGTAGTATATAAAAAAGTATATGAGATACCAGTAGACATGGTCAGCAGAAACATAGATGAAATAAAGGGTTCATGTATATCATGGACTGATTTGTCTTTTATGGCTAAGATATTTTTGGATTGTAAGAATATTTTAGAGATAATAATCATTTACTGATACAAGTTCTACTAATTAACCCATAGCTAGGAAAGAAGAGGTGGATTCATACCTTTTCCAAGGGTATTTAGGCATAAGTGAATACCTGAATATAACAAACCCAAATGGATTTGAAATTTCTAAGGCATTTAATGAGGAAGGTAAAATCTGATACTCAAAGGACAGATTGAGGGCAAGAGGGAGATAGGAAAACAGTGCATAACATACTTGATGACCTTAAGTAAGTAGATGGCAGAACAAATTTTAGGAGAAATAATGTAAAGACAGAATTTATTATGAGGAACAAAGGACAGGAAATTGTGGAGAGCCATCATTGCTACGTCCTGAGAGGACACAGTACATAAAGAAGAAGGATGATTTACTGATACAAGTCCTACTAATTAACTCATAGCTGGAGGGAGAAGAGATGGATTTTCCAAGGGTTGTTTTCATTGACTGATTCATTTTCAACAGCTTATCAACCATTTATAGGTTATTTGAAGCCAGGAAATATTTTTAGATTTGTAAGAATTTTTTTGAGATAATAATGATTTAGTGATACAAGCCTTACTAATTAACCCATGGCTGAGGGGGAGAAAAGATGGATTCATATCTTTCCCAATGGTATTTGCATGTAAGTGAATATAACGAACCCAACTAGAATTGAAAATCGGCTCTGCAATTTCTAATTCCAAGCCATTATCTATTATACAACCTGCACATCCAAGCTTACAGATTAAAAAGGTACTGAACAGGCTTGGTGTTGCTTAATTTCCCCAGTGGTCACCTATATAGATATTTATTAGTTAGTCAACTTGAATTCAATTAAAAGTAGTTTCAGTATTCTATTAGGTTGGTGCAAAAAGAATGACGTAATAATGTCGTTTTTTGACTTATTCTTTAACGTCAAAAAACGACATTATTACGTCATTATTTTTGCACCAACCTAATAAAAGTTATCAGAACTTGTGTTCTCATCATTGTTGCTTTTATCATTATATTTTGACAAATATCTTCTCTGGCCTTCATCAGGTTTTAATTCTTTTACATTGCAATTTCTTTCGTGTTATGGATAATTCTAGATTTTGGTTTCAAAGATTCCTGAAGGTGGTCGTAATTTACAAGTCACTCTGTAAATATCTGGCTACATATATTGAACAAATCAACAGATATCCATGTGCAAAATACTGACAGTAACCTTTTTATTTATTTATTTATTTTTCTAATTATGGAATGTATTCATGATTGCCTCTTACTTTACATATAGCACCTGCAATGAATTCTATAATACTTTCATGCACAGCTTTTTGCCAGGCTAATTATAAATATTAGTTTTACACGCTATACTCAGGGGATCTTGTTTTTGCCAGACAGATAATTAAATATTAATATTAATGTGCCATCAGCTTGTAGTTATTTGTTGAGTGAAACCAACGTTGGCACAAGGCCATGTTTATTGAAAAATACAATGAGGAAAGAACTAACTAATAATGGCTTGCAAGACAAGCATGTTAACTATTACTTCATGGTAGCTGTTCAAAGTACTGTTATGTCATAGCTAATATACCATAGAGCAGGAGTGACCACACTTGCTTAATATAAGAGCCACATACAATAAAATTCAGATATTTGAGAGTCACAAAATATGAAAAAAATTTACGCACACGTTTTTTTACATACACATTTTGTTACAAAATTTTCATATAAATATAAAAAAATGCATGTATACAATAATATTTATTCCCATATGTAATTTTTTTATACTGTTAATTTGTATTGTTTTCAGTAATCACAAAGTACACACACACACAAATATATAAAATTTGTGTATTTAGGCAGCAATCCTTCTTTCATGCACATTTAACTGAATACGACAGGCAAGGTGCATTGATTTAGTTTTTTATATAATTTCTTATGCAATCTAATAATTTTTTTCTTTTCAGATGAAAAATTATATAAAAACTGTCCAAATGTTCTTTTAATCCGAGCACTTTTGGCTATACATTTAGCCATTTTCAAGGATGAAATATTTTAACTGTTAAATAAGAAATAATTTGTTACATGTATGTATTTATATATTTTCATTTTTCAAAACACGGTCAAGATATATATATATATATATATATATATATATATATATATATATATATATATATATATATATACCAAATGTTTTCAAAACTATATTGTGCATATTTAATACAGTAATGAACTATGGGAATTTACCTTTTATATTAATTGCAATGAGAAAAGGAGGTGAACACCAAGCCACATATTAAAGGTCAAAAAGCCACATGTGTCTTGTAAGCCATGGTTTGGCCACTCTTGCCATAGAGTATAGTTATTAATCAATGCAGCTTTTGCCGATATGAAACAATATCATCTACTTGTAAAATCTGAAATGGGAGTTGGTTGATTTTGGTATAATGCAAACATCTTGATCTGTCCTTGGCCTTTTCTTTCTGCTATATCAGCTGAACAATTAATGGTGACTTTGTAAGTTGCCTTTACTGCAAACACATGAACATTGGCTTTTTCATTTAACTGTTACTTGATGAGTCAGGCTCAAAAGTGTGGGGTTTACTTCTTTTTTTTTTCTTTTTTTCTTTTTCTTCTTTATATGCTGTGAGCCTTAGAACATAGGCTCCACAACTTCACAACTCCTGTAGCTCTTAATAGATTTTGTCTTCTGTTATTCCTCCTAAGCCCTGTTCCATCATCAAGCTCACCAACTATGTTATACATTTGTTCCCTCTGTGCCCCTTTCCCTTTATCTGTCCTGTAAGTCAGGGTGGACTTGGGAATAGCAGCAATTAAGAGGTGGTTGCATGCTCCTCAAAATCTCTCACTCAGAGGCCTTGCTGCTTGATGCAGTTTATTGGCATACACAGGATGGAATAAATAAATTGTGTAAATAAACAATCTAATAAATAAATAAATAGTGTATATTATTTTTGCTATCAGTTCTCAAGAACAAAGAACAAATAAATGTATAAATTCACTTTCATATTTTCAGGTTTTATTAAAATTCTAATAATCACTTTTTAAAACAATAAACATTGCCAAAAAGTGATGGCAGTTAAAATAATATTGGTGTCAAGGGAAAATCTGTCCTTTTGAATCACTGTTTTCTTCTTTTTTTTTTTTTCAATTATGAAGGTTAAAGATTACTCCTTTTTTTCTTAATGCTTTTTTTATAATGTTTTCTAGCCAGTATGCATTTGACAAACATCTGCAGAATTGTGAATCAGATTTTATATTCAAATCCTCTTCCTGGTTAATTTACTACAGTTTTTCTTTATATTTTATATATTATTTGTAATATTTCATTTAAGCTCAAAAATCTGAAATAAAACACATTTAATATTACTTCCCAATCTGGGAATTAATCTGGACTTTTCAGAGATGATTAAAATCTCATTGCTGTTACACGTACATTAGGGAATCAATAATGTCTGCTTCATAACATGTACAATTATAACAGGGGATGAGTTAATGACTGGCAATGTTATCTAGTATTGCCTGGGTATTCAAATTTCAAGCTTATATTCTTTTTTATTTTTGTAAAAGTTGAAGTTAAAAAATGTCAAGCCTAGATGGGTGACCACTTGGGAATATCAGGTCCTGTAAGCTTAAATGTGTGGGTGGTGTAATGGATAACATCTCAGAATTGGAAATAGGAGAGTTGAGTTCCAATTCCAGTCAGATTTGTTATATTCACTTAGGTGCAAATACTCTTGGAGAAACATATGAATCTATTTCTTCCCCCCAGCTATGGGTTAATTAGTAGGACTTGGATCAGTAAATCATTATTATCTTAAAAATTTCTTACAATCAATGAATATTTTCTGGCTTTAAATAACCTGCAAAGGCTTCATAAGGTGTAAAAAAAACAAATCAATCTTGGATATGGGATTATTTATTAAACAGTTTGATTTTAAAAATGCTACACTCATAAATAAAGAAAATAACTCACTCTGAAGGAAAATTCTAGAGAGTGCCACCATAGAATATTACCCAAATATTAATCTACATCTAGGCTTTTTCCCTATTTCACCTTTCTTAACAAAATTACTGCTCTTCCAAACAAACGTACACAACAATATCAGAAAATTAAAAGAAAATGGTTGAATCTGTCAAAACAGCTATAATGACAATATTCTCTACACGTGACAATAACTGATGTTATTTTCAGTTAACAATATGAAAATAGCGTTCTCTACACTCCTCCAGTTGCTAAGAACATTCTGTTTTTTGTTATTATTACTTATTTTCTTTAATTAAATTCATTTTGTTTTTTGCTTTGAGAAAGTCCACATTAGACGAAACGCGTTAGCAATAGCTACAGTTTTGTCATTTATATTTATAAACAGTTTATATTTTATAATTTTGGAAACTTTTTGTGTAACAAAACATGAGTTCTCATACAATCACTGAAGTTAAGCAACATTAAGCCTGGTCAGTACCTAGATAGGGGCCACTTGGAAATAAAGGATGCTGTAAGCTTGGATGTGCAGGTGTTGCAATGGATAGTGGCCAAGTTCCAATTCTAGTCAGGTTTGTTATATTCACTTATGTGCAAATATCCCTGGGAAAGATATGAACCGCTTCTCCCCACTATGGGTTAATTAGTAAGATTTGTATTATTATTTCAAAAAAGAAAATTCTTCAGTATTTACATTAGTCGGACTATTGTCGCCATATCTGTCACAACATTTCGGCCGTTGTACGCTCCGGCCTTCTTCAGGTGGTTGGAATTTGAAACTGAACCCTTTATTTCAATCACTGGGGTAGACTGTTCTAGTTTCACATGCCATGTTTGATGGATGTCAGTTATCAGTTATCTCCTGTTAATTTTCCCTCTGAAAGTTCTCCACTGCCTTAACCGGGTATTGAACTCACACTCTTTGGGTCTTGTCAGTGGATCTAATGAATGCCTTTATCCACTGTGCCATGTGAGGACATCTGGGTATGAATTTCTGGGTATTGTAAACCTAATGTCTTCATAACCATTTTTACCAGTGCTCATATTGCAATTTTTCTGTTATCATTTCATGTTTTTACCAGAGCTCATATTGCAACTTTGTTATCATTGCTTTTCTCTGGCACTCCTTATTACTGGTTCCCATATTGTATTTATTTCTATGCTTGGTCGGCTCAGGAGATTTTTGTGGCCTAGCATAAAAATTGAAATTAAGGGTTCAGTTTGAAATTCCAACCACCTGAAAAAGGCCGGAGCGTACAACGGCCGAAACGTTGCGACAAATAGTCCGACTAATGTAAATACTGTACATAATACCTCATCTCAGAAATGTAAATGGTTGAAGATGTAGAAAATGAATCAATCAATTAAAAAAATCTTTGGGAAATGTTATGAATCCACCTGTTCTCCCTCCAGCTATGGGTTAATTAGTAGGACTTGTATTAGTAAATCCTTCTTCTTTATGTACCATGTCCTCTCAGGATGTTAGGGATTATGGCTCTCCACAATTTCCTGTCCTTTGTTGCTCATAATAAATTTTGCCTTTTTGTTATTTCTCCTAAAACTTGTTTGGCCATCCATTTACTTACGATTATCATGTATGTTATGTGCTATTTTCCTATGTCCCTCTTGCCCTCAATCTGTGTCAGATTTTCCAAGCCTTTCTTCCACATTATGTACCCCAGAAATTTCAACTGTTTTTTCCTGATGTTAAGTATGTTTCCTTTTCGTTTCCATTTTCTCTAAAACCTTGACCTTACTCACATGTTTGGTCCATGGTACCCTCAGCATCATTCTGTAGAACTACATTTCTGTTGCTTTGACTTTCTTCTACATCTTTGAGGAGATTATTCAGCATTCACTGCTATATATGAGGACAGATATCGCATAACAGTTCAGTACTCTTTTCTATATTTTCTGGCTTTAAATAATCTCCAGAAGCTTCATAAGTCAAAAACAAATCCACCTTGGATATGAAATTATTTATTAAACAGTTAATATTTTATATTTTTGGAAAGTTTTTGTGCAAAAAAACATGTCAGATGTAAAACTTTGTAAAACAATAGCTTATAATTAGCAATTATTTAATATATGGTGGGATTAGCCATTTTGATTCAGGAAACATTTACCATCGATTGTGTTGTAACCTAGGGATGGTTACTGAATAGAATAATCACACAAAGTTTGGTAATGAATGATAATACTCAGGACAAGAACAACACATATAAGATCCACCAGCATCACATAGAAGTAATCAACTGCTAGGAGTGAGTTAAGTGAATTCCACAATGAATCTTCAGCTGCAGGATAGCTACTAACTACCCCACACAGTCAGATGTGGCACTAGGCTGAATTCAATGTGGGCTATCCGAGCCAAAAATTCCCCATATACCCTGTATAAAACAGGGTCGGGTAGCTGTTTCGCGAGATGAGACCCTGCCCATCAACAGCTTCATCTGTGGATCCTCAGAGGCAGAGAGTTTGACCAACTGGAGATGAATCTCCAACTGCTGGATATCTACCAACTGCCCCACACACTCAGATGTGGTACAAGGCCAAATTGAATGTGGGGTATCCAAGCCCATAGGCTAAGCCAAAAATTTTCCACAGACCCCACAAGATCGGGTAGGGCTGCTGTTTCCTGAAATGAGATTCTGCCTTGTCGGGGAATTCTCTCTGCCCGGAGACAGAGAGTTTGACCAGAACAGCTGAAGACAAATCTCCAACTGCAGACCAACATACAGTATTTACTACTGCATTATCATCTGTAGGAATGCTACAACACATTGACTGAACAATTAGTGTTAGTAGAAATTTATAAAATCTTTTTCTTAAAACAGTTTTTTTCAAGAAATTAGAATTCTCAGAATTTTTTAAAAAAATCAGTCAATCAATAAAAGAAAGATACAAAAGTTCAGAAAAAATTATAGTTCTGAAATTCTACTTGAATATAATGGAAAAAAATTACCAAGTTTATTGGTGTATTTTGCTGGTAAAATCTATGGTGAAGTAGAAATGATATGATTATTTTAAGAACATATCATTCTTCATTGTGTTTGTAATCATTTGTTTGATAATTTTTTGGTTTGCATTTACTGAAGAAGTAACTGAAAAATATTGAAAAGTATGTGAATTAACAGGCAATATGTATGTTTTCCCAATGCAGCAATATTGATTGAGCTTGAAATAGTACGCAATCTTGAAAGCAGCAACAGCAGCAACAGCAGCAAGCACGATGGTTCCAAGTCCCATCATCGGGACGAGAATCAAGACATCTAAAGTTTTTTCCTTCTGAATTTCTTTGATGAGGAGTTATCAATATCTACACTATTTACATTTAGATTTACTTCCCTCACTTTTGTTGTTGTTATCACAATGTTTCAACCATTGTGCCCTCTGGTCTTCATCAGATATATATCAATCTAAGTAACCTACAGGGAATTCCAAAGTGAACTTTGTATTGCTCCTACCGATTCCTGTAGGTTAACTGTAATTGTAAGTTTTTCCATTATGAATACAAACTGTTCTGTAGGTAATCGTATTAAACTATTATTTGCCATAACTTGAAACAAAATTGGTATGTTTTGGTTTAAACTATCTTTGTAGAAAAGTTACACTCTTAGTTAATTTTCTGAGAACTGAAATCAATATCAATAGCTTGTGAGATGAGTTCACTATTCTTCACTATAGTGGATGGAATGAACCACAAATGTAACATATTCACAGAGCATTCTGAGAAATGAATTAAATATAGTCAACTTACATGCTTGACTTGTTGACCTTTGCTCAATGGAGATGTCCAACTTTTGACAAAAATAATGATTATATTATTTACAGCATTTACATTTGAACTAATGTCCTCATTTTTGTTATCACAGCATTTCGACCGTTATGCCCTTCATGCTTCATCAGGCTTATATCGATATATGTAACCTACAGGGAATTTATGAACTTGGTATTGCTCCTACCAGTCAGTGTAGGTTAACTGGATCAATATACAGCTGATGAAGGCCAGAGGACACAATGGCTGAAATTTGTTGATAATAGCAAAGATAAGGACAATAGTTCAAATGTAAATAGTGTAAATAAGTCTAAATTGTTGGTTTGTGAATTTGGCAGCAATGTAATTATGAGCTCAATTTCTGGGCCAGGTATATTTATTTAGTCTCCCTACGAAGGCTGGATGTGACACAAGGTTATTTTAATGTGAGAAGAGCCATACACATATTTATGCATATAGGCCAAGAACAAAAAATGATTTTTGCCCAGGACCCATGACCACTGTCACACTGTCTTCACTATTACACTGACCCAACCTCTTTAGTGCAATGAGGAAAATGCTGCCACTGTTGGAATTCTTGGGTCTGAGCAACTTGTCTAAAATGAGGAGAATCATAGCTCAACTTAGAGCACATAGACATTAACCTTGTCTCAGTAAATGATCATTAATTAATGGTTAACTCAGCTAAAGTTTAGATAATAGGACTATTTGAAAAAATCATTGTTATTCCCAAAAAATTGTTAATATGTATTCTTACAATTCAAAATATGTTTTGGATTTAAATAACTCACAAAGCGTTGATAAGCTGTAAAAAAATCAGTCTATCAAACCCTGGGCCAGGTAATACAGATTCATACTTCATGGAAACTGGATGAGAACAACTGAGATGTCTCGAGACATGGTAAGAGGAATATGAACAATCTGCATGTAAATTAAGTAAAAGACTCATTTAAAAATTCCCTGAATGTTATCGGAATCAACAGACACCTCAAGAAGGCACAATAACCATACAGTTATGATAATCACAACAAAAATGAGGATAATAGTCAAAATGTGAAAAATCCAGATGAGACTAAGCTTTACTCTTCTACTCCCAAACAACAATAATTAGTAGACTAGAACTTTGGAAAGTCTGGGAAAAACTTAGTTTCCTACTGGAATTTCTTATGATTATTCAATTTTGTCAGCTGTGTCAAGTCAGATCAGTGTACCTATAGTCAATAATAGCTATATCCCTATTCACATAAATACAGTAGTAAATACTGTATGTTGGTCTGTAACTAGAACTATTTTGGTTTAGAGAAAAAAAGACAGGACTTAATCAGCCTTTGGCAGGTTAAACAAACATTTTTGAGCAATAACCCCCCCCCCAAAAAAAAATGCACAAAAAAGTCTATAAATCTTTTGTGCTGACTACACCCTCTTACAGTACTGAATTCTGGATAATCCATATAAATCTTGGATAAGAGAAAATCAGAATAGGAAATCAAAGAACTAAGTTTAAATTTCAGTCAGATTCATTACAACTACACGTAAATTTCTTATGATTATTCAATTTTGTCAGCTCTGTCAAGTCAGATCAGTGTACCTATAGTCAATAATGGGTATAACCCTATTCACATAAATACAGTAGTAAATACTGTATGTTGGTCTGTAACTGGATATTCATTGTGGAGTTCACTTGACTCACTGCTAGTAGTTGACTACTTCTACGTACTACTGGCGAATTTTATATATATTTTTTCATGTCCTAAGTATCAGTAACAACATTCATGATTTTTCTATTCATTATCCTTCCCTAGGTTGCAACAATCAGGTAGCAACTTTTGAAATCCTTTCCAAACTGTCAACAGTATAAAAGCAATGAAATAACGAGGAAGATTTGTGAAGATTTCACAGGTTTTCCTATTTGAATTTCTTGATGAATCCTAATCCTTCAGTTTATAGACTCATGGTGAGTTTTATGACAATAAAATGTCCATAGAAATTCCCCTATGACATTGTTAAATATTTGAGCTTGACAAATTTAACAAAATATTGCAATAACAATCATAAATATAAATGCTGATTGTTATCTTAAGAAGTGGGTACAAATGAAAAGATTTAAAATTTACAACTTTTTCCATTTCACTGAAACAGCCATTAGTCCATTATTTATGAGGTATTGGCAGGAGACATTAAAAATTTCCATCTTCCTTTCCTTCTTTCTAACCAAATCCCCTCCTGACAAATATTTCTCTTAATAATAATTTTAAAATAATTCAAAAGATGATGGTATTTTATCTATGGTAACTGGATTTTTGGTGATTACTCAGTTTCAATTGTTCAACACCATCCATTTGAAAAAATGCTGCTTTTATCATGGTCACCTTTTAACTTGGCCTTTTGGATGACATCAAAGTGTTATTATTTGCTTGATTTGATTCTATCTTTCCACTTTTAACATCACTTCTTTCTTTTTTTGTTTCATTTTCTCACTGAAATCAAGTAGTGTTTTTTTCCCATCTTTTCATGGACTCAAAATGGAATAGTCCATTATTTTTTAGGTATTAACATGGTTTATTGGTTGGACAAACTAACAAAGGGATGGACAGGTACAAGTATAATGGGATGATACTCCACACACAAGAAATTCAGATAGAAATCACAGCATTTCGACTGTTATGCCCTTCATGCTTCATCAGGCTTATATCGATATATGTAACCTACAGGGAATTTATGAACTTGGTATTGCTCCTACCAGTCAGTGTAGGTCCATTACTTATGAGGTATTGGCAGGAGACATTAAAAACTTCTATCTTCCTTTCCTTCTTTCTTGCTTGGTAATTTTGTGAAATTGTTTTGAAATGCTGACTAAGTCCTGTCTTTTTTTCTCTAAACCAAAATAGTTCTACTTGTGAGACTTTTCCCTATGTCTATAATTCATTTCCTGAGATTTTAGCATTTTTATAAGTTGGTTTAACAATGCAAAGTCCTTATTAAATGAACTAGCCATGAGGCCTTTCCTGAATCACATTGTAAGTATCGTCTTTTATTTATGACGAATTAAGTCAAAATCTTCTAGTGTGGGCTTTGAGAATTACATCTGGACAGAGATCAAATACAAAACTAGATGAGTGCAAAGGAATTGATTCTTGACCTGAACTTTTCAAAGCCGGGCACTCTGGGAAATATTGAATTTCCTCATTTTAGCACAACCCTTGTACATTTTACCATTCTCTGCACTCTTCTGCATGTCTGGAATTGTTATTGTTGCTGGAGGAATTAGTTTTGTGTTATCAAAGATATTCTTTGCAGTTCAATTTGATGAATAAGTTCTTGTAGACTTTTTGACACATTTTATGTGGTGAGAACCTACAGTAAAGTTATTTTGGTGTAGAAAAATGAAAATGACTACTGTATAGCCAATACTAAGCAAGTGGCTGGTACTATTACACTTTGTAATTTATCCTACCAGAAATTGAAATGTTGTTATGCCAAATGTATCTTGCTTTGCAATTGTTATTCATTGTTAAATAAGCAAGGTGGTCTGAAATTAGCTGGGAGCAGAAAGAAAAACATTTAAGTTTAACAGAAATAACAAAATGGCAACATTAAGAGCTATAAGCAACAAGAAATTTTTTGTGAGCCATGATTGCCTATGTCCTGAGGGAGCATGGCATATAAAAAAGCTGAACACTGACTAGCTGACAGTGAGACATTGTAATTAAGGGTGGGGGTTATAAAAGACGTATCAAAACTAGGGGGGCATCATTTTATCATTGTTAATATTCATGCAGCTGTATAATAGCCCTACCAGCATTTGTCTGCCTATGTCAGTTATACCATCCTCTGTCTCTTCTCACTCTGTCTGATTCCTTGTACTGGCAGACAAAAGATAAGGTGGAAATTTGTTACATTCCCATTCCGACCAATGTTGAGAGAAATCCAGATGAGACTAAGGTTTACTCTTCTATTCCTAAACTACAATAATTAGCAGATTAGAATTTTGGAAAGTCTTGGAAAAACTTGATTATTCAACTTCAACAGGCAGCTCACAGAGCAACTTCTCTAATCCTTTCCAAATTGCTTTGTCCTGAGTATGATGATAAACTACATCTGGCAGCAAGGCCTCTGACAGGGAGGTTTTGGGGAGCCACCTGTTAAATGCTATTGTGAAAACTGTGTTCAAAACTTGAAAATATAAAAATATATAAGAAAAAATTATCAGCAATACATTGTCATATTAAAAAAAAAAAAAAAACAGAATAAAAATTACTTGCAATACATTTTTGAAAAAAAAAATTGCCAAAGCTAACAAAAGAAAAATTTTGGCATTAAATGACCTATAAGGAGTTGATATACCATTAAACAAACAAAACAAACTTCTATCATCCTTTCTTTCTATTTTCCTTCATTTTACCACTGAAACCAAATAATGTCTTTTCTCCTCTTTCCATGTGATCAAAATGGAATAGTCCATTATTTATGAGGTAACAGTTTACATGATGTAACGGTTAGGCAAACTAGTGAAGAGAAGAATAAGCACAATTATAATAGAATGATAACTCCACATCCAAGAAATTCAGATAGAAACTCTTAAAGGACTTGTTAATTTTGTGAAACTGTTTTGAAATGCTGAATAAGGAGTTGATATGGTAACAAATGAATCAATCCAAATTGATAACAGGTTGCATTCCTGTGCTTATACTATGTTCTTTAGTATGTTGTTAAAATGGGCTACTAAGAAGATTAATATGGTAATCTCAATCTGTTAGATCTAAAATGGCTTCAAACTGATGAAAACATTACAGTACATCTGGTTAGAGAGCTTCTGTTTTCAGTTGCTTATTCAGTCCTTTGCAAAATGCACAAATCTCTTTGGCATAAAATCCAGTTTGAAGAAAAATATAATCCTCCAAGCAAAGGTTAACAAAAAAGCCTTTGGCAGGTTAAACAAACATTTTTGAGCAATAAAAAACCCCCAAAAATGCACAAAAAAGTCTATAAATCTTTTGTGCTGACTACACCCTCTTACAGTACTGAATTCTGGATAATCCATATAAATCTTGGATAAGAGAAAATCAGAATAGGAAATCAAAGAACTAAGTTTAAATTTTAGTCAGATTCATTACAACTACACATAAATACCTCCCCTCAGCCATGGATTAAATAGTATGACTTGTATCTAGAAAAATCATAGTCATTCTAAAAAGAAAATGTTAATACAGTATACACTGGCAAAAGGTTTTATTTTTACAGTAAATTTTGGCTTTAAATAATCCACAAAGTGGTGATAAGGCATAAAAAATGAATTAACCAAATCCACTTACATCTTTCCAAACACTTCTATCAGTATTTGCATAATTTTTTATGTATACTTAAGTGACCTCATTTTAAACACTGAAGTTTGCAGCTCTAAAAATTACTGAAGTTTCAAGCATTGATGTTGTAGAAAATTTCACCTTTCAAGCTACATAAAGGGATGACCATAGTCTAGCAATCGTCCTACTGTTTAATGAACTGTCCACTGGCCAGCAAAACAGAGGAGTAACATCAAAGAAATATAAGGACTTGTCTTATGATATTGATTAGCTGCTTGTTCATGTCCAAGATGAGGTGTATAGAGGGTGTATCAAAAATCCTTTTACAAATCACACCAAAACAAGGACAAAAAGTTCATATAAACATATGTCTGCAAATCTTTCCTGTTATTTATTATTTTATTCCTTTAGTAAGGAGGAAGTTCCTCCTCAGACAGCTTCTTCCTTTAATATCAACACCTTTCTCAAAACCTTTCATTTCTCAAATACATTTGTTTTGTCACCAAGAAGGATGCTTATTTTAAATTCCTTGGAGAAAGGAAGCACTTATTTGAGATGGAGCACTAAATTGAACATTTAGGATAACTGAGTAAACAGTGATCAAATATGGAAATAATAAAACTTAAAAAAAGGAATAAAAATTACACGTGAAGTGTTTTCTCTCAAAGTAAATGATCCTTAATACAGTATGTCAAGTATGTACAATTTTTCAAATGCACATTATCTTCGGCATCCTCATCTACAACTTAAATTTTTCAAATACGTTTGTTTCCTCACCAAGAAGAATGCTTATTTTAAATTTCTTGGGGAAAGCAGGCGCTTATTTGAGAGGGGCACTTATTTGAGAGGGGGCATTAAATCAAGAATGTACAGTATTGATACAAAGCCTTATAAGTAAGGGCTCCATTAATGTGGCTTTTAGAGCAAAACTTCAACAAATATTGCGAATATTTGGGATTTATCTATTTAAATCTAGCAAGGTGGAAATGACGCTACTGTGCAGGGGGGTTACAGGGAATTAAAGTGAAAGAGAAAACTGAGAAATGGGATAATTGAGGAAAGGACGAAAGATGAATGGGATTCAAAAAGACAGAAGATAGCAATTGACATTGCATTTAAATTTTTGAAAATTGTACTTATCAGTGAAACAGTACCATCTACTGTAAACTTTGTCTTGCTCCAAAAGCCACTTTAATGGAGCCCTTATCTGTATCAATACTGTAAATTCTTGATTTAACACCCACTTTCAAATAAGTGCCCCTCTCAAATAAGCACCCACTTTCCCCATGGAATTTAAAATAAGTATCCTTCTTCGTGAGAAGTAAATGGAAGTGGCTTCCACAGGTGGGAAGTGTGAGAAAAGAAACTGTTGGATTAGAAGTGGTGGTTGCATTTAGATATTTCAATGGTAAAAGTGTGGGACCTAGATGCCAATCTAGTAGCATGCTTAAATTCATGTTGTCAGATCAGGTGTCGAAAATATTTGTAGAAAAGTCAGTCATACTAGTTAGAAACTGACTGAAGTTGAGATGCCAGGTCAGGATTGATTACATTGCAGATCCTTCTTTGAATGTTTTAATATTTATTGATATGTATATATGGATATATTGTGATCCTACAAGCATGTTCCTCATTTTTCACTGACTGGTCTGCTTTACCCCATACCATGGTTTAATTTCTGCTTGTGTTAGTTTGAACTAAACTAAGAAAGTCTCAATGTGTGTTCGAAAGTGAAACTGAAGGTGAGATATTCCACAGGCGGAAAAAAATGTCTTGAATATAGCTGTCTTGAGCACTTATTTAAGAATGGTGCTTATTTTAAATTCCTTGGAAAGAGGTGACACTAATTTAAATTGAGCATTCACTGTATATCTTCCATTTAATAATGAATTTGCGTGTTTCTCAAGGTGGGCGTGGAGCACTTATCCAAAAGGGGCACTTATTTTTAGTCATTTTCTTTTATTCACACAACTATAAGAACACAAGGTAGCATAAAAACAACAATAACCTGTCATTTTTAACACAAATACTTTTAACTTTAAAATCAACATCTTCATCGTCCTCAGCATTTTTATCTACATCTTTTGTTTCTCAAATATATTTGTTTTGTTTCCCAGGATTGCTCATTCAAGAGGGTGCTTATTTTAAATTCCTTGGGAAAAGAGTGCTAAATCGAGCATTTACAGGATATCTACTATTTAATAATGAATTTGTCTCTGTCCTTCAAGGTGAAAGTATCTCTTTTGAGAAACCTGGGTTGACTTCAATTTTGTTTTTTTTGTGTACTTGAGGCACTTTTTCCTAATTGCATTTACAAGAGAAATTAAATGAGAGCTGAGAAGTTTGAAATTTCATTTTAAATGTCTGTTTGTATTTGAAAAGAGCTTTCCTTCCTTGTCATTTTATCTTCTTCCTCCATCTACTTTTCCCCTTCAGAATGTGGGCTGTCATGGCTCTCCACAACTTCCTGTCCTTTGTAACTCTTAGTAAGTTTTGTCTTCTTGCTATCTCTCCTAATCCCTGTTCTGCCAACTCATTAGTTTTTTTTAATTATTTCACCTGAAAAAAAATGATGCGAATAAGATGCAAGGTTTTACTAGGATAAAAATGAAAAATCTTTAGTGAGGAGAAAATAAAATAAAAGAACGGGATAAAAGACAGAACATCAGATATAATGTTGCATTTAAATTTTTGAAGATTGTAGGTCACTAGGAAGCTAGAAAAGAATATATAAGAATAGAACTTACAGTTACATGTCACTATTTCAACAGTAAAATGATGAGACATAATAGTAAATCTACTAGTACACTTAAATTTATGCAGTCAAGGTACCAATTAGAACTTATTAGAAAAGCAAAAGCAAAGGGAAGTTGTGGGAAAAGTGACTGAAATCAAGATGCCAGATCAGGACCGATAACATTACAGACCCTTCTTTGGATTTTGTTGAGAGTTTTGAAATATATAGCTGGAGCACTAGACCAGATATCTATCTATATTTCTGAGATGAATTATTTTATATGCTATTTACATTATTCGCACTATTGACCTCATCTTTGTTGACATATTTATCACAATGTTCCAGCCTTCTTCATGACACAGTGGATAAAAGCATTGGTTAGATCGAGTGACAGGACCCAAAGATTTGTGAGTTCAATACCTTGTTAAGACAGTGGAGAATTTGGAGAGATGAATTAACAAGAGATAACTGATAACTGACATCCATTAAACATGACACGTGGAACTAGAACAGTCTACCCCAGCGAGTGAAATAAAAAGTTCAGTTTGACATTCCAACCACCAGAGCGTACAACAGCTAAAACGTTGTAATAAATATGGCAACAAAGATGACGTCAATAGTCCGAATAATGTAACTAGTGTAGACCAGATAAGTATGTTATTCACTGCTTTCCTCTGTCCGTCTTGCCTTCAGTAAGACCTGTGAGTGTGAAATTATCCAAGCACTATTTCCTTATTTTGTGCACAAGAAGTTTCAACTGTCTCTTTCTGATTCTAAGTATAAGTGTCCTTTTTGTTTTTATTTACCCTAAAACTTCCTCATTACTAACATGTTCAGTCCATGATATTCTCAGTATCCTTCTGTAAAATCACATTTCTGCTACCTTAATCACATTTTCTGCTGCCTCAGTGCTCTTGGGCAACGGCATTGATTTGTTAATAAAGTTGCCTTCTTCTCTTTCAGCTCGTTGTTTTGAATCCAGAGATAAAAGAATTTCAACATAGGGAATTTTACTTTTACTAATGTCAACGTATACATCTTCTAACTATCCAGTGGGGTCTCTCTCTAACTTCACTGGGGAGCAGCTCCAGATAACGAAAGGAAACATGTTTACATTGTTTGATGGTTAAGAAACAACTCACCTTTCTCTATCTATCATTCTCACGCTTGTTCAGCCAATCATAATCGACTTCCTTGCTTTTTCTTCCATCTGATTCCAAAGGTCATCCTCAGGAAGTCTGAGCATAGTTACCATTCCCCCTAAAAGTAATAGCCTGCTAAACTTTTAACTGATAATATTTTTCTTAGCGTTTCGCATGCATCTTCAGATTTTGGTGTCCTCAGTTGACCATTGATAAACCATTTGATACAATTTTGTAATGTTTAAAAAGATAGTACTATTTAAATATTGCACTTTCTCGGACTAATGTTTTCTAATGAAGTAGAAAGATTATATTCAATCAATTGCTAGGTCTGCAGCCAGGAAAATTGGTTCACTGTGTCATGCTAGACAATTTTTTTCAACAGAATCTATCTTAAATATTTATAAGTCTGTCACTTGTCCTTGCACTGAATATCGCTGTCACAACTGGTCTAGTTCTGCTGTTATATATTTAGAGATCCTTGATAAAATCCAAAGAAGAATCTAAATTTTATTGGTTCTGACTTGGAATCTCAGATTCACTCACTCTCCCACCACTGTAACATATGAATTACACAAAAATATAACACTGACATCTCTTTTTTAACAGATATATCTACCAAATTACACAAAAATATCTTGAAATACTAAAGATGGTGCCCAACTGACCCTACTATACTGTTTAGTCAACAAAATCAAAAATAAATGACACACGTGCACGAAATTAAAAAATGTAAAATGGCAACACACCCTGTAGATTCCCTGTGTCATTTGTATAAATGCTTTCAGGGTAATTTTTCTCATGAACTTTCCTCAATGGTGTAGTATATTCCTGATGATCTGAAATGAGGTGATAAACATATATATATATATATATATATATATATATATATATATATATATATACTAGCTGCATGGCCCGGCGTTGCCCGTGCTTGATTCAAAAATTGTACGACTCATACAGCAATTGCTCTCACTTGACTTAAAATATTTTGCTGTTCCTTGCCTTTAAAGGAGTGCCCTTTGATGTTGCTACATGCCTTACTTCTTGCCTATCTCACACTGCAAAGTTCTATAATAAATATTAAATCTGTAATGAAAAAAGAACTAAACAAAATGAACACAAAACAATCAGCTTTAAAAAAGGACTTGTAACTGGAAAAACCGAATGAAAAAAGAATGTTAGCAACAAATATTTTTTCACACCCAACCCAGTTCTGCGGAATCAGAATCAACATTGAGTTTAAGCAAGTGAATGAGCCAATTGGAGTAAAGTGCCATGCAGATCTAAATTTTTCCCACTTGTGACGAATGCAGCTATCGATTTTTTTTTTGCATGCTAGTTAACATTTGTGTCAGTCAGCTGTTGGCTCTCATGCTGGCCAATAGAATCTTGCTGCCTATTCATGGCAGCCAGCTATTGGCTCTCACTCTGGCCAGTACAAAATGGCTGCAAACTACATGAAAACTGCAGTAGAAGCATGAAAAAAATCAATTATTTTCACTATCGATGGGAGTTGGGAAATGCAAAGTCAGTCTTGGCCTTCCCGCTAACTTGGAGCATGTGCATGTAAATTTTGGTGCAAATCCGTTGAAAATTGTGGCCGTGCATTCCTTACAACACACACACACCCTGCCTTTTATATATATATATATATATATATATATATATATATATATAGTGCAAGTTGCAGTAAATGGGTAGAGTGAAGGAGAATCACAGGGATTGCACATACAGGAATTAACAGAGACAAATCTTCAATGACCCTTTAGCCAGACTCTCTGTCCAGATCAAGAATTAGACTGGTTTTATAACATTTGAACACCAACACAACTTTGTGTAGCCATGCCACTATCTGGCATGTGCCCACACAAGTACACATTTCCTTCTGCTTAGGACGCCTGTGCACTTTGTTTATTTAAGGCTCAGGACACCTGTGCATCCTGTTACTTTTCTCACATTTCTTTCTCGTAGAACTTTACAGTCAACTTTGATACTCAAAAATTTAAATGCAATATCACTCATTATTTTCTGTCTTCTAAATTCTTGTTCTTTTATTGCATTTTCTTAAACACTCAGTAACCTCTTGTGTCTGATTGGATTTATTGCCTTGCTTGTGGTGAAATGATTAAATTATTGTTCTCTTTACTTTATAGTGTTTTTTTCTTTATATTCTCTAAGACTCAGTAACCACTTCTGTCTTAGTTTCTTTATTACCATGCTTGAGGTGAAATGATAAAAAAATGATGTTATTTACTAGAACTTTGGCAATTTATTTTCTTAGTCATGTTTTATTGTCATGAAGCTTTATTGTATTCAAACGCTGAACAATGTGTCAATGTTTAAGATAATAACAACTATCTGTCTGATGTTTCTTTTATGTTTGAACGTTTTAACCATGATGGTATGTTACACCCAAAAATTGAGAACATTGTTAAATGTCAGGTGAAAGTGAAACATGCGCAGCGAGGAAGATCTCAAGGATTACGAGAACTGGTGTGTTAAGCATAGCAAGGATTATGGACATAATCTTTGAAATGTGAGTGCTCATTGCTGAAGAAGTATACGAGAAGTTGTGCATCAGAAATATGGGAAGAGATCAAGAAGTTGGCCAATAAAAACCTTCATTGGCCAACACTGGAATTAGAAAGGAAGAACTAGAAGCTATGGATGACAAAAATGGTTGAGAGAGAGAAGTGGTCAGAAGTGTTCTTTTGATGATCATATATGAATAAGATAATACCACGTTTCTTTTTTTATTATAATTTTCATTAGTGAATTTGATTGGATTAATGTCCCCATCATTTCAGCCATTATACTTTATGGCTGTCTACAGGTATATGTGTTTTTTTGTTTTTTTAGGCACTTTGTAATTGTTAGCAAGCTTGTCCTGCTAGATCAATTATGACTGCATAGTGAGCCTGATCCCCACTATATTCCCCATACATTCGGCCTTGTGCCACATCTAAATTATGCTTAGAAAATCACCATAATTGGTAATTTTTTTATCATTTCAAAACAAGCAAGGCAATAAAGCCACTAAGTTTCAAGGAGTTATTGAGTATTAAAAAATAGAAAAAGAAAAGTATTAAAGAGAACAATAAAAGAACAGAAGACAGAAGATAACGATTGATATTGCATTTAAATTTTTGAAAATCAAAGTTGACAGGAAAGCAAGAGGACAGAAGAGAGTTCTACAAGTGAGAAGTGCTTTCTGGGAATTTCAAAGCAAACACTTTATTTAATACACAGGGATAGATTGTTCATATTCCATTCTTAATATGAGATGGCATCTCATATTAATTAATCCAATTTTATTAGTTCTTTCTTGTTATATTTTGTGTCTCTTCCTTTGAACCAGAATATATACATATATTTAGTATCAGTGACAGGTATTGAGCTCACAACTGCCATATAACTAGATTCTTTTTTATCCATGAGTTCATGTGCTTAAAACTAATATTGACTGTCTGCCTCTTCAACTGAACTAGAGTATATGACTTTTACACTTCATGTTATATAATTAAGGGGTAGAACTTTTCAGGCTTTGGCCTAATATTCTTTGTTAATTAAAGGTTGTTCATTTCTATGCTAGCCCAGGTAAGGAGCTTATTAGTGCCTAGCATATGTGCTTGTTCTTTTAATCACCTTATCTTCTGATGTTCTTTTCTATTTATTATTTTGACTTAATTTGGAATACTTTGTTGGTGATTCTGGTTCTGAGACAAAATTATGATCTTCATTTCAGTTGTTTTTTTTATCTATTTTTGGCGTTCTCCAGATTTATGTTTAGTGAAGTCCACCTGATGCAGCAGACACCCAAAGAATGTTGTAGAATACATTGGTTGAAGAAGAAAACAAACCATCAAAGATGAAGATTCTAGTCAAAAGATATATACCATTATGGAATTACTTAATTACAGAACTTCTCTCAATAGTGTTATGTGGGGGTAGTCTGTTAGCCTGCAAACAGATATTGAATAATGGAAGGCAACAACAAGCAAAATGAAGATTTGAGTAAAAAAAAAAAATATATATATATTACCAAGTTTATTTTCATTAAAGAAAATACATCAACTAAAATAAGGTTACAGTGCACTAGGCAAAAAAATAATTCTGCATGCTCATGTAGTGGGTGAGAAGAGTGTTGTCCTGAAGAGGACAGTTTTGGTAGTCGTTGAAAAGTGTTGTCTTGAAAAGCTTAGTTTTTTAACAGACGAAGTGTATTGTCTTACAAAGGACAGTTTATTGCATATCATTGCTGCGGGCTGGAGTGACAGTCAATGGCGAGGTGGAGGTGGCTGTAGTCACAGACTGGCTGCTGGGTGAGATAGTACACTTTGATTCTAGTCATCTGAACCACAAAGAGATTGTTTTTCATTGTTTTTATATCCTGAATCAGTTTTAAAAAGATCAGTGGTTAAGTTGCTTCTTCTGGTTGTTTTTAAAAAATGTGGGAGTGCTGACAGAAGACAACAGACTTTTCTTGGTTTTTTACAGTAAGGTTCACTCTGTTCAAGGCCAGGGTGCCACTTGAGGTAGAGGGCTACAATAAGAGGTAGTTTATATGGATAGGATAGGAAGGTAACAGTTGACTCTAAATTTGAACAGGTTAAGATTGTAGTGATTTGGGAAATATCCTCTAGGGAGTCTGTTCCAAAAGGCAGTGGTTTGTGGACAGAAGGTTTTTGGGTAGAACTTACTCCTTGCTGATGGAATACAGTGGGAATGTGGGTGGTTTGCTACTATGTAAGTGGCATGTGGGTCCTAGCTATGAAGGTCAGACTAGATGGAACCAGAAGATGCACTTAGAGCACTTTCCAAGGTAGTAGTGATTCAGCAGTGGGAAGCTTGCCACATCCTGTTTGAGAGAGAGAGAGAGAGAGAGAGAGAGAGGTGTGGAAAATAATTCTTCTCCCACAAGGACTTGAAGAATCTTTTGAACTCTATCAAGACTGGAAAGTGAGTTCTGAGCAGCTCCTGCCCAAACATGGCAATGGTACCGATCTGGCTCTTATAAAGTTAGAGGATAGCATGAGGAGTCAGGTACTTACTGGAGTGATACAGGGAGCTAAACATTTTACCTGCATTTTTAACAATGGATCATATGTAGAAGTTCCACTTGAGGTTAGGTGTGACTTTGAGGCCCAATATCCTCCTCAAGGCCTCTTCCACTGCGACATCTGTTCATTGTGACTGGTGGTGCAAAAATAATGTCGGTTTTCTTTTGAGGTTGAACGTCAAAAAACGACATTGTTTTTGCACCAACCTAATAGTTTGGGGTTTGATTGGTGGTGATAGAATGTAACCAGTTTGGTTTTAGAAGCATTGAAGGTAACCAGCCAGTTTTTTTCCCCACTCTTCATTGATTCTGTCCAACTGCTATTTTCTATCTTTAAGTCATTCTCAATGTGTTTTTTAGCCTTTTTCATTGTGGGTTCCAGGATAGGACTTGGTAGGTGATACTGGTTTCCTGAGAGGGCGTACTGTTCAATGCTTCCTACATAAGATCTACTTGATAACTGGATCTTACCTTGTTTCTCACCCCATTTCTTTGTTGGTGCTCTTATCTTGGCACCTGATATTGAAGGTGCACCTCAGACATGTATTAATAAATGTCTGTAAATTTTTCTCCATCTCAGAACCAAACAGCAGGAATGATTTAATGTTGAAGATGAAGAATATTTTTGTGGTCATGCCAGTTTCCCTGGAGGTTCAAACTTTCTTTTGCATAACAAAGACAAATCAATAAAAGTGATGACATGGTTTTAAATTATGTAAGATTTTAAATATTTATTTCAAGCATTAAAAAATTTCAGTTGCTTTATAGACTTCCAATAAAAAGAAAAAGGTCAATGCTGGATTTTTACTGCAATAGAGATCAAGTACTTCATCAATTTCAGTAATCAAAAACTTTTGAATCATGGCTTATCCTTTGATCCTTATATACAGGAGTAAAAAGAAAAAAAATAGCATTTTCTTGAATATTCAAATTTATCTGTCCATATTTCTGAGATGAGGTATTGTAATTATTTACATTATTTCCACTCCTCTGACTGTTGTCCTCATCTTTGTTGCCATATTCATGATGTTTCAGACATTGAAGGCTCTGGCCTTCTTCAGGTGTTTGGAATTTCAAACTGATCCCTTTATTTCATCGTTTATTCTAGTTCCACATGTCATGCCTCTTCTGGGTGTCTCAGTATCAGTTATCTCCCTTTAACTCAAAAATCCGACTTTTTGTTCACCTCTGCTGTAGTCAAATATTGAGCTCGTGAGAGAAAAAACAATAATAACAACAAAATTGTAATAAAAGCTCTGGTGAAAAATGGTTACCGAAATATCAAGTTTATATGTCCCCAAAATTCATACACTGAGGTCCTCAAGGACATATGGCCCAGTAGATAAAAGTGTTGGTTGAATCCAGTGACTTGACTCAAAGAGTTATGCGTCCAATACAGCAGAAGTGAACAAAAATTGAGACATCTGGAAGAGGCATGGCACGTGAAACTAGAATAATCTATCCTGGTGAATGAAATAAAGGGTTCAGTTCAAAATTTCAATCACCTGAAGAAGGCCAGAGCGGAAAGGTCATGAATATGGCAATGACAATGAGGTCTACAATCTACTCACAATCTAAAGATATTTTCTGTCTTTAAATGGTCTGCAAATATAAGCCGTATCAATCAAGACCAAACAAATCTGAAGAAGATCAAAGAACATGGAAAAAAACCCAACTAAAATGAAGATAATATTTTTATCTAATTGTAAAGTTGTAGATTGTTAAATACTGATTGTGGCTTGTTTATTATTACTCATCTCATCAAAAATTTGGCCTTGGAATCTAAAACCAGACTTCCACTCAAACAGGTTGTAAAAACAGACTCCCAAAAGGATACTTCACCCCAATGACTCTGATTTTAATTTATTTCACTCTGTTTGAATCCGTTTCTGTCTCAAAAAGAATGCCATTTGGCAAGCAGATAAGTATAAACTCTGTTTCAGCATAATGACACCTTCTGCAGTATATTCGGTCATCACTCACAAACAAACATTCTAGAAACTAATCTCAGTCATGTGCTCAAAATAAAATTAAATGTAGTTTATAAGTTACTAATGGCTAATAAAGGTTACTACTACTGTGCCACTCCCAAGTGAAATGTATTATTTGCTGCAGTAAACATAGTTCAGCTTTTGTCCAAATGCACTTTGGATGTTTTATGACCCTATTAATAATGCGCCAATATTCAATACCATTATTCCAAGATGTAAGGTACCAATTTGAGTTCCATGACTAAAACACTTGTTCAAGAGATTCACCTTTAAAAATAACTTCTGGACAATCGTCTTTTGGTAGGCAGAGGTGTGGACAGTGATGTCACTCTCAATTCTTCATGTACTGCCCTACCAACCGAAGAATTCAATACTTTTTTTTCATTGTGTTATTTTTTAACTCACAAACAACCAACATGATCAGCAAAAAAAGATTTTGTAAGAAAAATTTATATTAAAAATATTTTTTTTTAAATTAATAAAAAAGTTCTTATAGAATTTTAATAAGCATGTACAACCTGTGGTTTTAATTACTTCAGCACATCATTAATTAGGTTATGGCTATATTACATTGAAACATTGGTTCTTACATGATCCCTAAAATTAAGCAATGTTGAGCTTGGATAAATTCTCATCCCAGAAATTCAGACAGAATTTATTATAATAAAAATTATAAATATGAATGCAGGTTATTATTTAAAGAAGTAAGAGGGTACAAATCAAAAGATTAAAAATTGACAAGGTTTTCTATTTTACTGAAGAGACATTAAGAACATGAGAATATTATCAACTCATTTCTTTCCCCTAGACCAAACAGTACCTTTGATATATCTTTTCTTACATATAACCTCACAATCATTGTTTATCTGAGGTAATGTCATATGCACTCACTAAATAAAGAATGAAGGAATAAACAGAATGATAATATGATGTTAACTTCATATTGCCTTTTACAATCTTTCTTTTGTTTATCATTCTCCAAATCCTTAGCATAAATCAACAAAATACAATACATACTTTTAAATAGTATTTTACATGAGCATAGTTAAATAATAGTATTGTAGTGAAAATTGGAACGAAAACAATCCCCCCCTTATCAAAAACGGCAGCGTATATGTTCTGCGTGCAAGGTTTATTTTTTTGACTGGAAAAAACATGGCTGCCCCCAGCAAGTTTATATTGCGAATGGTCACGTAACCTCATGCGGGTGGTCGCGTAAAACCACGGAAAGTGAATTCACGCATGCAAATGAACGAAGGCAGAAAAGGATATAAAAACGCCAAACACTCGTCACTCAAGACACACAAAAAAAAATCTTTTGTAACATTGAAGAAGAATCGTGTAAAGGAGAAAGCAGAGGTGCAGGAAGAGATTATTGAGTACAATGAGGGAGTTTGTCAGTCATTGCGGTTTTACACCAGGCTCACCAAGAGAATAGTGTGTTTGTTCAGGAAGTTTTTCAGTCGTTGCGGATTTGCACCTGGTTCAAGTTTATTCCAAAATATGTATCAAATTTTAAATAACAGATTCTGGAGTCAAGTGATGTAATATGTCTTCATCTTACAGAATGAAATTTAATTATTTAAAGGAAATTGGAAATTTATGTCTGCTTTTGTGTGAACTGATAAAGTTTTACATTTTGACTCTGTTTGCTTGCTTGCTGAAAGAATCTACTAGCACCTTCCTTCTTGCATTTTTTTTATTTAAGTCTGAAAAAAGAGAAAACTAAATGCAGATGCGAATTTGTGGTTAACATCAACATGAAAAATGTCCTGCTTCTGATGTCGTTCAAGGTTATTATTTTTTTTAAGGAGTTTGGGATCCACATTTCCTAGATATGAATGCTGATATATACATAAGTAACCCTGTCGTATATATGTGTGTTTTTCATATATATATAATTTATAATCTATATATGATTTAATCTAAAATATATGTCTGTGATGTAGATATTTCTATTTTAGCTGAACACTAAAAAGAAATTGGTCAATTGTTTTAACAAACCTTATATATATATATATATATATATATATATATATATATAGTTGCACATATACCTACATTTGCAGTATGACTCAGTTTCATGGCTTTCCAATTCATCAGGTGCTGATATATAAAATATGTGTATTATTTTACAGTAGAAATGACTAGATAGAACCATAAGTTCTATGCTAACAGTTTCTTTTGCGCTTTTCACTTCTGGAAGTCTCTTCCAGCTTCTTGCTTTCCAGCCAATATTGATCTTCAAAAATTTAAATGCAATGTCAATCGTTATCTTCTATATTATTAATTAATGTTCTTTTATTGTTCTCTCTCCTTAATAATGTTTTCTTTCCTCATATTCTCCTACACACAGAAACTCTTGTGTCTTAGTAGCTTTATTTGTTTTGCTTTGGGTGAAAATATTAAATCATTATGTATGTATTAGCTTTATCAGCTCATCTGATGATGATATTAGAATTGTATTTTTAATTCTTCTATAGCAGTTTTCTTAGAATATAGTAATAATCATTGTGAGGAATGTGATCTTTTAGTCCTTCTACCTTGAGAAGATCTCCGAGGTTTGCATGGAGTTTTATTACTTTATCAGCTTCCAGTTGGGATAATAACTGGATAAATCTAATACATATGTAACTTTGGACAAATTGGATTTTTATAAAATATGACAACACATCATTGAGGGTCAGTCTAAACTTATAAAATGAAATAAAAACGCAATGTCAACAAACTTATAACATTAAGCAATAATGATGTAGAATCCTTGAAAATCAACAAAATCATTGGAGATTACCAACCAGGATACCTATTTAGAAATGCAAAAGTATATAAGTCAGGATACCCACTATGACCCATCATTTCACAGATGCCAACACCTATTTACCAGTTATCAAAATTCATCAATGACATTATTACTCCATATCTACCAATCAATTATAGTATAAAATCTACTCACATATTTCTCCAAATCCTTAAAACAACATAATCAAACCAAAGCATTTTAGTGTCACTTGATGTAGGAAACCTATTTACAAATATCCCTGTAGATCAAGGTTTCTCCATGTGGGCCCTTGGGAGTCATGAGATATTTTCAGGGTCACAAAATATATATATGGAGTATTTTGATCTATGCTTTGATTTATTGTAATTTTTTCATCTGATCTATGCAAAATGGTCATTTTTCTTTTCAATTTCTTAAAATTTAAAACTCATAATTTAAAGTTTGAATTAAGGTAGGTTTTCACCAATTTGTCTTTCTATTTTGAAAAGCTAAATGTTCTGATCAGGAGCTCCCTGTTTTCCTGCAAGGAGGCAATTAATGCATTTAACAGGAAAATAAAACTGTTTTGGTGGAACTTTGGGAGATGGGAGTTTGCAAAGTTTCCTTTCATAACGAATATATCCATCAATTGCTTGATGATGACCTAGCAGTGTATGTTGATCATTTGAAGCAGTTGCATAATGATATGAAAGCTCACTTCTCTGATCTACTTCAAATGACAGTACCACATTGGTTTGTGAATCCCTTCATTACTGATGCAAGTTGGTATGAGGAGCCAAAAAGAACTTGCATTGGATTGCAAGAAATTTGTTCCAGTTGCTGACATATCTGGTCCAAGGTATTCTCAGCATCCTTCTGTAGAATGACATTTTTGTTGCTTCAAGTCTCTTCAAGTAATTGAATATTTGGTATTCTTTTGATGAATTTTCCTGAGCATTAACCTCTAAATATAAATGCTCCTCTCTATATGTGTGAGGAGTGGGGTGTGTCTTTATTGCATGTAGATACACAAGGACAATATTGAACTCTGTGACCAGGGTTTGCTGCAAGCTATGAATGGTGTTCAGCTGTGAGTGGAGACTTGTTTGAAATTTGGAAAGGTGATAGTCATGTGAATGATCTGGTTTTGGATTTGTATTATAGATATATAGATGTCCTTTGAAGATGTCTTAGAGTGTCTAATGGCATTATAATAGAATCAAAACTGTCTGTTGGCTATCATTATATGCCAAGAATTCAATATCTGCTGACAAATCAATCCAATTGAGCATTACAAGTATATGCAAAAGAAAGCTACCACCATTTATAGGTTTTCATTACAATAGTTTAAAATCTTGATATTAAAATTACTTTTATGATAAAGAAGGCATGGTGGATAGAAGCTTGGATCAGACAGCTAAATTCGAATTCCAGTCAAATTCATTATATTCACTCATACTCTTAGGAAAGGTATGAATCCAACTCTTTTTCCCACATCTATGGGTAAATAGAACAGACTGAGTTCTATAGCCTTCGGTGGCTAGGAGAAGCAAAATTCTGAATTCAAAACTATGTATAGCCATGGTGAAGGAAAGGATCATTCACATTGACTCTATGATCCCAACTATGGTTGATCCGTATGATAAAGACTTGGTACAGTAGATAGATAAGCTTCTTAATTTGAAAAAAAAAAGAGTTCTTAGTTAAAATTACTTCAGTGAATGAAATTCCATTTTTGCAGATTTATTTGAAACATCAACTAATCTGCATATATATATAAAATTATTGTTATGGGATCTTACCCATAATAATAATAATGGACTATTCCATACTTAATAAATACTGCACCTCAGGAGTAGGCAAAGGTGTTAGTAGTTCAAGTGGAGTCAGTAGTTCAAGTCAAGTCAAGAGGCAGACCGAAACAGAGTCGCGTTCAGCCAATTACTACAAGACATTGGAATAGTGATACTGGTCGAGACTACATTGTTCTCCGTACTAAACCTGATTGTTCGTACTAACACTTTCTACTTTGTATATATTCCTGTTTGTAATATATCTGTGTTATTCCATATCCGTATTCGAGTTCCTCTTTATTGGTTCTACCTTGGACTATCACCGTCGTACAAGGAACCGGACCATAACACTAACACTTTCTACTTCTCTGTATATATTCCTGTTTGTAATATATCTGTGTTATTCCATATCCGTGTTTGAGTTCTTCTTTATTGGTTCTACCTTGGACTATCACCGTGGTACAAGAAACCGGACCATAACATATATATATATATTTTAATATGCTATATAAATCTGATTATCTGTGATGCTCAATATATACAGGATATATCAAAAATACTTTTTCAAATATTGGGGACAGCTTCCTCACACCAAAACAAGCTAAAATGTCCATATAAAGGACATTGTTGTACCTCAACACAGCAATTCATAAAAAAATGTTAAAAATATTTATCACTTCCTTCTACACATGCATGCACGCATTGGATCATTGGCTGGCAAACCCTTTCATATACTCCCATACAATGTTGAATGTTTTCACAGGCGCTCATGACACGTGGATAAAGGGTCTTTGCATTATTGATGTCTGCTGCATAAACAAATTGTTTTAGGCAACCTTCACAGATAAAAATCCAAAGGATTGAGGTTAGGGGAATTTGCAGGCCATGGAACCAGTCCTCCCCTACATCTCCATATTTCATGGTAGATGCCAAACAATATGACTAAAATCTGTTAGAGCCCCATCATGTATTAACCACATGCATCTTCATATTAGCAGGTTTACATCCTCTAGCAGTTCTGGAAGTGTGTTCAAAATAAAGCAAAACTTAGGGAGCATTATAAAGTACATTATATATATATATATATATATATATATATATATATATATATATACAGTGCTGTTCGATAAAAGTGACTCACCTGATTTTTTTTACTAAATGTTCTCTTCTCCAATGAAACGAAAGTTGAGCTAAATTCAAAGGATAAGCGATCTAAAATCCGAAGAAGAAGCTTTGAAAGCTCTTTGAATTTAGCAGTAAGTACTCTCAAGCATATGTTCAGTTTAATGTTTTGGGGATGCATATCTTGTAGACAGCTCCTGTAAGACATGCTGGGAGAACATATGGACCTACCAGACAGTCACCTAGAATTCCAGTCCACACATTAATCGTAAAGCGATGCTTATAACCATGGGGATTCCAATCCACCCACAAATGTTGGTTGTGTAAATTTGTTATTTCATCTCTTCCAAATGTTGTCTCATCTGTAAACAAGACTGAAGAGACAAACAATGGATTTGTAGTTTGTGCCATAAACCAATGGCAAAAGTTCTCCCCTAGTGAGTGATCAGAAGGTGAAAGACCCTGCATATATTGCAAATGATATGGATACAGGAGCTGCTCTTGAAGTACCCTCCATGAGATGTACAAAATGCTAGGGTCACTTGACATATGCTGATACCTGGATTGTCTCTGACAGCTTGTAGAATGTGTTCTTCATGATCAGGCATGCTAGCAAATCTCAGTCTTCCTTGTGGTGCAACAGATCCTGTCTCAGCAACGTGATGATAAACAGAGCAAAGGTTAGATGACTTGGTTGCCTTCAGTTTAGAAACACAATCTAATACAACTGTACAGCCACGCATCCATTACCACTCATGTAGCTGTATGTAAAAATCATATCTGCCTGCTCAAGATATGAATATCTTGCCATTGTTAAATGGAACACTTCTCAGTTAACTCACTACTTAAACATTGAAGACAGACTAGGCACACAAATGACAAATATAAACTGGTTTACATGGTAACATAGCACCATCTACTTTCTTTAAACTTAATAACTCAAAAATAAAGAATTTGTGAACATATGCTTATATGGACTTTTGTCTTTGTTTTGGTGTGAGGAACCCATCTCGAAAGTTTTTAAAAGTATCTTTAATACACCATGTATATATACATATATATATATTATAAGTTAATAGACTTAAAATATGGTTTTTCGCTACACAGTTCCAACCATGTTTCAAAAATGGAAGCTAAAAGACCCTAATTTAATTTTGTACTTAAATTAAAGATTATTCAAGTAAAATTTCCATTTCTCTGATTAAGTAAACTTTAGTTATTTATTTAATTACGAATTAAAAGGAATTTTAGGTTAGAATTCATTTTAATTAACTATAATTTTAATTACAACTTTAAAATATTTTCATTATTTTTTTAATTTTTTTTTATTTAATTGAAGTAAATGTATTAGGCTGGGGCAGAAAATAATGACGCAATAACGCCGCTCCTTGGCGTTAAAAAATACGTCAAAAACCGACAACACTATGCCACCATCTCTACATCAACTCAATATTTGAATTACTATCAATAAGTAAAATTATTTTTCTATATTAAATATGTTTGTATTACTATTTTTAAAATTTTATATTTAAATATTTTTATTTTTATTTTTTTTTTTATTTTTTTTTTATGGCCAAAATACCTAATTCATTTCACTGATTTAGTAAACTTAATTTATTTATTTAATTTTAATTTAAATTTAAAAGAAGTTTAGGTTAGAATTCATTTTAATTAACTACAACTTTAAAATATTTTCATTGTTAGTTTTTATAGAGTATATTTCATTTAATTTCTATATCAAGTATATTACGATTTTTTAAAAAAAATTTATTTAAATATTATTTAAGTAAAATTTTTTTTTTTTTTCGTATATTTAAAGATTTTTGGTAGGTGTCTACGTCAGAATACTTTTTATTTAAATACGATTTGAAATATTTTTACTTTATATGCTATATTTCTTTCAAGAACAATTATTTAAATGTAATTAGAATCCCTTACAGTTTGTAGAATTATTATTTATTATCACATCAAGTATATTACTATTTTTTTAGAAATTTTATACTTCAATATTATTTAACCTAAGTAAACTTTCCATTTCTCAGATTTAGTAAAATTTATTTATTTATTTAATTACAATTTAAAAATTACAATTTAAAAGAAGTTTAGGTTAGAATTCATTTTAATGAACTACCATTTTAATTACAACTTTAAAATATTTTCATTATTAGTTTTATAGACTATAATCTCATTTAATAGAAGTGAATGTATTTAAGAATTAGAATTACTTACAGTAAGTAAAATTATTTTACAATTATATTACGATTTTATTTTTATTTATTTATTTATTTATTTTTTTTGTCAAAAATAGCTAATTCATTTCACTGATTTAGTAAACTAGTTATTTATTTAATTACAATTTAAAAGAATTTTAGGTTAGAATTCATTTAATTTTAATTAACTACAATTTTAATTACAACTTTACAATATTTTCATTTTTTTTTTTTTTTTATACTATATTTTATTTAATTGAAGTAAATGTATTAGGCCGGAGCAGAAACAATGAGGCAATAACGCCGCTCTTTGACGTTAAAAAATACGTCAAAAAACGACATCTCCGCACCACTACCTCTGTACCAACCCAATATTTGAATCACTTACAATAAGTTAAATTATTTTTCTATATCCAGTATGTTTGTATTACTATTTATTTAAATTTTATATTTAAATATTATTTAAGTAATTTTTTTTTTTTATGGTAAAAGTAGCTAAATTCATTTCACTGATTTAGTACACTTATTTATTTAATTTCAATTTAAAAGAAGTTAGGATTCATTTTTAAATTTTAACTACAATTATAAATACAAATTTAAAGTATTTTCATTGTTAGTTTTTATAGACTATATTACATTTAATTTCTATATTAAGTATAAGTATATTACGATTTTTAAATTTTATATTTAAATATTTATTTAAATTTTTTTTTTTTTTTTTTTTTATATACCCTTTGTACATACAGTTGAAACTATATATTAGTAAATGACATGGGTCATCCAATGGTCCACATCCTCTAGCTTTTCGTCATAATTTCATTTTTCTGTAGGTGTTTTATAGGAATCATTTGAGTGTCAGTATTTCTTTTGGGTGGGTGTTTAGGTTAGGATACGTATTATTTAACTATGTATAATTTTAAAAGATGTTTAGGTTAGAATTCGTATTAACTACAATTTTAAATACTTTACAATATTTTCATAATTATTTTATTTTTTAGGAATAACCAATTAAATATAATAGAATTACTTACAGTATATAAAATTAATTTTTCATGTTAAATATAAGTATATATATTACCTGATCCTATTTTATAAATTTATTTTTATTTTTAAATATTATTTAATGAAAATTTTTGACAATGACGGCATAAAATAGCTATTTCATTTCTCTGATTCAGTAAATTTTTATTTTTTATAAACTTAGTAATATATAGTTTCTCATGTATGCACAAAGGACATGGGTCATTTAATGACCTACATATTCTAGCTTTTCTTATTAACTTCCATTTTACTGTAGGTGTTTTATTTGATTCTTTTAGGTGCCAGAAGTATTTCGATAGAGATGTCTGATTTTTATATTTATTTATCCTAAATGAGCTTTGATGTTGGTTGAATCTTTTTTTGAATTCATGACTAGTGCAACCTATATATATTTTTATGTTTTCTGGTCTTTCAATCGAAGAGATATTGCATTGGTATACTAATGATTCAGTGCAACATTTATTTTGTAGAGGGCAATTATTTGGGTTTCTACAGTTACATAATTTTTGTTTATTTTCATCAGTTTTTATTTTTATTTTTCCATTGTCCAAGTTTTTTGGGTTTTGGTATAAGTGTTTATTTAAGATATTAGCATTATGGTTCTTAATAATTTTCTTCTAAGTTTTCCGTACAGCTGTAACTTAATTTTAGTGTGTTTTTATTGAAAATAGTACTAAGTTTACTTTCACTAGGAAAGTGCTTGACTATTAATGCGAGGAATTTTTGTCCTAATTTGTTCTTTACCATTTGGTTATATGGGGGTGTATACCAAATTATTTTCCTACATCTGTTTTTTCTATGTTTTTTATTTTCATTTTTTATATAAGTTAGTTTGGGGTTTTTGTAGCCACTCATTTTTAGAGCCTTATTATAGGTATTAATATGCTCTTCAAAAATCTTGTCATTTGCAGAATTAGTACTTATTCGTTTACTGATAGATAACGGTATATGTTTAATTATAGTTGGGGGGTGATTTGATTTAGGATGTATATATAAAGGATTGGTGTTTGGTTTTTTATAAGGTGTGTATATATATATATATATATACAGTACTGTTTGATAAAAGTGACTCACCTGATTTTTTTTACTAAATGTTCTCTTCTCCGATAAAACGAAAGTTGCACTAAATTCAAAGGATAAGCGATCTGAAATCCGAAGAAGAAGTTTTGAAAGCTCTTTGAATTTATCAGTAAGTACTGTCAAGCATCCATTCAGTTTAATGTTCTGGGGATGCTTTTCTTTTCATGGAACTGGTTTTTTAAAATCTATTGAAAAGACCCTCAGAAACAAGCAGCATAAGAGAATTTTAGAGGCTTCACTGCCCGCTTCTGCTGAAAGGTTGCAAATCGACCCCACCAAGCTCATTTTTATGCAAGATAATGCTCCCTGTCACAAATCAAAATTGATGAAGGAATACTTTGATGAGAAGCAGGTGAGTGTTATGACATGGCCACCCCAATCTCCTGACCTCAACCCCATAGAAAACTTATGGATCATTATAAAGTACAGGCTCTCAAGAAAGCAGTTTAGCAACATGCTCTTGTTTTTCTTGTTCATGTAAGTGCAATGAGAAACCTCATCCTGTGCAGACTCTAGTAACTTGCTGTCACATCACTGGTGGCCTCTTACTAAATAAAACACTGGTACTCCTCTTGAAAACTAAGCAAACAATGTGTGGCAATCAAAATGGATGAACACTGACAGCCAACTAAAATTGTTCAAACCTGACATATCTTTCCATCCATCAGACCATGATCTACAGCAGTATTTCTCAACGAGTGTTCCTCAAAACTGATACCCTTTTCCCACTGTTCTTAATACATGTATATAAATGTCTGAGTCTGTTGACATACTGTCTCTGTTCATATGCAAATACATGTAGAACCAGTTTTCATTTATTTAGCTGCAAGGAAATAAACCTATAAAATCTTTGCTCAAAATCTTTATCTGTCACAATGATTTCAGTCATAGTCTTCATTCTGATAATCAAAGATAAAAACTGTCTCTGAGATGGTTAAAAAAGGACTTTCAATGACCACAATTGAGATCATGGAGTCTACAATCTTACACCATTGTTAATCATGAAGTCCATAATCTCTCCCATGGCTGTGCCTAGCATATAGTTACATATAGTTTAGAGAGTTCATCTATCCTGTTATTTAATCCATAGTTGAGGAGAGAAAAATAGATTCATACCTTTTTCCCAAGATGTATGCAAAACTGGATGTAATAAACTTGACAAGAATTTGAGCTGATTGGATGTGTGGGTGGTGTAATGCATAGTGGCTCAGAATGAGAAATCACAGAGCTGAATTCATTAAATTCCTTTATGTGCAAATGCCCTTGGGGAAGGGTATCAGTCCACCTCCTCCACCTATCTATGCATTAAATAGTAAGGACTTGTATGTGGAAAAATCATAGTTGTAATAAAAAAAATTGTTAAAATGATATTCATTCACAAAAACAGAATTGTTTTTTTAATCCAAAGTATGTTTTAGCTTTATATAACCCACAAACGGTTGATAAACTGTAAAAAACAAATCAATCAATCAACAACTTACCAATTTCTTCCAATCATTATACTACCTGTATATCCACAAAGTTTGAAAACTGGCATTGACACATTGAGTTAGCAAGAACACAAGACATTATCATTATAATATAGATGAGAAAATTTTAATTTAAAAATTCTATAAAATGAAACAATGAAAATGAGATGAAGGTAAAATAACAAAGATGAGGATAATCTTAAATGTACTTCAGAACATGAAAAAAAAATCAATTCATCTGGATATTCTAGAAAATAAACCAACAAAATTCAGATGAAGGTAAAACAACAAAGATGAGGATAATCTTAAAAAAGAAACTTGAATGTACTTTGGAACATTGGTTAAGTTCCACTTTAAAGAGCTTTAGTTCATTGCTATGAATTGAATGAAGTAACTGTTTTTCATCAAAGAAAAAGTATGAATAAGATTGTGAAAAGTTACTACACAAATCAACCTTTTTCATATTCACAATGAATTTATAAGCTTTCAAATTTCAAACTATCCCATTTTCTAAACCTCAAATTCAAAGAGCTTTGATACCATTCTTTTAAGTTGTACTGAAAAAAAATAAGTTCTCCTGAAATAACATGAGCCTGTGAGACAAAAAAAGAAAGGACTTATGTTCATGTCAGAATGCAACTTTTCAAATTCTCTAAAACATGTCACATTTTCAGGCAGGAAATAAATCTGTAGAAGCAAAACTACAGCATTTCCTTAGCTCCCCAAATTTGGAAAATTCCATTTAGTCTTCTGTGTTAAATAAATTGAAAAATATTAAATATAGATTTATGCTAAAAATACAAGAAACCGAAACAAGCAGCAAAATGAACAGGTGAATACTTCTGAGAGGTAAAAAAAAAGAAAGAAAAAACAATTTCTAAAGTATTTGTTAAAAAAAATGACTGAAGCCTTTTTGTATATTTTAGATGATAAAAAAACAATTTTCTAATGTGAAAAGTATCATTTTCAATCTGATTTTAACACTGTAGTTCTTCTTTCCTCACCTGAAAGTGGATTTATTATCAATGAAGTATATTCAAGACTATTTTCATTTCTTTAAATATTTATAATACGAGATTAAATCTGCAGAATGAAAACACTTTTTTGTTAATTATTGCATATGACCTCTGCTTGAGGAAATTACATTAGATATTCAGCATTAAAAGACCTGAATAGTTTAAGGCAGAAATCAAAATAAGAAAAAAAAAAAGTTTATAGGTTCAAAATATTTTCTAACTGTGAGAAAATAATACTGTATCTCTTAAAACTAACCTAACTTTCAACTTCAATTTATCTATTGATGTAGCATGTAAATTTCTTGTACGAAAAGAAGAATAAATAGAAAGTGATATTTGTTGAGATGAGATGCCCTATAAATAAATATAAAACCTTGTCAGCCTTTATTCAAAATGTTGTTATTAATATTATGTGTAGTGGTGGCTGTTGGAATATTTTACTTGAGTCTAGACAAATTGCTTCCATTGTATATTTATATGCTCTAGGTTTAAAACTAATTTCCATCAGTTCAACAAAGGACATTCGGTTATAAAATTTTAATGGGACTAAGTCTATTGTCAGCTATTAGGCTGGTGCAGAAATAATTGTGGTTTTTAACCATCAACTTTAATGCAATATATCTTGACTTAGAATAAAATGTATTATTAGAATATGAATCATTAGAATGTACACATTGTTGCTGACAATAAGCAAATCTGTCTGAATTTCTTGAATGAGGAGTTATTCTTATTTACACTATTTATATTCGGACTATTGTCCTTATTTGGTGATATAGTAATTGTGAGTTCAATACCTGTGTCAGGCAGTGTGTACTTGAACTCAGTAGAAACCATCAAGCAATAACTGAGCAATAACAATTCACTGAACATGGGCAGTAGAATGAAAACTGTCTATCCACATAGATTAACTAAAAGAATTATTTCAGTATTCTCTGTAGGTTACCCAGATCAATATGCAACTGATGAAGGCCACAACTGCTGAAACTTTGTGATAACAACAACAAAGATGAGGATAATAGTCTGAATATAAATAACATAAATAATAAGCATATCTATTTAGGATAGACTTTTGAAGTTCTGGAACTGATGAATTCTTTGAAAC
>OZ010601.1:54814619-54844619 GCA_963932145.1 Acanthosepion lycidas | reverse complement strand
CATTTTTATAACATCTTTGCATTAAGGTTGATGTGACTACACATGTGTTTGAAGGAGAGGAGTTGCTGAGAATTTCTATTTAAAATTTTAAAATACGTATTTTAAGTATTTAAGGATATAATGTAACTGATTTCATTTAGTTGCTTTTTCTTTTTGTTTATGTTTCCATCACTTTTGTTATTAAATATCGCACATTGCAATAAGCTCTGCCAAAATGGTAAAACATTGTTAGAAACTGGACATAAATTTACTGTAGGTGATCTATCAATTAAAGCACTTTCTATACATTTTTATCTTATTAAATTGCCTTCTCTTTTAATTAGAATAACATTTTTAAATCAAAATTGTGGTCAGTTTGTTACAGTGAGCAACTGATGCATTTAATGTGTTGTTTTATAGAAGATCCCTTATGTGTTCATATAACCTTTTATTTAAATTGCTTGAGGTTTCTCTTATGTATCCCTTGTGACAATTGTTACAGGTGATAGAGTAAATATCTCCTTCAAGTTTTAGCTTATTATTTTGTTTTAGATTAATTAAATCATTTATTTTTTTAGAAGTAGTTATAACAAATTTTATGTTAAGATTAGAAATATTATTTTCAGTTGTAGTTTTGATAGTGTTGGTTGGTAGAATAATTAAAAATTAAAATAAAAGTAGGAGATATTTGAAAGAATCCAGAGCATAAGAGAGTATTTTGGCAAGAACTTTTCATCTAATTAATTTTCTCTTTTAATAAGTATAGTATTCTTGAAATCAAAGTTGTGGTTGACATTATTTCTGTGTACAAAAAAATGTATTGAATAAATTATTATGTAGGAAATCCTTATATTCAGAAATAAGCTTCTTTTTTTTTTAAATTTCTGCAATTTTTTACAATATTGAACAGCTATCATATATATGGTACAGCAGAAATACTTCTCACATATGCCTCCCATGTAATGAAGACAGCATTGCCACTAATGTCTTACCATTATGTTGGTGGTAGTTCTGCTGCAAACCATATATATAAATCACAAGATATGTCAGCTTAGGGAAAAAGTACTAAGATTCATTATTTAAGCATACACACCGATACACATACATACATTTCTATCTTTCATTTTGGGTTTTGACAAAGCCTACGATAGTGAAACATGTAATCAAATTTCTTAAAAATTTTGTTGGGATTCTATATCCTATTTTAAACAGACACACACACATATATATATATAGTCATCCATATACAAGCCTGTTTTGCTGTATAACAGCTCATCAGTGTGGCTAGACATCTGATTGCCTCAATCCAGGATTAAAACTTCACCGATTTGGTATCAGTCAGAGATCTTACCCTTAAGTCATAGCAGAGAAAGGGAAATTTTAATGTATTATATACAAGATGTATACAAACAAGAGGGTTCAATTCGTAATTGAATAGCAATGGTTTAATAGCAGCATCAACTGTTTTTAAAATTACCCTTTCTCTTGAGTGCTCAATTGAATATGTATTAGATCTCTATCTATAACAGGCAGGATGTGTGTGTGTGTAACGAATGCACGGCCGCAATTTTCGATGGATTTGCACCAAAATTTATATGCACATGCTCCAAGTTAGCAAGAAGTCCAAGACTGACTTTGCATTTCCCAACTCCCATCGATAGTGGAAATTATTGATTTTTTCATGCTTCTATGGCAGTTTTCATGTAGTTTGTGGCCATTTTCTACGGGCCAGAGTGAGAGCTTATAGCTGGCTGCCACGAATAGGCAGGAAGATTCTATTGGCCAGCATGAGAGCCAACATCTGACTGACATGAATGTTAACTAGCATGCTATTAGGTTGGTGCAAAAATAATGACGTAATAATGTCGTTTTTTAATATTATTACGTCATTATTTTTGCACCAACCTAATAGCATGCAAAAAAAATTGAAATTGCATTCGTCGCAAGTGGGAAAAATTTAGATCTGTATGGCACTTTACTCCAATTGGCTCATTCACTTGCTTAAACTCAATTTTGATTCTGATTCTGATTCTGCAGAACTGGGTTGTGTGTGCAAAAGTATTCATTTTTTCCAGTTATGAGTCCTTTTTTAAAGCTGATTGTTTTGTGTTCATTTTGTTTAGTTCTTTTTTCATAACAGATTTAATGTTTAGTATAGAGCTTAGAAAAAATTCGCAGTGTGAGATAGGCAAGAAGTAAGGCATGTACTTCTTTAAAGGCAATGAAGGGCAAAAATATTTTTAGTCAAGTCGATTGCTGCAACGCCGGGCCATGCTGCTAGTTGTTACATAATTTTTTTGTTTTTTAAGTTTATTTTAATACCTCTTATTTATTAATAGTTCTGATAAATCATTCTACAATGTATTTCTCTAAATTGTTTATGAGCTGCCATCAAACCACTCAATGCCACAATGATAGAAATCACTAGCTTTTGACTTGAAAAATCATCCATCCATGTTTTAAATTTTACATTGTTGTTGAATGAAACACCAAACTAATTATTAGAAAGTAACCAAAAAAGGTTGTAATCTGAAGGGGCTAAATCAGGAGAATATAGTGGGTGTGGCAGAACTTCCCAATCAAGCTCTTTATTTGCCTTCTTAAGAAGAATTACAAATAGATTATTTTTAGAATATTTTTAGAATTGATTTTTTTATAGATCCAACAGATTTTTATCACTTTAAAATTTATTTTTAGTGAATACTCATATTTGAGTAGGCAATCCATTTATTTATTAAACAATATATTTATTTTTATCTACTGGCCAGAATGTTCAAAAGGTCTTATTACACGGAGTGCAAATTTCTCTTTAATAAGTTTTCTAAAACATTCAGGCTGTTTTTAAAATTACCCTTTCTTAGGTCTTCTTGTCTACTTGGCATCATGAGAGTGAAATGTGGTTGAGCATTGTCATATTGAATAATCACACTGTATTACCAGTCAGTTCTTTTCAGCTGAATTACATCTATGAGCCTTTTCATTTGTTCAATATACAGCTTAGCATTGACCGTTTGGTTGTTTTGGATCATTTCGTATCAATCTGTTGGTAATGAGGTCAATTCTATACACAGCACAAATGCCTTGAGCAGCTTTTGGCAGCTTTGTGGCCTTGATTAAAAGCAAAGAGATGGTCATTCTTGTCTACTTGGCATTCAATCTCAAAGGGTTGTCTAATCTGAAATAAAATTACAGTAATGTTAGACAACAGTTTCACAGGATGACCAGAGTTACTAAGAAGCAAATAAATGGTGCAAAACAATTATTTGCATAAAAAAAGAAATGAATATATCTAAAAACTTAATATATATATATATATATATATATATATATGTATGTATATTTAAGTAGAATATTTTTACAAATACTTCCATGGTAATTGCTCCGATGAGCTGCTTTCTCTGGTTCCCAGACTTCATGAATTCAAGCGCCCTACGAGGCTGGCATTTCGCTCTCACCCTTTCACTGTAGAAAATTTTAAATGCAGCCGTCTCTTCTACTCCAATAGCTTCATACCTCACACCTCTCGCCTGTGGAACACCCTTCCCTATTACTGTTTCCCTGAGAGCTATAATCTCCAACTATTCAAATGTAATGTCAATCGACATCTCCAGTTACCTTGATCTATCCACTATCCCTCTCCTCATCCTTTCTTCTATCACTCCTATCTGCTCTCGCTCCAAATCTTCTGCAACCCCCTGAATCCTTGTGGCTTCACGCCTTGCTTGGGGCGTAATGCTTAAAAAAAAAAAAAATAAAATAAAAAAATAATATCTTCATTCAACCATGTTTCATTAAATAATATAGACATATTATGTCTATTTATTTTTATAATAATACTTTCTAGTTCTCTAATTATCATCTTGATGTTAAGATTAAATTTATCAAGGAAATTTCCATATTTTTTGTTAACCCAAGTACAGTTGATTTCCTCCAAAATTATCATCGGAAGGGAATTGCAAAGACAAACTTAATGTAAGTGTAATTGATGTGATACTGATTTTTGTAAACATGCATGAACGCATTGTTATAATTGTTTTAAAATTAACTGTTGTAGCTACAGTGTTTTATAAATAAGTGTCCATGATACAAGGGGGGTAATCAGAGATGGTAAAATACAACATAGCATTAAATATTAGTCTACTCAAATGTCTAATCACAGCACCTTGTCTATCATTTTTAATACAACATGTATAAAAGAGGGATAGTTGCCTAAATATGCGATATATGTGAAGGGATACTTTGCCGTTACACTCATAATAAATTTCATTCAGTGTTGGTTGGTTGCTTTTGATATAGAAGGCCTCAAGAATGACTTATTATTTTCATGGTGTAGTATATATATATATATATATATATATATATATATGTCATATTGAATAATCACAGTGTATCACCAGTCATATCTTTTCAGCTGAATTACATATTCCTGAATAAAACATTCCTGTCACTTTAGATACATACACACAATCCATACATCCTGTTAAAAATAAAAATAAAATCATCCTTGATAATGGCTGAAGGTATAGGCAAAAGTGCTTGGAATTACAGAACATTTGAACAGTTTCTACACACACTGTGTACAGAAAAGAAAACACTTGATTGAACACAAGAAAAATTAAATCAAAAGCCTAATCACAGCACCTTGTCTGTCATCTTTAATACAACATGTATAAAAGAGGGATAGCTGCCTAAATATACAATATATATGAAGGGATACTTTTCACTTCCCAGAATCAATATTCTGACATTTGATTATGGAATCTATCATTTTGAAAAGTGGGTCAGTCCAAGAATTTTTTGGCATGCTTTTATTTTCATATGTTTGTAGTGCAAATATCAATATTTATTCAAACGTGTATATCAGTATGTCTGTATGTAAAAGTCTTCTGTATTGTTTGAACTATTACTTTCTTCTTTTTGTTGTTACAACATTTTAACCAATCCATTTTCAGGTGTCCAATCCAAATGAGTCTATTTGGCATTATTTGGGTTATTTTCAAGTTTGCTTGAAAAACAAACTTGAAAATAACCCTTTATTTATAAACTATACCAACCAAATATTGACAGTATATTTCCAGTTAGGGTATGACAGATAACAATAAGATGAAGAAGGCCTAAATATTTGGCCACAGCTTTTCTTGCCAATTCTTTACATTGACAAGGAATATTTTTGAAGAACTAGCTTTGAAAATAACCGATAAATTTGCTAAACTATACATACAGTTTATTATAGTTAAAAGAGCATAATAATAAACTGGCTTGGTGTATGGATCACTAACAAAAAAACTATTATAAGCGATATAGAAGTTGAACATATTTACTTATCAACAGTATCAAAGGAAGAGGAGGAGGGTTCTCTGGGTAAGTTAACTAACAAGAAGAGAGCTCCTTTATACAATGTTCTTGAGATTAAAGTTGTGGTTGACATTATTCTTGTGTGCAAGAAATCCATTGAATAAATTGTTATGTAGGAAATCCTTATGTTCATAAATACATTTTTTTTTTTAGCATCTGCAAGTTTTACCAATATATATATATATATATGGTGCAGTAGAAATATTAGGTTGGTGCAAAAATAATGTCGTTTTCTCAGATATGTTACTATGTGAGAAAACGACATTATTTTTGCACCAACCTAATGCTTCTCACATATTAATGGTAAGACATTATCTAGATGAAGACAGCATTGTCACTAATGTCTTACGATTATGTGGGTGGAGCCCAACCTTCTCCAATCCAGTCTGAATTCAGAGTTTTCATTCACCTAGACTGGTTGCCACTATAGAACTCAGTCTGTTCTGATATATTATTCATAGCTGGTGGGGGGGGGGAGAAGAGGATTAATACCTTTCCTAAGGGTATTAACATTTAAGTGAATGTAATGGATCTGACTGGAATTCAAACTTGGGTCTCTGATTCCTCAATTATTGATTACTCTACCATGCCTCCTTAGAATAGTCTATACAACGTGGAGTTTCCCTGCAACACTGCAAGTTGGTACAAAACCAAAACTAAAAACTAGAGCCATGTTCTTTTGTATGGATGTCATGCATTGTTTGGTTTGGTTTGTTTTGGTTTTACTGCATATCAACCTCAATAGGTTATTTAATGCTGACAAAATTTTTATTGTTGGTAATATTTTGTTTAAATCTATTTCTGGTAATATTTTGTGTCCAATTCATTCAGAAATATTTCAACTGTCAGCTGTATACAACTGTTTTCTCAGATCAATACTTAAAAATGGCTATAAGCAAGTGAAATGTGTAGGTCTCTGTGTGCATCATCCTAGTTTGAACCTCATGGATGGATTGCCATTAGAGAATCACAAAGAACTGTACCAGATAACAGAAACCATATCCCTCGAGGACTTTCAACAGCGGCAATAACTAAAATGGATAGCACATGTAACTCAGAGAGAATAATCATATAATCAAGAGGCTGATGTTCCACACTAACTCAAACAAAAAGTTAGGAAGGAAACCTCCATCAATACTGGAAATAGCAATAATAGCTTGATCTTGAGAAACCTATTTTCCTGAAAACTTTTAAGAGGATGATTTTCTAAATTTCAGCTGAAAGCAACACTGACCGTTTGGTAAGTAAATACTAAATGTTTCTTCATAAAGAAATGGCTAATAGTACCATTATCATTAGCGATGAGTGGAAAGGATATTACACGTTCATTTCTATTTATAGAAAAACCAACACATGATTATAAGTTAATTTTATTCCAGAGTGCCATTTTGACATCAAAATCATCAGTAGTGTATGAGCTGTACCTCCATAATTCCTTGCAGAATGGGGAATAGGAGAACAAAGCACAGAGTCACCAACTACAATTCTTAGCCATTATCCATTAGACCATCTGATATTCCCAAGTGGTCACCAAACAAAGTACTGACCAGTTTTGACATTGCTTCACCAGTGTTTCAGCATATGGTTTTAAGCCCAAAGAGAAGTAGAAGATCAAAAACTTCATATATAACATCCCATGCAGATGAGGGAAAGAATATGTAGGTATTACAACATTGGGGTAGCTTTTCAATGGCAGTCAATTTTTGCAAGCTCTTTACAAAAGCTTATCTATCAAAAGAGAAATTTAGATTGATTGATTAATTAGTTTTTTATCGCTTTTGCCTGTTATTTAAAGCCAGAAAATATTTTTAGATTGTAAGAACTTTTTAAGATAATAATGATTTTTACTGATACAAATTCTACTAATTAACTCATAACTGAGGGAGAAGTGCTTGATTCTTAACTTTTTCCAAGGGTATTTGTGTGTAAATTAATATGACAAACCTAAATTTGGCTCTCCCATTTTCAATTCCCATCTATTATCCCTTACACCACCTGGTATTCCCAAACAGTTACCCAACAAATACTGTCCATTGCTTAACTTCAGTGATTGTATAAGAACCAGTGATTCAATATGATATAGCTGTACGCCTGAAGAGAACTAGAAAACTAAAGATTGTATATATAACGTCCCACGCAGATGAGGGAAAGAATATAAGGCAGTAGGCAGCTAACTCTTATGTAACAAGAGAAAGCCATATTCAAAGATGAAATAGAAAAGTTTGGCATTACTGGAAGATGAGATCATATTATGCCCTCTGAAACAAGTTCCAAGAGTGAGCATCATTGGAAAATGAGAAAATTAAAAGAAACTGCATACATTTACCTTGCAGATAAATGTATAAATCAAGTTAATATGAACTTTGCTTAACAAGGAAAGTGATTGCAGAGAAATCCCATGTACAAAATATTGAATTACATGTGCAATATTGATCTGGGAAGAATATATGCCACTATATTTTTTAATAACCATTTTTTTTTTTTATTCTTTTTCTTTTATGTGCTGTGTGCCTTCAGGGTATTGCCAATCATGCCTCTTCACAATTTCCTGTCATTTATAGCTCTTAATAAATTTTGTCATTTTTTTGCTATTAGGTTGGTGCAAAAATAATGTCGTTTTCTCACATAGTAACATATGTGAGAAAACGACATTATTTTTGCACCAACCTAATATCTCTCCTAACTCTTGTAACAATATCCATTTACCCAAGATCACTAGCTAGGTTATATGTTGTTTTCCTCTGTACCTCTTATTCAGCTATGTACTATGTCTCTTCAGGATGTTGGCAATCATGACTCTCCACAATTTCCTTCACTTTGTAGCTCTTAATAAATTTTGTCTTTTTATTATCTCTTTTAAACATTGCTGCAGAATCCATTTATTCAAGCTCACTAAGAAGGTTATGCATTATTTTCCTTTGTCCCTCTTGCCTTCGATCTATCCTGTGAGTATCAATCTTACGGATTCTACACTGAGGAAACCTGTAAAATGGATTGATCAAAATGTACACTGAGGAAGGCCATAGTATAGATTGACCAAAATGTTGTCATTAATAAACAGAATAAGCTCCTTAGTCAAAACAACACTTGAAATCATAATTACTTACTGTTAAATTTTTTTTAACAGTAATGTTCATCCTGTACAAGCCCCTGGGACAATTGGAAGTAAAGGATTATGTTAAGTTATAGTTTGTATGGATAGGAGGAGGTGATAGTGGTTGACTCTAGACTTGAACAGGTTAATGTTACAGTGATCAGGGGAAACATGTTCTTCAGAGTCTGTTCCACAGAGCATTGGTTCACTGGAAAAAGCTGTTCATGTAGAACTTACTTCTTGCTGATAGAATCCAGAGGGAATGTGTTGTGTTTTGCTACAATGTAAGTGGCATGGCAGGTTCTAGCTATGAAGGTTAGACCTAGAAGAACTGAGGAATGTAGTTCACTTACTATGGAGGTAGCAATAGAATAGTGAGACACTTGCCATGTCCCCCTTGTGAGAGAGAGGTTGGAGGGTAAAAAATAATTGTCCACAAAGGTTTCGGGAATGCTTTTGAACTTTATCAAGACTAGAAAGTGAGGACTTGGCAGCTCCCACCAAAATATAACAACAGTACTCCATTTTTGCATGATCTGGCTCTTATAATGGTAGAGGATAGCATGAGGAGTCTGGTACTTACTGGAGAGGTACATGGAATAGATTGTATGTAAGAGTTCATGCTGTACAAGGCCTGAGAGCCACACAAGTGTTACATTAAGAGGCAGAAGCTAATGGTTAACCGTAGATTTGAACAGGTTAATATTGTAGTGATTGGGGAAACATCCTCTTCAGAGTCCGTTTTATGGAACATTAGTTGACAGGAAGAAGCTGCTCGAGTTGAACTTACTTCTTGCCAATGGAACATGGAGGGAATGTCGGTGGTTTGCTACAGTGTAAGTGACAAATCATATATATATATATATATATATATATATATATATATATATATATATATATATAGTTGTGGATTCATAACTTTTACAGGGGTATTTGATATCTCTCGATATTTCTGAGATGAGGTATTGCAACTATTTACAATATCTCCACATAAGAGAATATAAGGAACTTTACTCTACAATTTCAAGTCATTATCTATTATGCCCAAGCTTACTGCATCTGGTATTCTCAAGTGGTCACCCATCTAGGCTGTGACTAGGCTTGACATTGCTTAATTTTCGTGATCATACGAGAACTAGTATCCCAATGTGACATTGCCCTAATGTTGAACAAGAATGACAAGGTACTTTTGTTTAGTTTTTTATTATATTTTTCTTGTATATATACAAGTTTCTTCTTTTATGTAGTGTCCCTTCAGTACATAAGAAATATGGCTCTCCCCAACTTCCTGCCCATTGTAGCATTTTAGTGTAGTTTTCCTTTTGCCTACATTAACACATGCCTCCAATATATCCTGTTAGTGCCAAATTCTCCGAGCCCTCTTTCCTCAATATGTGCCCTAGAAATTGCAACTACCTTGCTGCTTACATGCTCCTACTCTCTCCACTAGTTCCTGTTTTACCATTTATTTACCCAAGCTTGTTAGATAGGTTACTCACTGTTTCGCTCTGCTCTTTTTTACTTCATGATTTCCTATCAGTGCCAAATTCTTCAAGCCCTCTTTACATGTCTTCTTCTTCATCTGTCTGTCAATCACTACAATATAGGAGGATTGATATCTGTCTATATTTCTGAGATGTAATATAACTATTTACATCGTATGGACTGTTGTCCTTATCATATTCACAATGTTTCTGCTACTGTATGCTCTGAACCTCTTCAGGTGATATAAGTTGGAATCCAACGACACATGGCCCAGTGAATAAAAGCATTGGTTGAGTAATCCAAAAAGTGACTTAAAGAGTTGAGTTACAAAAGCAAATTAAAATGATACTGAGATATCTAAAAGAAAAAAGAATCACATTTGGAATTAGAACAATCTATCCCCATGGACTAAATAAAGGATTTGGTTTGAAATTCCAACATATATTGCCTGACATATATATATATATATATATATATATATATATATATATAATTATGAATTTATTTTTAGCCAAAATAGGAGAGGCAAATGGATGACAGAGTGAAACAATGGTGCTTGTTGATAACAGTTTGGTGAAGGATTGTTGAGGTACTAAGGTGATCGTTTGACATGAAAAATTATTAAATCAACAGCAACAGTCAGGGGTTTAGGCACACCATTTCCAAGCCTCCTAAGAATGAGGGGTGGCATACAACAGTGCATACAACAGCCAAAATGTTGTGAATATAACAATAAAATATGAGAATGGTCTGAACGATATAAAGAGGATTGATATTACATGGCAGTTCAGTATTCTTTTCTTTGTATGAATGTAAAAATTGTGCAAAGGTTTGTTGATTCCTTTTGGTTAAACTGTCAACTATTTTCAAAGATTATTTTTTTTTATTATCCTACTATAACAAATGGTGTGCAATTGCTGTTGTAGTCAGTATAAACGTTATTGATATTTGTGTATGACTTTACATAACATTTGTGCATCTGTAAATGTATATGTGTATATATTGTGCATGTTTAAAAGCTATCATGAGTGTATATATAACAAAGAATGTTTAATAATTGTTCTTTAAAAAAAAATCTCATGATGTTAGTATGCTTAAAATGTGATGTTTTCTTTGTTCAATCTACCTGAAGCTATATATTAGGTTGGTGCAAAAATAATGCCGTTTTCTCACATTATAACATCTGTGAGAAAACGACATTATTTTTGCACCAACCTAATAAAAGCAATGCCAAGTTTTCCATAAATCATAAGTTTCAATATAAACTTAAAATTTTGATGTCAGTTGTAATGTTGTCCTTAGGATATTTGTGTCTTTGAAGTCATGGGAATTCAAAATGTGTTGGTAATGTTGTGTGAGTTTCTTGCAGCTAAAGACATTATTTCTCTAATTACATATGCATAGGCAAAGGCTGATTTGGGATTTAGTTGCTTGCTCAATATATACAAAGAGTTGCTGAAAAGTTCTTGGCCTGATGTGTTTCCATTTTGGTTAGGCTGAGAACCTTTTAGTAGCCATTTTATATATATATATTCAAAATTCTAACATATGCATGTTATAACATCACTACAAAAATTGCAATTTTGTTTTAACACTTCTGGTGTCTTATCAAGTGATGGTGTTGAATGCAAAATAAAGAATAGTATTTTTGGTTATCAGAATTTTATTCCATCTGTATGAATCCTGTGCTTGTATATATATATATATATATATATATATATATATATATATAATATGCAATTCAGCTCTGGCTTTGTTTTAAAGTTACCAAAAATGTTTCCAATAACTACTATAGCCATTGTTTAAACTTACCCCTCCTTCCTGTCTCCTATTCCCATCTTTCCTCTGCCACCCCTCACTCTTAGGAAGCTTGGAAATGGTGTGCCTAAACCACTGACTGTTGCTGTTGATTTAATAATTTTTCAGGTCAAACCATCACCTTAGTACCTCAACAATCCTTCACCAAACTGTTATCAAGAAGCACCATTGTTTCACTCTGTCATCCATTTGCCTCTCCTATTTTGTCTTTATCCTTATACGTCCACTCTTAAAATGTACCTATTTTTTTTTTCAAACAAATAGAAAAAAGGAAGTGATGTTCCACATGTACCCTGCTTACAAACAAAATTGTTCATAGCCATTTTGGTTCTCATCAGCTGAAGTGCAATTTAAATGCACTGAAACAAAGATCCATCTTTGTAGTAAGTAAATTGTTTTTGTCTATATGAAAAAAATATAATAAATAATTATTGCTCGGTATTGAGCCTTCTTTTGAATTAATGCTGTGAACATTAGAATTTATATATTATTTTTGTTCTCATTACATTCGTATATGTATATATAGAACAAAAATGTAAGGCTACAACATTATCCAGACATCTTACACTTAATTTGGTGGATACAAGTTCTATTGCACAACATCTAAAAACACATTTCTGGTTCACCTTCACAATACAGGAAAATACTTGTTGACAACATCAATATGCTACACTCAAAAATAATAAACAAAAATTTCAAATTCTTGAGGCCCTCTCTATTGAAATCAACCAGCAAAAATTAACAAAATTTATTAGAAATCTAGCAACAAAAATTTATCCATTGTAGTCATGAAATCTTTTGCAAAACAAATGTTTCAATTTCAGGGAGATGACTGGAAATTGTTAAAAATGTAAAATGGCTTTATATATTATATTCACTTTAAATTTAATCACCAAATGTAAACTGACATTAAATTTTATATGCACTCTAAATTCCATAATTATAATGGATAAATTAAAAATTTTAAAATAATTACAGAGTGCAATCATGCCTGTTTTTAAAAATTATCATCACAATGAAATGCAGATTTTATCACAGTTGTAATCAGTTTGTCATTATAATTTGCCCCTGAAGATGATCTTGGAAAAGATCGAAAGTACTTGGGTTAGAAAAAACTATGGCACCTTCCTTGATGAATGTCAGCTTAATGTCAAGAAACTGATTAGACAACTGGAAAGAATCAGTATAATAATAAATAGTCAGGAAGATAGATTGAAAAGCTGAGAAGAAAATTCAAAAATGAAATGCATTAAAAAATCATGTTTTGCGATAATTCTAAGGAGAATCAAACCCAAATTTAACTAGACAGAATTCAGTAAGCTTGAGCAAAACCAAGACTACCCATCTTTCCCCACTTCCTGCTGATGAGAAAGAGACTATTAATGTATCAACAAAGATCTCAAATAGAGAAACAAAAACATGTTGTCAGTAAAGATATCTGGCTGGTCACCAAAATAACATTTAAAGATTTCACTGAATGAAAAAGCCAGGATAAAGAAACATTTGATTTGCATCGGCCACCCAGAAGAGAAGTGTCACCACAGAGATAGGGACCAGTCTGGTGTGTTCATTCATTATAATTTCTATGACATTCATCCAGAAATATTTTATATTCAAACGTTTATTCAGATTTCTTTGGATATACATAGTAATGAAAAATAAATTACTAATTTGAAATCACCATGGGCTAATAATTTTTCTTTCCTTTTCCAATTCTTGAGTGGTCTGGTTGATCGAGAGATCTCGGCAAGAGGCAACCTGATAGATAAGGATTAATGACTGAGAATCCCTTTTGTTTCCCTGCACCATCTAGAAGTTGGATTTGTCACTCCAGCCCAGGGAGCTGGCTGAGGTTGGCTGTTTAGTAAGTGGGAGAAGGAAGAGAGATTGGCACTGCTTATATGGTGCTATTGTGTGAGGTGAGGCCTAAAGAGAGTTGGAGTTAAAGGGTGGCTTGATCCATCTGACCACTCTCAAAAGGGGGTTGGACAACCCTAAATTTGGAAAACCACTTGAGTAAATGTATTTTTATATATGGAAATTTAAAAAGGGTAGAAGAAAATTAAACCCAGACCCTAGTCAATCCCACCCCTACTGAATGCAGGACTCCATATAAGTTGGTGATTTTGGACAGATGGATAGACCTAGAGAGACACACAGTCCCCACACTATTGCTACAGGAATCCAGATCATTTGCTGAGACCTCTTGACCAAGACCTTGTACCGGACATAAAGACCAGAACTTAGAACTTTAAGTTACTACTAAAACAAGCTGCAGATTCTGAAGGAGATCCCAGTGTCATTTGTCAGTATGTGTCAGTAATGTGTAGGGTTAAAATTGCTGTATACAACAAATCATATATAAACCAAATCTTTGCTTCATCAGTGATCTTCTCATAGTTCAAAAGCACATAGCAGTGGCATAAATGCTTGTGAACAGATAAATGCCAGCTTGGCTGAGAGGAGACATGCATACCATCATAATACCATCAACGAGTCATGCGCTAATGTGTGAAGAATCAGCCAAATGGTAACTACAGTAGTTTGAAGGGATTTGAGGACCAATGAGCAGTGTGACATTATTGTTTACTGATGATCCTGCATTGACAAAGGGGTTACATAATTTATTCCTTCAATTTTAGTCTCATTCACAATTAATTTCTAATTTGCATCCTTTTTAATTAAAATATAGGTACATATAAGAAGATACAATAAAAATGCTATGAATTAATGTTTATTAATCTGATATTTTATGAAAAACTTATTTAGAGTGGTTTGCTGCATTGTATACATCTGTTCTTCATATAATTGTGGATACTGAGAAGTTGTCTCTTCCAATTTTCTATACATGTCATAATCATTAGTATTTTAACCTGAAAATTTTATTCATAATCTTTCCATAGTAAATAAATACATCTTTTATATTTTGATATTTTTTAATAAATGTAAATTTCTATATCTAACTAAATAGTTCATTTTTTTTTAACAAAAAATCAGAAATTTTCCTTTAAGACCTTCAAAATAAACATGAAAGAAATCAAAATATTAAAGAAATTTAACAGAGACAAATATTCAAATATGTATTTTTATTATCGGCTTATATTATAAGATTCATCTATTTATAACTGTCTATTTCTTTTTTTTAACACTACTGTAATTATTTAGATAACATAATACTTGACAAACAAAGTAGTTAATCCATTTTCCATTTTTAAATTAATCAGTAACTATAAAAAAATCAATTTTCAATTACTATGGTTAAACTGAAGAATGTTTTATCATACTAATCAAATATTATGCATGCACTAATTGAATTTTGGTATACAAAAATTTTAGTGCACTAATAAAAAATGCATTAATCAAATGCACATTAATCGAGGGATTCCTGTATATATATATATATATATATATATATATATATATATATATATATATATATAATAATGGACTCTCCTTCCTATTCTCCTATGATAAATGAGGGTCAACAGTGTATGATGCAGGGGCAATTGTGGAAAAAATCAGGTAAGGGAAAGACATATTTCATTTGTGCTTTCTTAAGTGCAACACTAGCCCAGTCTTGCTGTGAGCAACAAAGTTACACTGACAGATTTTGCTTCAGTGCTTGATGAAGCTGATCATGATGCTTCAGTCTACTGTCTTCAAAACCCCTTTAACTTAATGAAACATGCCTTATGCTGCTCCTTTTGATTTGATGCTTAGACTTCCCAGGTTTTCAGATCAAAGTTGAGACATTTCAAGTTGTCCTCCAATTTGTCTTTGTAGCATAAGAATGGACATCTAACTGAATGCTTGCAGTTTGGTAGGTTGTCCATACAGCACCTTTTTTGGAAGCCTGTGCTCATCTATTCTCACAACATTACCAGCCCACCTAAGTTGTATCCTTGCTAGAATGGTTTCAATGCCTGTGATGTTGTTATATCTCTTCAATAATGAACTATTATCATCCCATTTTATATCCCATATGGCACAAAGGCAGCATATGTGAAAGGCGTCAAGTTGAGTTATGTGCTTGTAGTATAGGGTCCAAGTTTCAGCACCATACAGAAGATCTGAGAGAATGACTGATCTGTATATGTTAATCTTTGATGTCTTTGAAACCAAGCCTTGTATTTAATCGGTGTATCTAGTTCCAACTAGGAAAGACGAAAAGCAGTGATTCTATTTTTACTCTTTGGAACATGGAAACTGCCTAGTTACACCACTTGATGTTGTTACTGAAAAAGCAAACAATTATCATTGTCTATACTTCAGATCAAACACATCAGTCCTGTGATTGGGTCTGTAGATAAAAATATAACAAGAAACTCTAAGTGAATGAGAATGCTTATCACCTCTTCTGTAAAATGGTTGTAAATGTTATATGTATTTTAAAGTGCATATAACATTTAATTATCAAATGTAAAAATCTTATATGACATCCTGATCAAGACCTTGTAACGGACATGAAGTCCAGAAATTTAAGCCATTAAATCATTAACTTCATCTGCCACAAAGAAAGTAGGTTCTCTGTGTCATGCCAAAAAAAGTTTTTCTCGTCTGAGTCCATCCTTGCATGGAATATTGCTGTCATATATCATCTGGTGCCCTAGTGTACGTCTTGCAATAGGTCCTGATTTGGCATGGCCTATATATTTGCTTTCTGACAGACGTGCTGTGGCTTCCCTCTGTCTCTTCTACAATTACTTTCATGACAACTGTTTCAACGAGCTACTTTCACTGGTTCCCAGACTGCATGAATTTAAGTGAGTTACTAGGCTGGCATCTCGGTCCCACCCTTTCACTGTCAAAATGGTTAAATGTAACTGTCTCTTCTACTCAAACAGCTTCTTCTCTCATGCTCCTCATCTGTGGAACTCTCTTCATCTTACTTGCTTCGCTGATAGCTATAATCTTCAAATGTTCAAGTGTAATGTCAATCGACATCTTTTGATGCCCTGATCTTGTTCGCCCTCCTTCTCTGTATCCTTTCCTCAAACATACCCCTTTACTCTTGTTCTCAACCCTCTGTAACCCCCTTGCATGCTAGTGGCACTCCCACCTTGCTTGGGGTGCATTGCTTTAAAAAAAAACAAGCTGCAGATTCTGAAGGGGATCCCAGTGTCATTTGATTATAACAAGTGGGAAGGGTTAAAATAGATGTATACAACAAATCATATATAAACCAAATCATTGTTACATTTTTAACCTGAGTTAATTCTTTATCCCAAAGGATTCCTTTATTTTTATAGCTACCAAATTGTCAGGTATTTTCACTTTAGTTTGCTTGATCAGTGATCATCTAACCCTCTAAGTTCAAAAACAAAACATGGCATGGTGAATGCTTGTGAACAGGACAAATGTCAGCTACATTCAGTAGAACCATGCATACTGTCACGATGCCAGTGACAACGAGTCATGCGCCAATGAGTGAAGGGTCAGCTAAATGGCAATCATTTGAAATTAAATTTAGGCTCAAAAGTAAATAAAATATCAAGGAGAGTGACTCTCATTTTTGACAAAAATATTATAGTAATACCAAATATCAAAAATAGTACTTGAGACAGAAATATAATGGTGCAAATAAAAGAAATTTTATAGGTTGTTGCTATCTAACTAATGTGTTTTGTACTTAATGGGTGTATCTAGGAAGCTGTTACATTCCAAATAGGAAAAACAAAAGACAGTAATGCTATTTTTACTCTTTGGAACATAGCGACTGCTTAGTTACACCCATCGATGTTGCTACTGAAAGAATAAACAATTGTCATTGTCTATACTTTAGATCAAACATATCTTGTCAGACATATAATCAGGTCTGTAGATAAAAAGTATAACAAGAAACTCTAATTGAATGAGAACGTTTATCACCTCTTATATATATATATATATATATATATATAGAGAGAGAGAGAGAGAGAGATCTTATCATTTCACCCCAACTAAGGAGGGAATACCACTAATATGCAAATGGTTACAGAGAGTGAAAGTGAAAGAGAAGACATGAGAATAGGGAGGATTGAGCAAAGGACAAAATATGAATGGGATTCAAGAAGGCAGAATAATTTTTGAAGATTTTAGTTATCAGAGAGGTAAGTAAACACAAGGGAGTTCCACAGGTGGGAAGTGCGAAAAAAAGATACTTTTGGAGTATAAGTGGTGGTTGCATTTAGTGACTAGCAAATAATACAAGTATTAACAATCTAAACTTATAATAACATTGCATTGTTGTTGAAAATATTACTAACCATTTTGTAAGTTAAATTGTGAGTTGTGTTTGCAATTAACAATGAGTTCATTCCTTTGATTTAAGAGATTGATCTTGTCTTTAAATCTAATGATCTCCAATTTTTCATTAAGACATAATTAACAAGTGGCATATAGAGAATTACATCTCTTAATTAATTTCCATTTAACAGTAGGTGTTTTGGCTTTCTCTTTTAAACTTTAAGAATACCTGGACAACAAAGTCTTGTATTTATGATTACTATTGTTGAAAGATTGTACATATTGATATCAATGGTTTTTGAATGTAATCATAATACTTTCAATGTAATTTTTTTAAATATTGGGGTTTCAAGTACTGAGATAAACTAGAGAACTAGCTAAAGAATTATTCTGTAGTGGGCAATTATTAGGATTCCTACAATTATACATGTTATTATTAATGTTATTATACTTAGTCTTATTTACTGCAAGATTACAGTTAAGTCTTTTTTTATACTTGTCGAAGACTGTTATTATGCTTTTTAATTATTTTTCCAGCTTATCACCACAACAATAGCTTAATTTAAGAGTATTATAATTACTTAAATATATATATATGTGTGTGTGTGTGTGTATATATATATATATATATATATATATATATATATATATATATATATATATATATATATAAAAGGCAGGATGTGTGTGTAACAAATGCATGGCCACAATTTTCGACAGATTTGCACCAAAATTTACATGCACATGCTCCGAGTTAGCAGGAAGTCCAAGACCAACTCCCATCGATAGTGGAAATAATCAATTTTTTCATGCTTCTATGGCAGTTTTCATGTAGTTTACGGCCATTTTCTACTGGCCAGAGTGAGAGCCTATAGCTGGCTGCCACAAATAGGCAGGAAGATTCTATTGGCCAGTGTGAGAGCCAACAGCTGACTGACATGAATGTTAACTAGCATGCTAGCATGCAAAAAAATTCGATAGCTGCATTCGTCACAAGTGGGAAAAATGTAAATCTGCATGGCACTTTACTCCAATTGGCTCATTCGCTTGCTTAAACTCAACGTTGATTCTGATTCTGCAGAACTGGCTTGGGTGTGAAAAAGTATTTGTTGTTAATATTCTTTTTTCATTCAGTTTTTCAAGTTATGAGTCCTTTTTTAAAGCTGATTGTTTTGTGTTCATTTTGTTTAGTTCTTTTTTCGTAACAGATTTAATGTTTAGTATAGAGATTAGAAAAAATTTGCAGTGTGAGATAGGCAAGAAGTAAGGCATGTAGCAACATAAGCATGGCAAAGGGCACTCCTTTAAAGGCAAGGAAGGGCAAAAATATTTTAAGTCAAGTGATAGCGATTGCTGTATGAGTCGTATGATTTTTGAATCAAGCATGGTCAATGCCGGACCATGCTGCTAGTATATATATATATATATATATATATATATATATATAATAGTTAATATGGAACCTGGATGGCACTCACATCCAGCCCCCCACCAAAAAAATATTCTGCATATTTAATGCATGAAATGCAAGCAATACACAATAAAGACTGAACAAGGCCTAATGATCCCTCATTTTTAGGGTGAAATTTAAGTTGCCGTGGTTTTTTTTTTCATTCATCTCATGTTTTATTGGCCATACCTTCTATTCAACACTTTTAATTGCTAACTTTATCATATATGATATCATATATATTAAAGAAATAAAATTCCAAAGAAAGAGAATTCTTTTCATATCATATATGATTTATCATATATATTAGTAAATATACATAATATCCAATGACAATAGCACTACTCAGAGTTTCATATAGTTAATGTAATAGGTGTGGATTCTGACCATTTTTTATCATGTTCTTGTGATGATGATTCAAAATTGTATATAAAAACTTGTCTATTTAAAATATAGAATTAACTATTAATAATTTATATCATTCAAATTCATAAGTTCGAAAGTCGAAGAATTAAAAAATAATAAATAATAAAATTGTTATTTAAATTTGAATATGGTTTTGAAAGTAAACAATATATCAAGTGGGGTAACTCTCTTCTTTTTAGCATAAAATACCGAAGTTATGTCTGTTAATGCAAACTAGAATGCAGATTAGAAATATAATATAAAGGTGTAAAAGTAAATAAATAATAGTTTCAGGACTATATATCTAATGTATTTGGTGAAATTACATATACACACATGTTATAAATTAATTGAGTATAGTAATATTGCATTATGTGTCTGTATAAGTATAAGTACATAAGGAAAGTTATAGGTAATGACTTTTGAGAATATTAAAAGTAGTTGCATATTATATTAATATTCGTTAAAGCCATTTTGCAATCACTTTTAACCAGAGTTAATGTTTTTGAGCAGATACTTGGATTTGTGGATGCATATAGACATTAATTTGGACCTTGTGTTCAGCAACTTAGGATTATTTTAGTGCTTTAATATAATAAGCTTTTCCAATGAACATAAGTTACATCTGTCCTCCTTTCCATTACATGGCTTAGCTTTTGTAATTATCTCACCGTTAATGGTTGGATTCTTATGGTTGCTTTTTAATTGTCAAATGTATCTTGAAAATGTTGTAAAGTTTTTGTATTTGATGTTGCTCAGTGTCATTTTGTGGTGGTAGAAATGTGACTTCCAGTTATTCTAGGTGGATCCAAAGTAATATTTCATATCATCGTCTGATTTGATGCTTCAGTCAGGCATTAATATTTTTTTCATTTCAGGTAAATTTCCAAGACGATGAAACTGAATGTTTTCAAAAGTACTAGCAACATAATATCTAATCCATCTTACAATTTTAAATATAAGGATTGTGTCATTCAATGAGTGGTTAGTAAGTTAATGCTTTATTAATTCTGTTAATGAAGTGATTTTGCCATTAATCATATTAACTTTACTGATTAATTCTTTGTATGATTACTTCTTTATGATATTATATATACTGCACCACTTAATATATATATAAATTTTCTGTTTTCTATGCATATTTAGTTATTATGCATCTGTCTACAGTTAATTATATGAAAATTATTCATTATTCATTAGTTTGAAATACAATAAATTATAAATTTGTGTGTACAAATATTTGTCCCTCCACTGTATATATATATATATATATATATATATATATATATATATATATAAGCACATGGCTGAGTGGTTAAAATGTTAATATTATAATCAGAGGGGACTTCTTGATGATATCAGCCAAGCAGCCAGTCCTTATTATATACATATATGCGCCTGTGTGTGAACTTGAATCAACCATGATTATGCCAAAATAACAAAGCAGCATAATTTCTGATCATTCCTAACAAATGATTAAGATATATCCTCCATAGTCAACAACCTTATTTAAACTAGAGAAGAATATATTAGTGCCATAAAGACAAAACTACTTTTGTTGCCTTTTCTTCATAATGTTTTGTTCAGTTCATTCACAGTCTTCCTTTAAGTGATATTTAGTCTGCTGTCTTGTCTGTTGCTGATTCATTAGTTGCAGTGCATTATGGGGTATCAGAAACTGTCTGTACCTTTTTTTTTATTTCTCTTTTTCTTCTTTTGCTGTTTTTTTTTCTTCTTTTAACTCACGGACTCCCACTTGGTACTTATTGCCACACCTGGTATACCAATGGGAATATTTTTTATAATACTATATGTGCTGATTCTCATATTGCCATATTTTCAAGGAAAGGTGATCAATTATAAAGATTTTGCTCCAGAGAAGCAAGACATATGATTTGCTATAAGTTTAACTTTGACCAATACTTTTCTGCAATGCTTCAAATTGTATCTTGAGGGGCAGATAGTTTCACTTTGGAATTCTCTTCTATAAATTGTGTGCAGATTTTAGCTGACAATAAAATTAGATAAAGCTTAGCACAAGGCTGAAGATATGGAGTACCAAGTGAGGATCAAACTCACTACTTAGTCATAATTATTCTAGTGAGACAAGCTTGCTAAACATTACACCATGTTGAGGTGCCCAAATGCATAGCTTAGATGTGGCACAAGGCTGAAAGTATGGAGCACCCAGTGAGAATTGGGCTCACTACTCAGTTGTAATTGTTCTAGTGAGACAAACCTGCTAACAATATTTTTTTTCTTAAGCAATTCACCCCAAACAAAATGGAAGTGCCACTAATATGTAAGGTGCTACAGAGAGTGTGAGTAACAGAAAAGACTGGGTATAGGCAGGGGGTTAAGGAAAGGATAAAAAGAAGAATGGAGGAGGATAAAAAGAATAACGGGGATCAAGGCAATAGAAGATGTCAATTGACATTACATTTAAATTTTTGAAGATTATAGTTATCAGGGAAGCAAGTAAGAGGAAGAGAGTTAATTACATAACATCAAGATTTCCAAGTTCTTGGTTTTGATATAGATGCACCATACAGTGGCTAGAATGAGGTCAAGCACTGATCACATTACCCAAAAACAAAGCTATATAAAAGGTCATGGTCACTGTTTGGTAATAATCAAATGAAATCATCTGCTACAACTTCTTAAATCTTGGTCTAACCATCACAGCAGATAAATATGTGATTAAGTTGCAAAACTGACAGTGACTATGCAATGTTGATTTTGTTGCAGGAATTACAGTGCAAACTGTCATCGGCAAGATCTCCAACTACTCGACCAGTACCAGTCAGTGGATCAGTGGATCATTTGCTATCAGGCTGCAAAGAAATAATTAAATTTAAAATTATACAATATATAAATTGAATATTGGGCTTTAATTTCCGACATCATATCTTTGTGAAGCAGGGTTTTTTTTACTGTGACAATAACCAAAATAAAACTATGAAGTAGCCTAGACACAAGGAACACACTTTGAGTGTCATTGTCTCTCGTCACTCCCAGATGGTACTGTCTAATTGCAGGGAAATAGAGTGATAATAGGTATTGATTCAGAGAAACTAAACATGCAAGGGTGTGGTGGGGCTAGAGCCCAGACATGAGAGTCAAAAGATTATCCACTATTTCTTCCCTTTAATAAATTGCTCTTTTTATTGTGGCTCTCTTCATCGAAATGCACTTAAATTACATTTATGTGTCACTACTGGTTTGTGCAAAGATTATCCTGCATGAAGCTTGTCTGTGGTGCAAAAATGGTTGGCAACCATTGATCTAGAGTACCATAACTCAAGGGAATAGAAAAGGAATAAGAGCTAACACATCACAATAGACATGTGATGTTGTTAAAGTGAAAAGATAGATTTTTTCTTTTTAATCAGATTTACCCCAACCAAGGCAGTAAAGCCACTTAGACACAAGGGGTTACTGGGTGTGAAAGAATTAGAAGCATTACTAAGGAGTGAGAACAATAGAAGAGTAATCAGGAAGACGGTAGATAATGATTGCATTTAAATTTTTGAAGATTAAAGTTGGCTGGAAAGCATGGAGCCAAAAGGGAGTTTCACAAGGGATAAGTACAAGAAAAGAAACAGCATAGAATTTATGGCCACATCTCAACAGTGCAACTGTAAATTGGTGAGAGCACATTGCCAGTCTAGTTCTGCACTAAAATTCATAAAGTCTAGGTATCTGAGTGGTTACTATGAAAATACATATAGAAAAGGCACATGCAGGTAACTTTACAGTGGTTGGAAAGTGACTGAAGCTGAGATGCCAGATCGGATGGAAGTAAGTTTCTCTTTGTGCAGGGACATTAGAAAAAGGATTTCATGGCTGTTTAACAAGGAAGAGGAGTCAAAGATTAATCAATGTAATATCGTATCAATATATCAATATAATATTAATATAAACATTAAAATCAAAGTTAGAAACAGGATTTCATGGTTGTTTACAAGGGAGAGGAGTCAAACATTAATATCAATATAATATTAATATCAAAGATTAAAACTCAAAGTTTAGAAACAGGATTCATGGCTGTTTGCAAGGAAGAGGAGTTAAACATTAATATCAATATAATATTAATATCAAAGATTAAAACTCAAAGTTTAGAAACAGGATTTCATGGTTGTTTGCAAGGAAGAGGAGTCAAACATTAATATCAATATAATATTAATACCAAAGATTAAAACTCAAAGTTTAGAAACAGGATTTCATGGTTGTTTACAAGGAAGAGGAGTTAAACATTAATATCAATATAATATTAATATCAAAGATTAAAACTCAAAGTTTAGAAACAGGATTTCATGGTTGTTTGCACGGAAGAGGAGTCAAAGATTCCAAAAAGAAAATGTTTCAAAAAGATTGAAAAAATATAATCACAAGTGTTATCAAAGTAAGTTTCTTTTTAAATCAAGTTCACCCTAAGCAAGGCAGCAAATCCACTAAGACACAAGGGGTTACTGGAAACATTATTAAGTAGTGAGAACAATAGAAGAGTAAACAGGAAGATAGCAGATAACAATTAACATTGTATTTACATTTTTGAAGATTAAAATTAACTGAAAAGCATAGAGCAAAGAAGCGTGAGAAACAAAACTGTTAGAATAGAACTTATGTTAACATCTAGCCAATTTCTCTAGGAATCGATAAGTCCTTATTGCTAATCTAGTACTGTGCTTAAATTCATAAAGTCTAGCACCATAGCGAAGAGCTTATCCAAACAATTACCATGAAAGTATTTATAGAAAAGGCACAGGGAAGCAAATTTACAGTAGTGGAGAAGTGACTGAAGCCGAGATGCCAGATCATGACCAATAATATTGCTGATTCTTCTTTAGATTTTATCAAAGATTTCCAAATATATAGCAGAAAAACCAGAACATATATGGCAGTAATATTCAAATGGATGAATGGTAGACATAGATACATAGGAATGTTTGTGTCTTGCTTCTTTTATAAGCTATGTTGTTATATTCTTAACCTTCCTATTGAGAAGTGTGCCAATGAGATTTCTTCTTGGGTCAAAGTCAGCATCAATGATTTTGTACCTTCTTGGAAATACCAAGGGAAAACAAAATCTTCTCTATGGTTCAAACTAGCCTGAATAGGCTGGTTTGAAATCATCATTAAATCAAAGGAACCACTTTTTCTGGCTATACCAGTGTGACAGTTCCAGTCACAACAGATGCCTATTCATTTCTGCATGTAATAAATATAAACATGTCCTCAAGGGAAGTCTTTGTTTCTTGTACTTCTCACTTATTCCAGTTCCATGCTTTCCAGCCAATTTTGATCTTCAAAAATTTAAATGCAATGTCAATCATTGTTTACTGTCTTCTTCATTACTCTTCTATTGTTTTTGCTACTTAATAAATTTTTCTTTTTTTCTTGTTATTTTTCACTCAGTAACCCCTTGTGTCTTAGAGACTTTATTGTCATGTATGGAGTGAAATGATTAAAGAAAAAAAGAAAATAAATATATAGTTTCCCTATTTATTTATTAAAAAGAATATTCATTTTTGTCTGCTGGCCTGAATATTTGAGATATCTTATTAGAGAAAATATATGCTCTCTAGCAGGATTTAAACTTGGATTTCCCTAGGGAATGCAACTTTGAATCCTGCTGGAGAGCACATTTTATAACCTGTACCTTGAATTCTTGGGCTCAGCAACCAGAGACGTATATTTTTTTATCATGTATTTTTTCTGTGCTTGTAAAATGATAATATTAGGGGCAGTTGAATAAGTGCATGTTTGATTTAATGATCAAATCATCATTAAATCAAATGTGCTTTGACCTCTCAGCTTCAGGGTGTGTCAATGACCAAGCAAAATTGAATAGTGTCTTTAAACACAGATTTTTATCTGACTCTTGAAATAGACATATCAGCTCAGTTTTGTAATCTAAGGTAAAGAAAGCAATCTGTAAGAAAAGTGATGGAAATTTTATTTATTAATTCAACGGATTTTTTACTTAAACATTATTTTTAATGGATGCTCAAATTAAATAGTATATTTACTTATTGTTAAATATGCTGTTTAATAAATAATACAAGAATCCACTAAAAATAACATTTATAAATCTCTTGGATTAATAATAAAAAAAATACATCCCTTTTCTTTATATATATATATATATATATATATATATATATATATATATATATATATACACATACACAATTAAATGATAAAATGTTTAATATTTCTATATACCAATTCCGCAACTCTGAGTTTAATGTGGCTAGCAATTCTCAGGTGTACAATAAATCAATTCCATTTTTATAACCTGTACCTAGAATTCTTGGGCTCAGTAACCAGAGATGTATGTTTTTTTATCATGTATTTTTTTCTGTGTTCGTAGATTACCATCAGCTTTTATTTAAGAAGTTATTTCCATTTTCTGCAGTGTGTGTGTATATATATATATATATATATATATATATATACATATATATATATGTATATATATATAAATATTCTCTCGACTCTCCCATTGAATTCGACGTATGAGGGTCAAGCAGATCAGTTCCTAGGAAACCGGCAGCCCAACAACAGCATTTGAGATTTGATTATAGTGGTGAAGGTTTCGTGCAGGACCATCCACACTTTCTGAAGGGTCGCATACAGAGACCTGATGCACTACATGCCACAAAGTCCCCAAACGACCCTCCGCAGGTTTGAATTCAGAGTTGTCCTTCTCCTAGACCAGTTGCCATCCAAGTCTATAGAACCTAGTCTGTCCTGCTACTTACCCATAGCTGGAGGGAGAAGAAGAGGATTCACAATGTTCCCAAGGTTATTAGCACGTAAGTGAATGTAATGGATTCGACTGGAATTCGAACTCGGCTCTCCGATTCCTCAATCCAAGCCGCTATCTATTACTCCACCATGCCTCCCCATATATATATATATATATATATATATATATATATATATATATATATATTAGGTTGGTGCAAAAATAATGTCGTTTTTTCACATATGTTACTATGTGAGAAAACGACATTATTTTTGCACCAACCTAAAATAAATATATATATATATATATATATATATATATATATATATATATATATATTTAGGCAGCAAATTTTCTTTAAGATAAATAATATTACAAGCTACAAACAATTTTTGACAATTAATTTTAATGATCAAATTTTTGAAGTTATGAATAATCCTTCAAAGACAAGGAGGAAATTCAATCAGAAATTGTCCAAAGTTCATTTTTGGTGAAGTATGGTCCAAGCTTTCAACTTTCTTAAGTCATCATCAGGGTAGAGACAATTGGTGAGTTTAGTTAACTTTTTAAATCCTGTAACAATGCTATTTTTAAAACATATGCTGTTATATTTCCAAATGAGCCCTACATGCTTTCATCACATACTTCTCACATAACTTTGTGGTTTATGCCCCCTGATTTTGCCAAAAGATCATCACGAGATGGGTGGGGGTGATCCTTAAATCTATAAAAAGGGATGCATTTCTCTCCCTAGCCTCCATTTTCACTTTTTTCCACACAGGCTTACAGATGTAGTTGAATGTAGAGTTGAAATACAGCTGCTAGTCTCAGGTACATTTTTTCTTTTTTCTGACACTCTCACACACATCTATCACAAGTGCTTATTTTTCACACACTTAAATATACACACACATGTCTATCACATACACCAATTTCAGACACGTGAAAATGCACATTCTTTTAGTAACTACTTTAAATGTCTTCTTCTTTTATTGTAATTGTATATTCATGTAATTCCTTTTTGTCAATACATGCCATTAGTTGTCATTTGGATTTATATTGTTTTGAATTACTCGTTTTTTACTGGAACTCAAATTGTGTCCACAATAATTGTTGCTGGAGAAATATTCCAGGAGACATTTTTCTACCTAAACACAATAGCATTCCATAACAACTTCTGCTTGAAAGAATTCCAAAAATAATCACACTCTGGTGATAGTCAACTTACAGTAATTTGTCATGTTGAATGTTGGTTAAAATCTGACTGCTAACCATTTTGGGATCCTTCTTTCTAAAATGTTTGTTTTCTGAGCTCTTTTACTGCCAAAGAAACCAAATTTATTTTTCTTTGTATGACCCCTATAATACATCTATTAAAAAACAAGACCCTTGGGTGTGGCACTCAAAATTCACTGGCTTATTTCCCATGAATGTTATGCTTGGGTTGTTAATAATTTACAAGTCAACAAGAATTGTCTGTGTTGACTCTCTCTGGAATTGTCTAGGGTTATGCCAATTTTCAGGTTTTTTTTTTTTTTTTATTTGGTGCTGTCACCGACAGTATGATAATCCTCTGGTGAAAATAGGAAGAATTGAATTAAGGACAAGATGCCAGGGAAAGAAATTTTAATTCTTATGGAAATTTTTGGTTTGTGGGTAGAAACTGTTGGGGCATCTGCACAGACATTTAATCTGAAAGAATAATGATTATGCAAATTTTTATTACGTACTTGTGCTTCATCGATAATGTCCATTCCAACTTCATTAATACAGTTTAGCAATGTTGTGTATTGACAGTAATGAATGAGTAATCATTTTTATGTTTCACATGTTACAATTATGAATTTAAATTTTTCTCTCAATTTATAAGAAATAGGGACACAGGTATATGATCTATCTATCTATCTATCTATCTATCTATCTATCTATCTATCTATCTATATATATATATATATATATATATATATATGTGTGTGTGTATATATATATATATATATATGTATGTGTATATATATATATATATGTATGTATGTGTGCGTACATATATAATATATATGTATGTGTATATATATAATATATATGCATGTGTATATATATGAGCATGTATATGTATATATATATATATATCTATGTATGTGTATATATATATATATGTATGTGTATATATATATATATGTACGCGTATATATATATGTATGTATGTGTATATATATATGTATAGATATATATATGTATATATATGTATAGATATATATATATGTATATATATATATGTGTATATATATATATGTATATATATATATATATATGTGTATAGATATATATTTATATATATATGTATATACATATATATGTATAGGTATATATATGTATATATGTATATATATATATATATGTATTTATATATATTTTATAGGTATATATATATATATATATGTGTGTGTGTGTATATATATATATATGCGTACATATATGTGTATATATGTATAGATATATATATACGTATATATATGTGTATATATATGTATAGATATATATATACATATATATATGTGTATATATATATATGTATAGATATATATATATACATATATATATATATATATATATATATATATATATATATATATATGTACATATAAATATACATACATACATATCTATACATGTGTACATATATATATATATATATATATATATATATATATATATATATATACCTGGCTTATTTATAAGAAATGTATATATATATGCGTGTATATGAGTAATCATTTTTATGTTTCACATGTTACAATTACGAATTTAAATTTTTCTATCAATTTATCAGAAATGTTAGGGACACAGGTATACGATCTATCTATCAAAGTCAAAGCGCAGAGTCTCATCTCGGGAAACTGACTCCGTTTTTACGTGGTCTATATGGAATCTTTGCCTGAGCCTATGGGCTCGGTTATCCCACTGTAAACTCAGCCTTGTGCCACATCTTGCTGCATGGGACAGTGGTTAAATAATTATATATGTATGTATATATATGTATGTATGTATATATATGAATATATATATATATATATATATATATATATATATATATATATATATATATATATATACAGTGCTGTTTGATAAAAGTGACTCACCTGATTTTTTTTACTAAAAATATTTTTTGTCTATTTTTGTGGGGGTTAAAATAATTTTTAATCCTACTAATATAAAGACGCCTTCCCGACCACCTAGGAAAAAAGTTTATTCACCCTAAGGTATTCTATTGATAATTATGAATTTAGATATAAATGAGATTCAGGAAAAAACTCTGTGCAAAAAAAGTGACTCAGATATCGCATTCTAATGATTAAACTGGTAAATTTAAAGAGCTTTTGACAAAATATTGAAAACTATTTTACAATACACTCAGAACAATATTCTAGAGAATTCTAG
>OZ010601.1:54762119-54812119 GCA_963932145.1 Acanthosepion lycidas | reverse complement strand
TAACTATACCTGTTTCGAAAAACACTCAAATTTTTGATTTGCCAATAATCAAATCAATCTCAAGGGAAAAAATGTTTCAAAAAAAAGAAAGAACTAGAAACATGAAAGTCTGTCGAAAAAAATTTCACAGTTACAGGTTTGAAGCCCAAAGAAAAAACCCCGATACTAGTAAACAACTAACTAACAAAAGAGCTCAATACAACCGTAGAGGAGACCTAGATGCACCTAGTGAGCCAGACAAACCTACCCAGGTTTCACCTAAGCGATCCGTCAGGGAAAGCTGGCCAAAGAGGCAAAGGGAAACGCATATTTATAAGCAATAGTCAAAATTATACCACGTGACCAGAGATAAAGAAAAACACAAGAACACTGGCGGGGGGGTTAATGCCTATAAATATGCATTTCCCTTTGCCTCTTTAGCCAGCTTTCCTTGACAATCCGCTTAGGTGAAATCTGGGTAGGTTTGTCTCGCTCACTATGTTTATCTATCTATCTATCTATCTATCTATATATATATATATATATACATACATGTAATTTATATTACAATGAATCATTCATGCAATAAGTAAATTAGTAAAGTTAATGATATAAAATATGAAAATAACTTTACTAACTAAACCTGAATGATGCATTAACCTACTAACCGGTCAATAAATGTTATGATCCTTCTTTTTTAAAATTATAATCTGTATGAGGTCTTTCTTAAATATGCAAGTACTTTCGATAGATCCCCCAGTCATCATCAGGTATGGAAATTATTTTTCTTTTTGGTAAAATTCATGTATCATCCATCATGAAAATATATAATACAAATCAAAATATCTTTTTGAAATTTGTTAGTGATAACAGATACAAACTTGTGGAGTGTGCAGTTGCAATGCAAACGTTGAATTTTTGAAAATTTAAGTGAGGGCATTTTATACTAATATGGCAATTTAAGAATTTTTTTTTTTGTAGGAGTACTTGCAGATTTTGCCATTTTATATCATTAACTTTAGTAATTTACTTATTGTATGGATGATTCATTGTAATATAAATAAAACTGCACCACATATTTGATTTGAAAGAACTGATCCGACATGGAATTTTCAGGATAACAACTGAGACATTATTTATTGAACTATTAATTCATACCATGTTGACTGATCAACACCTAAAAAAAAATTCTTAAATTGCCATATTAGTAAAAAAAATGCTCTCACTTAAATTTTTACTGTATAATGTTTGCTCCATATGATTAACATTCATCATTAAGGAAATCATGTTGGAAAATAAATATTTGGTATGGGGGAAAAAAGTTTGTTCTTTTGTGCCCTTTATGATTATGATACCTCATTGTGTATGACAAGAACTCCAGGCAGACAACTACAAATACTTCCATTAAAATTAAAAGTGCTCAACATGCTAGAGTAAAAAAATAATTAAAAAGAAACATTATTTCCACTCATTTTTAACCAGATAGTGTAAAACAATAACATTAAGATCAGTTGAATAAATGTATGTCTGATTTTGTGAGGTTGTGCATGGATGAGAAGAGACATAAAATTGGTTTAATTTATTCTTTTTTATTTTCTTTATATATACTGTTATATTCCGTGCTAATAGGAATATATACTTGAAGGACAAGTGGATAAAGTAAGTAAAGGTTTATTGTAAAAACCCGTACAATAAGAATAAAAGTAAGTTATGCACAAGGTCATCGCAAGTCAATCCAGTAGTGAGTGTTACTATTGGAAGGTCAATAGTTCTTGCATAAGTCTGAGTCGTACACAACAGATCCAAGCTAGTATATTTACTAACCTCCCCACGCAGGCATGGGGTCAAATTTAATGTCTGGTATCCAAGCCCATAGGCTCAGCCAAAAATTCCCCATAGATTCTGTATAAAATGAGGTCAGGTAGCTGTTTCCCAAGACAAAACTCTGCTCTTCGACATAGCCTTGTCAGGGGTTCCTATCTGCCTGGAGGTAGTGAGTTCAATCAGGACAGATGGAAAAGATTCCAGCTACACTCTGTAGTCCGTTGACTTACAGATACTTATAGGTAGTTACTACCAATAGTGTAGTCATTCATGGGGGTGACAGGTTATTCCATTACATCATATACTTTGGTTCTGACATATGGTATTTAAAATAAAGTTTGTTAGATTTAGTTATTAGATTGGTTGTTTTTTTTATCTTGGTATAGTTTTAGGTAGCATAGTAGGAATTTGTTTTTATGACAATTACCATGTAGTGTTTTTTTTCTATGTCCACACTGTTTAGATCTACAAATGCTGTATCTCTGATATATACCCTCTTAGCAGTTAATAGAACCTAATTTCTGAAATAATTGCTGTCAGACAAAATTTCAGATTCTTGAGTTCTGTCTATTTAAATACAATAGCCATCATAGTTTTGTATGCACTGACAGCACAAAGTACAGAAGAAGGAATAATTGAAAATTTCTACTCAAGTATAATTGTCATGTGAGACTTGAATAGTCAATGAGAGGGATGCTGAAATAATTGGCAAATTTGGACTAGGAACCCATAATGAAAGCAGAGGAAAATGTGTCCAATGATGTACGGCAAATAACCAAGTCATAGCCAACACCTGATTTCAAGAACACTCAAGACAAATATAGACATGGAGAAGCCCAGGAGGAGGAACAAAAAAAAAAACAAAGCAACTATATAACAATCAGCAAGAGGTTCAAGAATGGAGTTTAACACTGCAAAACATATCCAGATGCTGACTGTGAAAACGATCACTCTCAGTGAAATTATGGAAATTGAAAAAGACTCAGGCAGCACCCAAATTGCAATACAACAGACTCTTGAATGATTCAAATCTGAAGGAAAAATATTTGGACAGTGTGAAAAGCAGATACAAAAGGAAAATGTAAACATGAAGTGGGTCACTTTAAGAGAAGCTTTAGTAAGATCAGCAATCGAGACCATCCCACAGGATTGTAGACAAAGAAATGATGGATAACAGACAAAATTCTCGACATGATGAAAAAAAGACAAAACTATACCAAGACATGGAACAGAATATAGGACACTGCACAAAGAAATAAAGAACAAATACAGGCAGACTAAAGAGCATGACTCGAGGAAAAATGGGCTGAAATAGAACAAACGAGTATCACAAATAAAACAGGTATGCATAAAAAAATAAGAGAACAGGACAAAAGACATGCTCATCAACAGGATGCATAAAGTCCAAGGATGGAACACTGATATTAAAGAAAGAATAAATACTCTTGAGATGGAATTAATATATCAGAGGACTTTTTCATGATGAAAGAGAACAACTGGCAATACATGGAAATATCAATGGACCAGAAATATTAAAATCTGAGTGGAATCTGCACTGGCCAAATTGAAAAGAATTATAAGAGGGATGCTGGAGGCTTTGGATAATTTTGGCATAGACAAGATCACAGAAATAATAGATGGAATCTACAACAGTCGGGATATACTAGAAGACCTAAGTAGATCTATTTTCATGACACAAGTGCAAATGAATGTGAACTCCATCAGACAATCAGCTTAATGAGCCATATAACGAAACTTATCATCTGAATTCTGATGAATAGAGTGCACAGCAGAATCAGACTGGAAATAGGACAGGAACAGTGCATGTTTGTCAAAGACAATGGAATGTGATATTTATGCTCAGAATGTTATCAGAAAGAGCAATAAAAATGCAGAAGGACATGTACCTATATTTTATAGCAACCTTCATATATTTGGGAAAGATATTAGAATAATCAAGAACCTCTACTGGCAACAAACTGCCTGCATATGGATAGAAAATCAACTCAGCAGATATACAAAAATATAAAGACAAGGATATGTTTACTGACTGGACTTATGGTTCTCTTCAGTGGGAAGATGCACCCTTGTCTTACACCCAACACATACAGCAAGGCAATACTGAGGGAATTAGATGTTCTACCAGGATTAATTATTAGAGGCCTCAATATAAGTTATGTAGGTGACACAGTGTTTATAGTAGATACAGAAAGAAAACTACAAAAGCTCCTACATAAGATAGTGAAGGAAAGTGAGAAGAAAGGATTAAACATTAAGTGCAAGAAGATAGAATGCATAGTTGTTAGCAAAAGCATGAGTCCAAAGTGCGAATTGCAAATTGGAGATACCAAAATCAAACAATTTAAATATATGGGAAGTGTTTTAACAGAGGACAGAAAATATAACACTGAAATCCAAAGGTGCATTATTGGGCTAGCCAAAGATGCATTCCAAAAGCTATTAGGACTTTGAATAAGTTCTCATTGTTTTCCAACAGATGCCATTCCCAGAACTGCATGCATCTAGTTTCAGATGGCAATGTATCTATAAGGAAGTACTATGAGCAAGCTTGAAATTCAGAGTATGTCATTTGACTAAAGTGTAAAAAAACTTTGTTGTTCATAGCGTTAAACATGTTGGATTTTGTGCCAAAGAAAGTGCATTTCTGGGGAATTTTACTGCATTACTTTAAACAAAAGAAATCTGCAGCTGAAGATTTACAGTGACCATGAATTGTTGGAAACAACATGCAGTGCTTTGTTTAGACACCTCAAAAATAATGATTTTGATGTTGGTGCACCGAAAAAGTTTAAAGATGAAGAATTGAAGGCATTATTTCATGAAGACTCATGTTAGGTTCAAGCTGATCACATTGATCACACAACAATTTTGAAATATTTGAAAGCATTAAAATAAGATTCAAAAGCAAGGGCAATGGGTGCAATATGAGTTGAAGCCGAGAGACATTGAACGGTATCTTGTCATGTGTAAACAGCTGCTACAACAGCAGAAAAGGAAAGTTTTTTTGCATTGTATCATGATCAGTGATGAAAAGTGGATACACTACAATAACCTTAAGCATAGAAGATTATGGGTTAAGTCCAGTCATTCATGAACATTGATGGCAAAGCCAAATAGCCATGGTTCAAAGCTTCTACTTTCTGCATTTAGTGGGATCAGCTAGGTGTAGTTAATTATGAGCTGCTCAAACTGACCAAAACCATCTTGGGAGATTGCTATCAACTACAATTGATGTGTTTGAGCCAAGCATTGAAGAAAAAATGGCTGCTGTATGAGCAGAGACATGAAAAAGTGATTTTGCAACATGACAATGCTAGGTCACATGTTGCAAAACCGATGAAAACCTACTTGGAAAAGATTAAATGGGAAGTCCTACCCTACCCACCGTAATCATCAGACATTACCCTATCTGATTATCACTTGTTCCAATCGAGGGTACATGGCGTGGCTGAGCAGCACTCTCATTCTTATGAAGATGCTGAAAAAATGGGTCAACTCATGGTTAGCCTCAAAAAACATCTCATTTTTTTCGATGTGGAGTTCAAATGCTGCCAGAAAGAGTAATGGACAATACTTGTAGTGGCATATTTTCTTATTTTGTAAATAAAACATTACTTTTCATGAAAAATCGGCAAGAACTTATTCAAGGTCCTAATATGAAATAGAAAAATGACACTAGAAATGAAGAAAAGTGTATTAAACAGCTACATGATATCTGTCTTATTGTAGGGCTGTGAGTGTTAGACAATCACCTCAAAGATGAAGAGGAGACTTGAAGCAACAGAAATGTGGTTCTACAGAAGCATGCTGAGAATACCACGGGCTGAATATTTGAGCAGTGATGAAGTTGTAGAGAAAATGGAAATAAAAAAGGAAACTTATACATCAGAAAGAGTTGAAATTTCTAGGGCACATAATGAAGAAAGAGGGCTTAAAAAATTTGATACTCACAAGACAGATTGAAGGCAAGGGGGACAGAGGAATATGCATGACATACTTAGTGAGCTTGAGTAAATGGATGGTGGAATAAGGTTTAAGAGAAGTAACAAGACAATATTTATTAAGAGTTACAAAGGACAGGAAATTGTGGAGAGCCATGATTGCCAATGTTCTTAGGGACACGGCACATAAAGAAGAAGAATATTAAATTATAGGGAAGTCAGAAAATCATACTGCTGCACTCCTTATTCTGTCATTCATTAATACAAGCTCATTAAGCTACTCAATGTTTCCCTACCTTTGTCTTTTAACTTTAATATGTCCTGTGAACATCAAATTTTCATGTCCTTCTTCCTCATTATATGCCCCAGAAATTTCAGTTGTCTCTTTTTGATTCTATATACAAGTATAGTTTTCATTTACATTTTTCTTAAAACATCCTTATTCGTCACATGTTCCATCTGTATTATTCTTAGCCCCCTTCTGTAGAATCACATCTCTGTTGCTTGAAATCTCGTTTTCATCTGTACCATGGACTGAACATATGAGCAACAGCAAAATTTTGGAGAAAATGGAAACAAAAAGGATACTAATATTTAACATCAGGAAGAAACAGTTGAGATTTCTGAGTCACATTATGAGGAAGGAGGGCTTGGAAACTCTGATACTCACAGGGCATATTGAAGGTAAGAGAGACAGAGGAAAATAACACAACATACTTAGTGAGCTTAGGAAAAATAACAGAAACCTAAACTTTATTAACAGGGACAGGAAGTTGTGGAGAGCTATGATTGCCTGCATCCTGAGATGACTTGCTAAATAGAAGAACTGAAATCTTATCTAAATGAAAGCACATGATGAAATTTCGACTTTATTATACTAACCCACTTAGTAAAATCATACTGGCTACTTATGAATATTAATGGTCATGGTAATGTCAGGGTAAACTATCTCATGCCTACAACAAGTTTATTTGCAGTTATATAAAAGTATTGTGAAAACTAAGACATGTGAAGAGAGTGGCCATGGTTAAATGTAACATAAATGACAGAATTGTCCAACAAAGAGAATTGACAAAGTTTGCAAAAAGCAATAACAAGAAAAAGAAAAGAATAAGGCAAAAAATAATATAAAGCAAGCAAACAATATATGTAAGGCAAATTAACAGTAATAAGGCAAAGCAAAAGTAATATGGCAAAAAAGTCACAAACTATGAATTGGGGTTGACACAAGAGAAAATTTGGACAAGCGAATGTAGCATTCCGACTTCAAGGCACACTGGGACTGAGTCAGACAAAACCAAGAACTGGCCTATTTTATTGGCTAGGAAGCAATCCCAGCATGCATTTATGTGCTTCTGCCTATAAATTGTTTTGCAGTCATTCCTAGCTGGATTGGAACCAAAACTTTTGTGGAAGATCTAAATCAGCTCCTGAAAATATTTTATTGCTTAAGTTGACTATTATGAAGTTAGTGTTTGAAGTCAGATTTTATAATTAACCTCTGGCAGTCAACATGTTAATGTTCTGTTTGAAATGTCTTTTATAGTATTAGATCCCGTCAGATTTTATTATAAAATCAATTTTTCTTAATAAAATTGTTATTATCCAATTGATTTTGGTATAATTTTCAGGATATACATAAGGATAAATATACCATGCAATTTCAGCTTCTAATAAGTGTTTATTAAAAATATTTGCAATAAGACTTGAGGTCATATTAGGCAACTTGTGTGTTACTTATCATGTTGTAAATTAATATATATGATAATATAGCTACTGATCTTTATTTTTTAATTTCAGATCTATAAAAATACACAAGATCATAAGATCAAAAGAGAAAATATTGTGCAGTTATGAAGTGAGAGAAACACAATGTTGGAAAAAATCATAATGACAAAAGTAACTGTTTCCTTATGAGGAAATATTTGGCATTTATTGACTGAGCAGCCAGTTGAATAAAATTTATAAAATCTTTCTCTTAAAACAATTTCTTAGCAAAATAGGTTTCTCAAATTCAGTAGCTGTTATTGCTCTTTCCAGTACTGATATTGATTCAGTAATGCCAGAGATTTCCTTCTTAACCTTTTGTTTGAAGTAGGGTGGAATGTCAACATCTTGATCATGTCATTATTTTCTCATCAATTTACATGTGTTATCCATTTTAGTTGTTGCTGTTGCTGAAAGTCCTAAAGTGATGTGGTTCTGTTATTTGGTACAGTTCTTTGTTTGTGATTCTGTAGCACCCTCTCCATAAGGTTTGAAGGATGATGATCCTCACTGGGACCTACTGATTTCATTTTCTCATTCTAAACCATTGATCTTAGAAAACATTTGTATGCAACTGACAATTTAGTTATTTCTGAATGAGTTTGCATAACATGCATGACATCCATATATAGGAATTCTTGATCTGACAAAACTATTTAAGAACATGACTCAAGGTTTCAAGTTAATGTCTTGTTTTTGTATCATTTTGCAGTGTTGGGTAAAAGTACCCCTAGCACAGCCTATTGCTATGTTCAATTTCCTTATCTCCTCTACTAAATTTGTTATAACTGATCCATATAGCAAGTGTTTGGTATTTACTAATTTTATATCCAGAATTTTTATGATGGATTCAAGGTCAGTGACATCATTGTTTTCATTCTAATTCCAAATTGTAGTTTTGGTTTTGGAAAAGATTATATTGACTGAATGAATATATAACTAAATGATACTATGTCCTATGAGACATAGTCTCATTCAGTTATGTGCCATGCGTGATACATGTTTTGCCGATCATGTATCTTTTGATACATGACTGATGAGGCAGATTTTTCCTGCAGTAGAGTGACATTATTTTCTGTGATAGACCAATTGCCATCCAATGCTATAAAACCCAGTCTTTCCTGCTACTTACCCATAGCTGGGGGGAGAAGAAGATGATTCATACCTTTCCCATGTAAGTGAATGTAATGGATTTGACTGGAATTTGAAATTGGCTCTCTGATTCCTCAATCCGAGCTGCTATCTATCAGGGCATATTCTAAGAAAGGATTAAACATTTCCTCCATGTTGTACTGATGAGGTTAGAGATTATTCCATGTTGGGGTCTTTGCTAGACATGTAGGATTTTGTATTGTACATTCTCTAATAGATCATTGCATTCAGGGGAATCAGAGAATGGAAAAATGTTTCTAATAGATGAGAAAAGAATGGCTCTATTGATGTGGTTATATGCTGCCTGTAAGGTAACATAACAACTATACAATTTTATAGTTTTCTATTGGAGTTATATACAATCTCCTGGAGTTGTTTAATGACATATATACCATCATTACACTCATTACCAGAACAAAAACCAAACTGGATTATGAGGAATTGACTTTCTTGAAATGATCAGACCCTAGTTAATACAATATTCATTAGTTCTTTCACTATAATGGATCCAACTGAGATACCTCTGTCTGTGTGAGGGTCCTGAGGGTTACCTTTTTGTTTCTATCATGTATTAATTCACAATAAACCCCACTTTTTGAGAGGCATTTCTGACTCCTGACTAACTCTATTAGTTTGAAAAACTTATTTAATTCAAAAATTCAAAATTTCAAAAGTGCATCTTCAGTATCATGTGATGCATTATTATTATTTAGTTTTTTAATAGCTTTCTTAACTTCAATAGTAGGTTTATTATTACTTATGTCTAGAGACAGGCATTGTAATGATTAGATGTATATCGGTGTATGTATATGGTAGTATATTATTGTATTATATTATTATATTGTAGTATATATATATTATAGTAAATATTATATTGTAGTATATTATTATATGTATATTATTGTGTGTGTATATATACACTGGATTATATATATATATATGTACATATAAATAAAAAGAAAGAACAGTAAGATATATAATCCAGTGTTCTTATAGATATTTTTATTTTTACAAAATAGTGCTCAATGTAAATTTACAGAGCATTAATATTATAAATTAATTGATTTAAAATATGGTTTATAATTAATTGATTTAAAATTTGGTTTGTTAAACTGTGTAGCAAAAAACCCATATTTTAAATCAATTAATTTATAATATATATATATATATATATATATATATATATATATAGTAACCTAGAGAGGGTTACTAAATGAGGAATAACCAAAACAGAGGTTGAAAATGGAATGGTAATCTTTTTAACATCAAAAAAATACAATACTCGCCAGCGGCATGAAGTAGGTAGACACTGCTAGTGGTAGACTACTTAGACAGCATATTACCCCCACTTACAATTGTGTCCATCGTATTTATGAGGATAGGTAAGGTATATAACACTTTCTTTTTCTCTTTCTTTTTTATATTTGTTTTTTCTCTTTTTTCTCTTTCTGTTTTTTTTTTTTTCTCTTTTTTCTCTTTCTGTTGTAAACTAGAAAATGTTACTGAATGAGGAATAACCAAAACGGAGCATATTACCCCCACTTATAATAGTGTCCAACGTATTTATGAGGACTGGACTTACCCATTAGTGTTCATAGGTACGGTATATAACAGTGTATATGATATATGTTCTTTATTCCATTTCTGTGGGTATCTTTAGTTTAGTGCGGTTAGGTTTGAAATGTGATCGCAAAACAATACAAAAATGAATTCAAAACACTGACCAGAAAAAAATTAATGACTTTCAAGAAAATATTTGAAGCAGAAACTTAAATTTAAAACATTAATTAAAGACATGAAAGCAACTAACACATAGCAGTAAGAGAAATGCATAAGATAGGTGAAAAAGTACATGAAAACTAACTTCTCAACTGTATTTTTAGTGATGAATCCAGATGAACCTATATTGGATGAACCTGATGCCTGTTCTACAGTTTGGAAATAGTCAACATGATTTAGATGACAAGATGAAGGTAGGTGGATTAATGTTTTAGGCAAGTATTTTAGGCAAATTGAAGATGGTGCAAAGATAGATGGTGAGAATTATTGTAAGTTCTTGGATATATGTTTTTTAGGAGAACAGGTTATGATAAAAAAATCTTTAAGCTAAAGAGCATATTCTTCTAAGATTAGGCATGTCTACATTCTGCTCATATGACTATTGGCCATCTTGCACAAAAAAATTCAAAGACACTAATGGAATGTCCTCCAGCTTTTCCAGATTTCCCAATAGAAAATTTGCCGTCTATCTTTAAAAGAGATGTATATGAGAAATGGAAAAAAATTTTCAAGCAAAGAAGAAATCTAGGAAGCAATAAAACCCACTGTAAATCATATTAAAATTGAAATGGTGGAAATGTTAATAAAATAAGTTGATTGAAAGATGGATGAATGTTGCAGAATATTAAGGTGCCCATATTAATATATAAGATAATAAAATAATAATTCATTTGAATTTATGACATATATTAATCAAGCATACATTTCTATGGTCTATATTAATATTATAATCAGGACAGATGAAAGTTACATGGTATATTTACCATATGAGTAAATATAAGTATATCCTTAAAATTTTACCAGTGTTAGATAATAACAATTTAATTGTGAAAATATTAACTTGTTTAATAAAATCAGTTAGTGTATATACAGAAAAAATGTTTAAGCTTGTACTGACACTTTATTCATTGTAATTTGACTACTGCCCATAAGTGAGGTTTGATCATTTCTTTTATAATTGAGTAGTTTGAAAGGGAAATAACTATGTCTGCCTTCAACACAGTGTATTAACCTTTATTTTATGTCTTTGGACAAAGTACTAGAGGCTCTGATCAACTCTGAATTGTTTAAGCATCTCACTCTACATGGCCTTTTTTCAGATAAATAATGTTGGTTTTGTATTTTTTTATTTATTTATTTTTTTTTTTACTAATGTTCATGCAATATAAGGCCTAAGAGCGACTAAAGGTAGAGGATTACTTTGTGGAGTTAGCATAGAAAAGGAAAAAGACCAGCGTTAGATTCACTATGTCAACTGCTGATACATTAAAGTTGTAACTGAATTTGTCTATCAGACTTTAAATAAAAATGGTAAAGCTCAGGCATTAAATATATCGAAGGCAATTGAAAGGGATTTGGTATACTGGACTTTTTCAGAAGCTCAAAAGCTATGGTATCTCTGGCCAAATACTTAACATATAATTATTCTTAACAAATTATGTAATTAATTAATGCTCACATTTCTAGATTCTTTCCCATTGATGCGATGGGAGGGGGCTCTATTCTTGATTTTATGTTGTTTCTTATCTTCATCAAAGACTTTCCCAATATCAATAGTTCTGAAATCAATATTTAATGGCGATGACACTACTATTTACTCCTGTCTTGATAGTAAGATTGATAAGACCAACAACAAAAATAGAGTACTGTTGTTATGTATGAGCAAGAGCTGCCTAGACCACATTCTCCAGCCTTGATATAGTCCAAAAGCATCCACGAGCCCTTGTGGGTGACAAATTATTCTCCACCCTCCACCCTCTCTCTCACAGGTGGCATGCCTCTCACTGCCTCACTTTCATGAAAAACAGAGTTGAAAGAAGAGTTAAAATTAATGTGCGTAAGATTTCACAGTTCTAGCATTATTCTTCATAGTCAGCTCATGAACTTTTCTGCTGAAAATATATATGTATATATGTGTATTCCTGAGATACAGCTCAAACAATACATAATACCCCAAGCAATTTAGAAGCATATTGTTCTAAAATAAAATAAGACATATCTCGGCTGATTTGCAGGCAAATAAACTAACATACTCAAGAGCGAGAGCCAGATGTGAACGATACAAGGCCCCATCACAAAATGACCATTATCATTGAGTCAGCAGGAGGAGCGCCACGCCAACCAGTGAGAACTACTATGAGAGATCAACACAGCCGGCTTATGAACTATACCACAAGGTAGCATAGGACCGACGCATGAGTTCCGGTTGAAAAATAAAATAATATTTTAAAGTGTTTCTATTTTTCAACCAATAAAAATGCTTCTCTCCTAATTCCCTCCGTTGTTTTTCGGGCCTGTTAAGCTATAAAAAACGCCATAAAAGGGGTCACACAGGGAAGTACTGGCAGTCAACAGGTGGCCAGGGAAGAGATCTGTCACGGTTGGTCTGGACAGTCAGCAGGAGGAGCACCACACCAACCAGTGAGAACTACTATGAGAGATCAACCCAGATCAGCAGCCGGCTTATGAACTATATCACAAGGTAGCTGTCCCAAAACCACACTATCCTATTGAAATAAATCACGTAAATCTATTTCTGCTGTTGTCGTATTTCCTTCTTGCAACCATACGCTTGTCTATAACAATATGGTAACTTGAACCCCTGTTAAGTTCAGTACCAAATTTCATTAAAATTAGATGAGGGCTTGAACTAGGGCCACTATTTTCTTTTTACTGCATTTTTAATAGGAAATTCAGTATTCGTTTTCAACAGACATTCTATAATAAATTTGTGTATATAAAAAACATTGCATATCATATTGCAACTATTATATGTTTGTAAAAAATAATAAACATTCATAATATCTTTGAAAGAAACAAAGCAGTTATTAATTAAAAGAACTGAAATTAATGTGTGCAAGATTTTACAGCGTTAACATCACTCCTTCATAGTCAGCCTATGAACTTTTCAATCCACCTTCATATGATAATGCTATAAAAATCTTTTTCAATATTTTTCAGTATTGCTAACTTGCCATTTTCTGATATCAAATTATGAAAATGTTTTTGTTTTTTTATTCGTGATAATGCTACAAAAAATACTTTTTGGGTTCTTTCCAGTATTGCTAACTTATTTCCTGATTTCAAACTTTGAAAATATTTTTATATAACGTGGCAAAAATCTTCTTTCTGGGTTCTTTTACAGTACTGTTAAATTTTTGATTTCAGACTTTGAAAATGCTTTTTCAGTTTGTTTTTTTAGACACCTTCACAAGTTTACTTTTAAAAGTGTATTAAAAAAAATGAGATAATAAAGAAATATGTTTCTTGAATCTTTCCTGTTCTTTTTATTGTAAATTTCTTTCCTTATTTGTCATTTATTTTTTTAACTTCCTGATTAAAGAGTAACAGGAATAATTATCACTCTTGGTGTTCTGAAAATGGTGTTAATAGATACTGAATTATTAATAAAATCAACAATGCTGTTGTTTTTCATATTAGACATTAATTATCAAAGAGGCTGTTTTTTTTTTAAACTACTTTGGTCTGGAAATGTCAAGGAGAAAATTAGGATAAAAAAACAGATATCACAATTCTTTTTGTTTTAATGTCTCAAATCCAGAATAAATCTTTGATTGTAAAAGGAAGTATGAGGAACTCATTTTACAAACTATTTCCCTTTATTGTTTTGATCAATTCTCCTGACAACATTTGTAATTCTTAAAAGCATCTCAAATCTGTTATAACCACCCTCCACGTCTTGTACTGCAGCATTATATCATAGACACTGCATTTGTCAGACATTTGACTACATTGCTGACCCCAGTATTATACTATATTTCAAATTAGATTCATTCTATATGCTGGCTAGATATGAACACTAAGAAAGCAAAAATAAAAATAAAGAAGTCATTCTCTGTGTAGAGGCTCTGAGCAACACATCTAGCACACAGAAGAAATCACTAACATAAAGTACAATAAAAAAAAGCCAGTCATGAACATTTCTGCCAAAGCATAAAAAAAAAAACAATGAATCATGGTCCACCATAGCTGATTTTAACAATGCCACTTACAACATTTTAGAGAGTTGTGGTAAATGGGCAAGTTGTCAATGTTATCAACAGTGTCCTCAGTCAACCATCTCGACACATGCATCAACTGTAAACTCCAAACGCTACCCAAGTTGTTTCCCTTGCCCACAAAGAGACCATCTGCTCATATCCTCTGTATCAGCAATACAAATGATATGAGCTTAATAATTCTTCTTTTTCTTTTGCCAGTACATGCTGTTTTATTTGTTCTCTCATGTGATCATACACACAATTATGAAAATTATGATATATGTATACACTCACACACACACACACACACACACACACAGACATTTTGGATATTGACTTCTTCTTGCCATATATATATATAGGCGGGAGTTTTATGTTGTAACAATGATTTTTATTCTGAAAATGTTTTTCAGTTATTTAAGATGTGCACTTTATATGCAGTCCTATATTGTTTTACATTAGTAAACATAAATCCTTTAACAGAAGTCACATTAAAATATGTATAAACTAATCATATTTTGGTCATTAGATTATTGAAAAAAACAAGTGATGTTTAGTAAATACTAAGTCAGCATTCTCTGTCAGTTGACAATTTCCTATGATCTATTCTATCATGACCAATGAGACAAAACTCTTGATAAAAAACTAATATATGTTGTGTTTCATTTGGAGGGAGATAAAACTAACAATCAGCATTTTCTGTCAGGTTTTCTGTCATGTGCCTACTTGATCTGGAAATGTCAAGGAGAAAATTAGGATAAAAAAAAAGATATCACAATTTCTTTTTGTTTTAATGTCTCAAATCCAAAAATAAATCTTTGATTGTAAAAAGAAGTATGAGGAACTCATTTTACAAACTATTTCCCTTTATTGTTTTGATGAATTTTCTTGACTATTCACAAATGTTTCTTTTTTAGAAAATATGTAAAAACATATTAGATCCCCACCGACAAATTTAATTTTATGAAATTTTCAGAAATTCATTTTTGTACCACTTAATATTTGTATTAGATATACACAGAACTCATTGGCAAATTAAAAAAAAAAATTCATTTTAAACCTTAGGTATCATATTACTTTGGAGAGAGAGAGAGAGAGAGAGAGAGAGAGAGAGAGAGAGAGAGAGGTACTACCTACCTATCTCTCTCTCTCACTTTATATATATATATTTATATATATATATATATATATATAGGGTATAGCAGAGCAATATTATTTATTTTAGGATATTACAACATGTAAGGATTGCTACACAATTGCAGTCATGTTTCAACACATAACAATGTGCCTCCTCAGGCGATTGTAGAAGTTATGTTACATTTATGGGTTAACGTACTTAATGTCAGGAATAGTGCATATGTAAATATAAAAGTAGACACTGAAGTCAACACCCAGAGATGACAGTGTCTCTCATGCTAAATGCAATATTACATTTAGCCATGAAACAGACTGTTTCCTCTGGGTGCTGACTTCAACATCCTCATATATACATATATATATATATATATATATATATATAAAAAGAAAGAAAAGTAAGATATATAATCCGGTGTTCTTATAGATATTTTTATTTTTACAAAATAGTGCTCAATGTAAATTTACAGAGCATTAATATTATAAATTAATTGATTTAAAATATGGTTTTTCCGCTACACAGTTCTAACCATGTTTCAAAAATGGAAGGTCCGAATTTAATTTTTTTAAATTAAATTAAAGACATTAGTTCCATTACATCCTCAAGCGAATTTTGGAGTAACTTTTAAAATTACTGGGTTTTAAAGACACAGCTAAAATCATAATTCACGTTTCCAAGGTTACAGATTAATTCACTTCTACTAGACAGGGGTGTTTGTGTGTTCTTTATGTCTGTATTTTGATGTATCCATTTTTAGCTACGTTTTGGTAGGGGGTAGGGATGTATTCTTCAATGAAATCTGACATTCGTTTTTAATTACAAAATTAAATTTGGACCTTCCATTTTTGAAACATGGTTAGAACTGTGTAGTAGAAAAACCATATTTTAAATCAATTAATTTATAATATATATATATGTATATATATATATATATATATATATATATATATATATATATATATATATATATATACTCACACACACACACACACACACTTTGGACATTGACTCCTTTAAGAAGTTCATCCACCCATTGATATGTTTTGATTTTTGTCCTGTGGGCTGACATGCTACACACCTCACCAACAGAAAAGCTAGTAGGGTGGGACTGGTTTAGATGACAACCACCCATCCATGCAGCAGATTTTATTGGGTTACATATTACCAGTAGAAGGCCTAAGCCTGACCTGAACTGTATCAAGAACATATTTGATTAAAGAATTACAATACTGTCTTGAGAAAAAAAAAGAAGCAGTTAAATAGCTTTTTTCTTTCTTACATGTTTGTTTCTTTTCTCTCTTCTTCATTCTTTAATTTCTTTTTTTCTAACCTTTCATTCTAAGTCTTTTACTTTTGTATACCATGTCCTATGGGTCACCATTGCTCTCCACAACTTTTTATTCTTTGTAGCTCTAAGCAATATTTGTCTCTTTTCAGGCCCTGTTCTTCCATTCATTTACACCTGCACATCGGTAGACAATTAGTTCAGCAGATATACAAAAATATAAAGGGCTGTAAGAGAAGAATGTGTCTTCTTGCCAGATTTATTCAACCTATACAGCGAGGTGATACTGAGGAAATTAGAAGTCTTATCAGAATTCATTATTGGCAGCCACAGTCTTAATGATATAAGATATACAGATGGCACAGTACTGATAGAAGACAGAGAAAGAAAACTACAAAAATTCCTACAGAAGGTAGCAAAGGAAAGTGAGAAGAAAGGACTAAACATCAGCTGCAAGCAAATGGAATGTATAGTTGTCGGCAAAAGAACACCTTAACATGCAAATGCTAGATAGGTTATTCACTATTTCCCTCTACCCCTCTGGACTTCAATATTTCCTATCAGTGTCAAATTCTCCCAGCCTTCTTTCTTTATCATGTGTCTTAATAATTTCAACTATCTCTTTCTGATTCTAAGTATAATTGTTCCTTTTGTTTCCATTTTCTTTAAAATATCCTCATTACTCACATGTTCACATGCTATTCTCAATATCTTTCTGTAGAACCACATCTGTTGCTTCATGTCTACTCTTTATCTTGAGGAAATTGTCTAACATTCACTGCCATATAGGAGGATTGATTACAGAAATTCAACTATATGGGATGTGTTATGATAGACGATGGAAAATGTGATACAGAAATCTGAAGGTACATTAGTTACCTCTCAAAATCTAAGCAAAGTATGAAGAGACAGGAAAAAAAGAGTGAGGAACTGCTATATAATCAGACCAGAAATATGATGAGAACAGTGTAGGCTTGTCAAAGACACTAGAAAAAACATTATGTTTATGCTCAGAAAGAGCAATACAAATGCAGAAGGATGTGTGCCTGTGTTTTATAGATTAGTTTATAGATTTTATAGATTAGCAAAGGTGTTCGACAGAGTATTCCACAAAGGTCTGTTGGAACTGCTCAGCAACCTTGAAGGATATAAGAATAATCAAGAACCTATACTGACAGCAAATCACCTGCATATGGACAGAAAATGAATTTAGCAGATATTCAAAAATAGAAAAAGTTATAATGAGGATGTATCTTCTCACCAGACTTATTCAACTGATACAGTGAAGCGATTCTGAAAGAATTAGAAGTCCTACCAGGAGTCAGTATTGGTGGCCATAATCTTAAAAACATAAGATATGCAGATGACACAGTATTAAGAGCAGGCATGGACAGAAAGCTAAAAAACTCCCATAAAAGGCAGAGAAGGGAAGCAGGAAAGAAAGGATTAAACATCAATTGCAAGAAGACAGAATGCATGGTTGTTAGCAAAAGGATGAGCTCAAAATGCAAATTACAAACTGGAGATACCAAAATCAATCAAGTACATAAATTTAAATATCAGGGAATTGTTTTAACCAAGGACAGTATGTGCAACACTGAAATTCAAAGGTGCATTGGGATAGCCAAAGATGCATTCCAAAAACTAAGCAGGGAAACAGAAAACTTTGTTTGAAACAAAGGAAAGAGTACTGAACTGTTACATAATATCTGTCATCATATATGACAGTGAATGCTGGACAATGTCCTCAAAAATGAAGAGGAGACTTGAAGTAACAGAAATGTGGTTCTACAGAAGCATGGTGAGAATACCATGGGCTGAATATTTGAGCAACAATGAAATTGTAGAGAAAATGGAAAAAAAAGGAAATTCATACTTAACATCAGAAAGAATTTCTAGGGCACATAATGAAGAAAGAGGGCTTGGAAAATTTGATACTCACAAGACAGAACAGAGGGACAGAGGAAAACAATGCATAACATACTTAGTGAGCTTGAAAACAATGCATAACATACTTAGTGAGCTTGAGTAAATGGATGGTGGAATAAGGTTTAAGAGAAGTAACAACAAGACAATATTTATTAAGAGTTACAAAGGACAGGAAATTGTGGAGAGCCATGATTGCCAATGTTCTTAGGGACACGGCACATAAAGAAGAAGAATATTAAATTATAGGGAAGTCAGAAAATCATACTGCTGCACTCCTTATTCTGTCATTCATTAATACAAGCTCATTAAGCTACTCAATGTTTCCCTACCTTTGTCTTTTAACTTTAATATGTCCTGTGAACATCAAATTTTCATGTCCTTCTTCCTCATTATATGCCCCAGAAATTTCAGTTGTCTCTTTTTGATTCTATATACAAGTATAGTTACATTTACATTTTCTATATACAAGTATAGTTACATTTACATTTTCCTTAAAACATCCTTATTTGTCACATGTTCCATCTGTATTATTCTTAGCCCCCTTCTGTAGAATCACATCTCTGTTGCTTCAAATCTTGTCTTCATCTGTAAGAAAATTGTTCAGTTTTTACTACTATATAGGGGGCACTGATATTACATAATACAAAATAAGGGAGGGATTGATATTACATAGTGGTTCAACATTCTTTTCTTTCTTTTTTTCTAACAAAATTTTCTGTTTTTAAATCAGTTCTATGATCACTGAAGTTAAGAAACACTGAGCATGGTCAGTACCTAGATGGGTGACCACTTTGGGATACCATGTGTTGTAAGCTTGGATGTCTGGGTGGTGTAATGAATAACAGCTCAGAATTGGAAAGTGGAGAGCTGTGTTCCAGTTCTAATCAGGTTTGTTATATATGCTGCATATACATAGGTTGAAATAGGTATGAATCCAACTTTTCTCCCCATGAGCTATGGGTTAATTAGTAGGACTTTTATCAGCAAATTATTATCTCCAAAATGTTCTTTCAATCTAAAAATATTTTCTGGCTTTAAACCTAACCTAAAAAAGGTTCACAAGCCATAAAAAACAAATCAATCTGCTTTTTAATGCTTTGTTTAGCTTTTGAAAGGCACTTTTCCCGATTTCATTGGTTCTTTGGATTTTGGTGTCAGATGTTCCCAGATAGTCAAATTTTTGTTTTGAGTAGAAGCTATATTAATCCTGACATCGTATATTACCTTTATATACTAAAATGTAATGATAAATTTGAACTTCCACTGAAATTTACTATTCATCTTAGTTCTGATAAGGAAATGCACCACCAAAGTTCTAGAAGATTATTTGGAAGAGTTTGACTCCTTTAAATTTCCTTTCAAACTTGTTTTTGCTAAACATGAGTTATTTGTTTACAACTGGGCTAATCATCTCATCCTAGTTGTTACTCTCACAATATTTCAGCCAACATGCTCTCCAACCCTTTTCAGGTGTCTGCTGATCCAAGTGCCCTTGAGGAGATTTCAAGCAGAATCATTTATTTAATTTATGGGAATAGATTTTTCTTATTCTTTTCTTGTTCTGCCATTCATCTTTGTTAACTGTCATTTTTAGTATTGTTCAGTTATTGCTAACTACATTTTCTACTGTGTTCAAGTATATATCCATACTAACCATTCCAGGCATTGAACCAGGTCATTGTTCTGTAGGATAATCTAGAATTTAGAACCTTAAATCTAATTTTCTGCTTGCCTACTCTGTTGTTGCTAAGCTTGACTCCCTTTGCTATCACTTTTTTTTTTTATTTGTCTTCTCCTGCCACTGAAGTCTTTTTGTCATTCCCCAGTTTTATTAATTGTTGATAATTCTGGCACATTATGTCTGACTGAAAATGATATTTTTGATAAAATCAAAAAAAGAATTGGCAATGTTACTGGTCTTGACTTGGCATCTTGACTTCAGTCACTTTCCTACTGCCATGACACAACCTAACATTTGTCTTTTCTATAAATATTTTCACAGTAATTGTTCTGATGAGTTTTCCTATTTAGTATCTCAATTTGATGCGTGTTGTAATGATAAGTTCTATACTAAAAGTTTCCTCTCTTGCACTTCTCACCTATGGAACTCTCAGCTTCTTGCTTTCCTGTCAATTATGATCTTCAAAAATTTAAATGCAATGTCAATTGTTATCTTCTATCTCTTTGAATCCTATGTTTTTATTGTCCCCTATTGTTTCTTTCACACTCACTAACCCTTTGCACCCTGATGGCTTTTATTGATTTGCCTGAGGCAGAATGATTTTTTTAAAATGTCCTCACCAACAGGAATTCAGACAAAAATTGATTTACTTAATTCAAACATTCTTTTCTTGGCAGACTTTCATCTAATCTCTCCTTATCGTTATTTTACTCCTTAGAGAAAAAAAAAAAACTGAGTTGAGTGAATTTTTATCAGTTTTGCTTACACTCATCTTTTGTTCATTAAACTGGTGGCTTTTTCCACATAAAACTCTCATTTTGATGTAGACATAGAAACTGCCATTTTTTTTTTCTCACATATCCAGTTCTTATACATTTGTTTTCAAAACATAAATAAACTTTTACTAGCTGGTAGTGACTCTTAAATCAATACACTAAAAACTTTACATATACATAATGTAAATTATTTTTAGCTTAGAAAGTTTTTTTTTTTAAATAGCAAAATTTAATGATCTGCATATAGCATGTTCCAACAAGGGGTGGGTTGCTGTTTACAGAAGTTTGACAAAGGACATTATTGATTACAGTTACATAATAAGAAACAAAGTATTGATGAATGATACAATAGATGTCGTTTTAGTAAGTACTTGGATAATCTCTTTCTGTAATATTGATTCCATAATATTGATTTTATTAATGAACACTATTAAGGTTGATTTGTGTTTATCGTCAATAACACGTCTTGCAGTTTATTGGATCTACTGAGCATGTGCAACAAGAGCCAAATTTGGGAGGCAGCAAAATGTATTGATTGTGTTGTCAAAGTTGGTTGACTGAGCATATATTTACATACATACTAGTGCATAATGAAAGTGTAGGATATTATTATTATTAAATAATATTATTCACTGGTTAAGCGATCTATGGTTTCTACTTGTTTGATTATTGATTTTATATTTTTAGCTTCAAAAACATGCACAATAGAAATATTCTTTAATTTTTTAATAGAATCTGATTAGCTCAGCTAAATGGCAAGAAAACATATGGTAAATAGTCATAGGAATTTTAATTCATTGAAATACCGGTTCTCATAAGAAATAATTAAATAAACTTTAAATAACCTGTAATAAGCATAAAATACAAATCAAACAATAAATCAATTTTTGCTATGTAATCAACTTTATTGAGTTAGTAATAATGCCTTAAATACAGAATTTATTTTTATCATTTCACTCCAAGTAAGACAATAAAGCGACTAAGATGCAAGGAGTATGTGAAAATATGGGAAAAGGAAAACATTATTAAGGAGAGAGAACAATAAAAGAATAAGAATCAAGAAGCTAGAAGATCAGTCAGTTATGTGCCATGCATGATACATGCTTAGGCAATCATGTATCTTTCTATACATGACTGACAAGTTTGCCATTTCTTTCTGTGATAGACCAGTTGCTCTACAAGTCTGTCCTGCTATTTTCCCATAGAAGAGGAGTCATACCTTTCTCAAGGTTATTAACATGTCAGTGAATGCAATGGATTCGATTGGAATCCAAACTCAGCTCTCTGGTTCCTTAATTCAAGCTGCTACCTATTACCCCACCATGCCTCTTAGAAGATAATGGGGTAAAAATTTCATAGACTAAGGAGTGATGCTACAGCTGTGAAATGCATTCATTTTGAGGCTTCTTATTAATAATTATATTGCTTATTTCCAGGCAAACTAACATCTGACTGTTTTTCTTTAAACAGTCAGATGTTAGTTTTCAGAAATATCTAGTAGTGACTTCTTTTAAAAATGGACAAAATTTGGCATGATATTGTTTTCATGTACCAGCAGAAAAAAGTGGTTAGCTCCCAAGGACATTCATGCTGATATGGTTGTTAAATTAGCAGCTTTATTACCAGTAGAAAGTGGGAAGGCAAGTTTAGGAGGGGAAGGAAGAGTCTTGAAAATAACCCAAGGTTTGGACGTACTACATCTGCCACCACTGAGGAAAACATTGATCGTGTTCACTACATGGTGATGGATGACAAGCAACTGACTATTAATTGTAGAGCCAATGCCATTAGCATAACCCATGAGAGAGTTGAGAATAACTCAACGAAATTGGCATGCTGAAAATTTTCTGCTCAGTGGATGCCACTTCTGCTAATCAGGCTGATTATATCACGGGAAAATCTGACATTGTCCGAGGAAAATCCAGCTAGTTTCTGTGAATGTTTCCTAACCCAGGATACGAGTTGGGTTCATCATTTTGAGCCAGAGACAAAAAAACAACCCACACCTGCTCCAAAGAAAGTCAATGTTGTTTCATCTGCAGAGAAGGTTATGGCCTCAGCTTTTTGAGATGAAAAAGGCATTGTATTTATTGACTATCATCAAAAGGGTCATACTATCAATGGAGAGTACTATGCCAACTTGCTGAGGCAGTTACTAAAGGTTATCAGGACTAAATGGCCAGAAAAACTAATGAAAGTGGTCTTGTTTCATCAGGACAATGTTCCAGCACACAAGTCTTTGGTTCCAATGGCTGCTGTGCATGACTGTAGCTTTGAACTGGTTGATCACCCTCCCTATTCTGCTGATTTGAACCCACCTGGCAATCATCTGTTCCCCAACATCAAAAAACATCTGTCTGGGAACCAGTATTGTAGTGATGGTGACATCATATCTGCTGTTGATAAATTTTGATCAACAGGATGAAAAGTATTGTTCAACAATGGGATCCAAGCACTGTAAAACTGATGGAATAATTGTGCGGACTGTAAGGGGTGCTATGTGGGAAATAATTCTCATATGGTCATCTTGGTCAGCCTATGAATTTTTCAGCCGACCTTTGTAATGATTGACATTGGATTTAAATTTTTAAAGATCAAAGTTCACTGGAAAGCAAGAAGGTGAAAGAGGGTTCCACAAGTGAGAATTGTGTGAGAAGAAACTCTCATGGCCATTCCAACAGTAAAATGATGAGACCTTCCCACTAATCAAGTAGTACATTTAAATTCACCAAATAGGAAAGCTTGTCTGAATAATGATCATGACAATATTTACAGAAAGGAAGCTACATTATGTTGGTGGTAGATACCATGTCAGGACCAATGAGATTCTTGCTCATATATTAATATACAGCAAATAATACATAAATAAAAAAGTGAATTGAATGAATCATCCTTTATTTTCATCAATATTTTCCTTCTTCATTAACATAATGATTATAGAATCAGAGATAAAACTACTTTTTCCTGATCTGATTCAGATAATGTTTGGCTATAGTGTCCCTACAATAGTATAATGGTTAGGAAGCAATATCACCTTAAAACACTGGTTGCCTCTTAGTGGCTTTATTGCCTTGCATGATTGAAGAAATATATAACATTTAAAATAAATAAATATAAATAATTTTTCTAAATCTTAAATATTAGTCATATTGATGTGTCATATTTTTTTGTACCTAATTGTCATTATTTTAGCAAGTTTTAGGTTTTGAATGTGTGGAGATGGAGACAACGCCCCAAAATAGCCCTGCAAAATTACTTGGCCCCTTGACCTTTTTTGTTTCCTCTTTTCTATTCCATCACCAAAAGGCAAATATTTTTTTCAGAACTGGACAGATTTTTCCCCTACATATAGAGTAAATGTTTACATGGAATTGATGCATCTTTTCCTTACCTGAAAATCTATATTGGACAAATAAACTAGAAGCTCAAATGCAATCTTGAACATTTACAGGATGATACTACTAGAAACAACAAAAAAAAGGGGAGGCAACTTGATAGTGTATTATCGAGAAATTCCTCCTATTCAGGAAGGAGTGACAAGTTTGATATCAAGGTTAACAATGTAAATGAGACACCAAAGAAAAAAAAAAACGACAAAATGATCAATGTTTATAGAAATAAGAAAGAGAAACTTTATTTACAATATGAACAACAATAAGATTTAGACATAGATGAATAGTACTTGACTTGCACTAATAGTTGGTTCAAGTACTATGGGATTATTCCCAGCTATTTAACACTAACATTTAACATCTAAAGTGATTTTTGTACTTACTAGCAGAATGAAAAGGGTATCTCAGTTATTTTCATTTGAGCTGTTGTATTTTTTTTTTACTAAGACCCTATATGTGCAAAATAAACAGATCAGTTACCTTTTCTTTCCTTTTTATTGTTAATATACAAAAAATCAACACTAAAGCAGACAATAAAAATGTCTGCAATAAATAAATCATTGAACTAGCAGACAACACATCTGCTAAATAGCTTCACACTTGGATATATTTTTTTTTAATTTTAAATTAAAATACAGGGTATCTACAAAATAAGTGTCTATAAAAAATAATAACATAATTTTATTATTTTAATTTCCAACATATATAGAAAATTTCCAAAGAAATCAGGATGTAGATAGTGAAGATGACCCTAGAATATGAACCAGCGAACAGTAGCTGAAGAATTAAGAATATTAAGAAATTCAGTTCATAAATACAATCAAAACTTTAAGATACATGAACTTGTGGTTACTCTTTAAAGCTGCCACATAGGAATCAACAGAAATGGATCAGGACAAAAACAGATCAATCAAAGACTGAAAAGCAATCGACAAATGAATGTGACTGGTCCAAATTGGAACCTACAAATATAAAAATGAAGCACATTGAAGTGTTTCATTTCAGATAAGAAACTGACATTAAACAAAAGGAATTTGAAGGCAAGAGTAAGTTGGTAAAAGAATTATGAACTATAGGATATAGATATTTGGAACAAGATCAATTTCAGTGAAGAGACTAAAATGGAACTGCATTTTAATAAGCAAGAACTTATTAACTTAATCAGCTGACTGAAAACTGAAACTAAACATACATATGTTCCTATTTTTTAAAATCATTTCACCCCAAACAAGGAATTAAAGTACTGTATTTGACGGCATACAAGGTGCATTTTAAAATTCCCCTGCGTCTTATATGCCATATGCATGTTTAAAATTCACGATAGTCAGCCAAAATTAGCTACCTGGCAACTCCTATTAGCGTTGACTTTAGAGTAACTTTAATATACCTATTATCATTATTTAAAAGGCTATGATGCAGATTAAAAATGTTATTATTGATAATATTCATTATATTAATTTCATCATGTTTAATATTAGTAATTTGTTTCACTAAAATTATATGCAATAAATTCAAATTATATATTTGTAAAATATATTTGTTTCATCAATTATCATTATTAGTTATCGCAAGAATTTTTCTTGCAATAACTTCTGGTTGCATTGGTATAAATACAATCAAAATTTTTATATCCTAATTATTCCAATAAGACATTAATAAGACACAAATTGTACAGATCATATAAAGGATATAATAAAGTTTTTAAATGCTCATGTTCTTTTTTCCTATTATTTTTTGTTTAATTGTAATCATGGCTTGTTTAACCAAAATAATACCTCATAAATGTAGCCTAGGCTGTATAATTTACCGATTAGGTGGGTGCAAAAATAATGTCGTTTTCTCACATAGTAACATATGTGAGAAAACGACATTATTTTTGCACCAACCTAATAATAATTTTACTAATTACTAATTTTTTCTTGATTTCCCCTGCTGAAATTGAGGTGCATCTTATACACCTGTGCATCTTATGTATCATCAAATATGGTAACTAGGATGCAAGGGGTTATATATAATCTGCATTATATATTACTGGAAGAATACAGTGGAATATGATGATGGTAAGTGTCTGATGTTTTGGAGATACATAAAAAGTGATATTTAAAAAAAGTTGGTTAAAATTGGCAAATACTTACAGTTACTGAAGGACCATTTGAGACCAGATTTGTGTAAAGATGAAATTTTTCAGCATAGACAGAGCACCATATCTCAGATCCCACTACTGAGTCTGGTTGATGTAGGTGTAACCGTACTGAAAGATTGGTCGACTAAGAACTTCTGTTTAAATATTAAAGTAGGAGCAGAACTAAAGGAAACATGAAATCCTGAAGAGTTATGGAAATTCAACAACAGAAAATGGTATTTCATTCCTCTGAAGATGATAAAGGATTTATACACCTCTCTTCCTTGTAGCTCCAATGTAATTATTCAAGTTAAATAAGCCATACAAAATATTAATAATGTACAGTATCTTCTCAAAAAGAAAATGATCTGAGAAATAATTAAAAACATTTTCCTGTTTGAATGCACTGTATTTGGTTTAATTTATGTGAGGTAGTGGGAAACTTTTGCATGGCCATTTTGGTGTATACTCTTGCATCTGCCTGCCTCATCCAGAAACACCATTACAGAATATCATAATTAGGTACAAACATATCTTCATCAGGGCTAATATTTTATTTATAGAAAGCATGAGTTAAAATATATATCTACAAGGGGGCTTCAAAAAGTTTGTGGTAATAGGACAATATGAAAAAATGGTTTCAGTTTTGATGTTTATTTTTCAACATATTCTCTATTAAGGTCAATACACTTCTACAGATGTTGATACCAGTCTTTAAGTGTCTATCTCAGTAAAACTGAGGGTCATGTGATCTGAACCATGTCAGAGTAGCTCTTTTTACACAAATTGGTATCTTTCAATGATTTTTTTCCTTTAAGTTTGGAAACAAAAAGAAGTCGGATGGGGTTAAATCCTGGCTGTAAGGGGGGATGTCGGACAACTTCCCAATAAAATTCACATAGCACAGCTCTTGTCTGCTGAGTGCCATACGTGGGAGCATTGTCATGGTGGAAGAGGAGGCATTGATGCAGTTTTCCAGGGTGTTTTTCTGAGATTTTTTGGACAGTTTTTTCAAAATGCATTCATAATAAGCAGATGTAATTGTTTTCTTGCTCTCGAGGAATCAACTAGCAAAATCGCCTCTGCATCTCAGAAGACAGTGGCCATGACTTTTCCTCTTAAAGGCCCAGAGTTTGCTTTGAGTGGTCCACTTCCATCCCTGGGCAGCCACTGCTTTGAAATAATTTTTTCTTTGGGATCATATTGGTAGAGCCATCCCCTGTCACAACTCTCTGTAGAAAAGCTTCATAGTCCTGATCCCACTTCTTCAAAATTTCCATTGAAAGATCTGCCCTTGTTTGCTGCTGATCTTGGCACAATAGATTAGGGACCCATTGAGTGGAAAGCTTGCTTACCCCCAAACTCTCTACCAGAATTGTGTGTGCAGACCCCACAGAGATGTTGAGTGTGTCTGCTACTGATTCAGTGGTTATTCGTCTATCCTTTTCAATCAACAGCATCAATGTTTTCCTCACAAACTGACGTTGATGGCTTGCCAGTGTGGGGCTCATCTTCAATTTCATTTCTTTCACTTCTAAACTAACTTATCCATTTGTAAGTTGTTGATTTCTTTGGGGCATTGTCACCATAAACTTGTTCCAGAGAATCAATGATTTGCCTATTTTCCCAACCGAGTTTCACCATGAATTTAATGTTTGTCCTGGCCTCAATTTTGGTGGATTCTGTGTTGCTTGGATGGTGACTTCCAACTGGTAATGATGTGTCATTACCTGCAATAAAGGGTTCATGTTTGAATAAATTATAACACGTTGGTACAAGAATGTCCAGGTGCATTGAAATCAAAATCGTTCCCTATGATTTTTAGTTATGGACTTTTTCCACAAACTTTATGAAGTACCCTTGTATAATCTAATAGTTGTAAGAAATTTACAATAGTTCAAAGTGACCAAGTACATTATATATATATATATATGTATATATATATATATATAAAACAGAATATGGCTGTGTGTATGTCTGTCTTTATGTGTGCATACTATTTATGCATATCTATATTTCTTGACTGATTTTGTTGAAATTGTACACACATATTGTAAAAAAAACAATTTTTCAATCTCTGGGCCCCTCTACGTTTGGTAGAACAATCGATAAAACTGAGGTGAGTACAACTTTTTGCAAAAACCAAGGCAAAGTTACATGTGAACAAAATTTTTACTGAATGAGCCAATATTCATTGCATTTAATGCAAAACAGCTCATGTTGCAAGATTTATGTAGAGTGCTCGATAGTTTTCCTGCAACATTGGCTTCACACAAAAAATTGCAAAAACTGTGAAAAAATCATGTTTTTTGTACTACTTAAAATAAAAACTTCAATAACTTCCTCATTTTTTTATCCAATTGTCTTCGAACATGTTGCAAAAAATTTGTCATAATGCATGAAATAAGATAATGTGCTCGTTTTCCTGCATTTAACAAAAAACTATGAAAAACTGTTGAAAAGCCCATTTTTTGGTCATAACTAGCTGGTTTTTTATCCAATGCTTTATAAATGTGCCAATGTATATTACATATGACATACAAATTGTCTTGCATGAATGTTTGGTTTAGATTATTTTGGTTAAGTGGATGAAATTTGTGACAAATTAGGTCCCAAATTGGCTTTTGCCATTTAGCCAAAAGTTTCTTCATATGATTCCATCCTAACTTGGCATTCAAACAACATTTGATGCAAAGATTGTTTGAAAAGGATTATTGAAGCATTAAAAGGGAAACATTCCTAAAGAAAATCTTCTTAACCCCAGCTTTACAGTAAATGTGCAAAGAAGGAAGGGGGTATGTTCATGCATTTGCACTTGCATTTGAATCAAGCTCTGATATCCATGTTTTTGTTTGATTATATTATGTTAGTGCAAAAATAATGTCGTTTTCTCACATAGTAACATATGTGAAAAAACGACATTATTTTTGCACCAACCTAATATTTGAAATTTATTATGGCTATAGGAAATTTACTGAATAGCTAAAACATTGAAACGATTTAACCCCAAGCAACAACCACACAAGAAGATTTTATCAAAGGAGATGTTGAGTGTGTCTGCTACTGATTCAGAACAATCAAGCACTTGCAAAGAACATACTGAAAAAAGATGAGGGGGGATGGGGAGTAGCTTAGTATACCAATGGATGATGCACGTCATCGGGGATGTAGACACATTTCCAAACAATATCAGGGATAGAGTGTATGTAAATATAAATATAAAAGCGGATATTGAAGTCAGTATCTAGAGGCAACAGTCTGTTTTATGCTAAATGCAATCGTCAGGCCATAAATAGATAATCTGACCATAATGGCCTGACGATTAAATTTAGCATGAAACAGGCTGTCATATTGACTTCAACGTCCACTTTTATATATATATATATATATATATATATATATGTATATATATATATATATATACATACATACATACTTATACAAAGACTGATCAAAAGTATCAGTAGTGACGTGTTCTATAAAAAGAAAACTACAACATATATCAATTTGGCATTTAATCTCCTTTGAAGTAGTTCCCTTCTGAAGACACACACTTTATCCAGCTTTGTTTCTGTTAACTATGCTGACTCTTGTGCTCCTACCTAGGATTGAACTCACCAGTCTTGGCTAACAAATTTCTGATGATATATCCCACTCCTCACTTTAGTGGATGTGTTCTAAGCGGTGGCAGTGGATTTAATCTTCAGGCATCATTTAAGTTGTAATTTCTCCACAGGGTGAAATTTTCTATTGTTTGGTGAAGTGCTGTCACTTAGTTTATTGATCAAGATCTGGTTTTAACAGATTCCATTGTTAGAAGCATTCCTGGAACTCCTTTTTGTGATAGCAAGCAGTTGCCTTGTCGCATTCTCCTGAATTTTTTCGATGCCTATTGTTTGAATATTGTTTGTTTCAAGTGGGATTTGATTTTTGAAGAAGAAAAATTTGCAAGGGGTGAGATCTGGGGAATATGGTAGTTGTTGGATCTGGGGAATGTTATCCTTTTCCAAAAACTGCTACACAAGCTATATTCACTGATGAAACCTCAGTGACCACACTCTACACAACATTCTTAAAAGCAGTGCTATAAACAAAGAAAGTGAGTGAGAACATTATAACTTAGCATTGCAGGACAGAGTTCAAGGTCAATCTGTGCCAAGTGGCTCCACTCTGCATACTTTAGTTCCATTATCTTTTGATCAGATCTTTATATATATATATATATATATATATATATATATATATATATATATATATATATATATATGTATGTATGTATATACACACGAGAGAGAGAGAGTAAGGCAAAAGTTGCTTGCCATAGGTATAATTCAGTTGTTTATCAGACACATCCAAGAAATATTGAGGAACTTATTAGAAAGAATTAAATATGAATGCCACACAAAAAAGGTATTTCAACATATGTTCCCCCCAGAAGTTATTCAAAAGAAATATGCAAAGAACCTGTATTAAAAAAAATCAGGAAGTTATATGGGAATAACTGTATCAACAACTGATTTCAAATGGCCCTATAGGAAAAAATCCAATGATGTCAGGTTTTAGTGGCTTCTCAACAAGACCTCTTTGACCTATCCACTAATCCCTATGGTGTGCGACTTTTACCTCAACTTATATATATATATATATATATATATATATATATATATATATATATATATATATATATATACAGGATATGATGGACAAATTGTCATCTAAATTACACAAATATAAAAATAACACTAACATCTCATTTTAACAGATATATTTACAAAAAAATTTTGAAACATTAAAAGATTTTTAAAGAGTAAATTTATTCAATAAAATCGTCAGTGGCTTCAACTACAGCATTCCAGATAACTTCAGAATCTCCTGCAACTCTTCTGGACGGTCTCCTTGTTTAAGTTGGTGAATGCTGCCATAATCCTTGCCTTCAGTTCATCTTTGGTATTACAATAAGTTTTGTTGGTCTCTTGCTCAACTGTGCCCCACACAATAATCAAGGGAGTTGCAGCCTGCATAGTTTGGTGGCCAGGTGATGTGGTCACAGAAATTGTCTGACAGTCATGACAGGATTCTCCTGCTTGAGTGGTATGGTGCAGTGATCTGTTGCCAGACATAGGCCCTTCCATTGGTAGCGTGGTATTTTCCTAAATGTAGTTATTTTATAACAAACCAAAAAACAATGAAGTTTATCTTTTAAAGATTGAATAAAAAAATTATTTTCCATAATATGGCCAAAAAATATTAATAAGTCACCCACACACACGCACACCCCCACACACACAACTGTCCTTAATATACGTATAGATAGATAGATAATAATATCTCTGCATATACATAAAACAAAATGCATGTATTTAAAGTAAACCTCTTATTAAAAATAAGTAATTAAAAATTTCCTGATTAAAAATATTGAAAAAGATGACTTATATGTTTGTGGAATATCTGATTCTATTAAAGTTACTGAAAATTCCACCCAAAATATCTATGGATATTTATTCTGTTGTGTTTGTACAATTTTGGTTTTGAATATTTAATATTCTTTTTCTTCTTTTAAATTTACTTTCTTGTTTTAATATTCATTTTTTTAAAGTTATCCTTTTATTAAATTTTGATATGGAAATAAATTCAAGAGAATAGAAATTTTAAAAAGATATATAGCATTTCAAAATTATCAGCAGAATTAAAAAGTAAAAATAAACGGAATAAGAATTATTCCTGTTCATTTTTACTTTTTAATTCTGAGAATTTCGAATGCGTTAGAATGCATTCGAAATTATATGTATGCACATATAAATGTGTATACATAAAATAATTCAAGTAAATCAGCACTTTTATTTCACCTAGATTTGACATTTGATTAATATATACTGACAGTAATTATTCAGTTTATTTAATAATAATTAGAGAAATTAGTGAACAATCACTTCACCTTGCATTGTATAGGTGAGTAGTTACATACTGAAAAAAGGGTATATGGCTGACCCATCTGAAAGTTGAATGAGCTTGTATCAAGTAATTAAAAGAAATTGAATCCTGTTGAACAATTCTGAGTTCATTTTTGATAAGGAAAAATGTCCTGTAAACTTTCTGCAAAAGATTTACAAGACAGTAGAATTATTTAAAAGAAATGGCTGCAAGAGTTCATCTAACAATCCTTCCCTGAGACCAATGCCAGTTGGTGTCAATAGCATTCTGGATAATTGTTGTCCAATGATATTATATATAATTACTGAAGAGACTTGAAGCAACAGAAATGTGATTCTACAGACGGATTTTGAGTATACAATGGACCGAACATGTGAGTAATGATGAAGTTTTAAAGAAAATGGAAACTTATAGTTAACATTCTGAAGAGAGAATTGAAATTCTAGAGCACATAATGAGGAAAGAGGGCTTGGAAAATCTGATACTCACAGGACAGATTGAATGCAAAAGGGATAGAGGAAAGCAATGTTGAGCTTGAGTAAATGGCGGAACAAGGTTTAGAGAAGATATCAAAAAAACAAAATTTATTAAGAGCTACAAAAGGCAGGAAACTGTAGAGAGTGATGATCACCAATGTCCTGAAGTGACACGGCACATAGAAGAAGAAGAAGACTATTGTGTTTTGTTTTACTCACATTGTACCTGCACTCCATGCCTGATCATCTTTGTACAGTTTCAGGTAGCTGATTGTTTAATTCAAGGTTCTCCTTCTTCTAGACTACCATCCACAGCTAGAAAACCTAGTCTACTCTGCTATTTGACCCATAGCTTGGAGGAGAAGAGGTTGATCCATACTTTTCACAAGGGTATTTGTGCAAAAGTGAGTGTAATGAATTTGACTGGAATTTGAACTCCATTCACTGATTTCTCATTCCAAGCCATTAACCATTGCACCACCTGCACATTCCTTCCAATTTTAAAATCTGCTTCTGGCAAGTCAAACAAATTTTAATTTGCTTAAAAAATATTTTTGAATTGTTTAGATCAGAGGTTCCCAACCTTTTTTGTGTCATCATTCACTTTTACATAGAAAAATTTTCTACCTTTAGTAAATATTGAAAAGCATACAGTGATGGGTAAATTATGTTTTGACAGACATTTTTTTCTACCTTGATAAATTCAAGATGGCCCTTGTGATAAAAGAAGTAAAAATAATTGTATATTAAATAAAAATTATCCTGAAGTAACTTGTTAATTTTACTGACAAAGTTGTTCTTGGTCTTCCCTTATCTGATTTATATCTGAAAAAAAAAATAATGTTATTTTGTCTGTAGAACTATTTGAATGCTAATGATCCTTCTTAAAACTATAGAAAATGCTGCAATATTCTTTGTTTGCTAAGGTGGAATGTGACACAGTTATTCCCATATAACTTCCTGATTTTTTTTTAATACAGTTTCTTTGCTGAATAACTTTTGGGGAGAATATATGTTGAAATACCTTTTAAATACTTAAAATCCTATATCGCCCACCAAAGTTTTCAGTTGTGCACTCAACAGTTGAAATTGCCCACTGGTGGTCGATATTGCCAGGTTGAGAAACTGCAGTTTAGATTATTTTTTTTGAAAATTAGTGTCCATTTACTTTTGTCATGGCTGTGTTTGTATGTTATAGTTAGGCTTTGAAAAGGAAAATTTACAATGTGTATATGTATGTATGTATGTATTTGTCTATATATATATATATATATATATATATATATATATATATATATATATATATATATATATATATATATATGCACATTCATATACAAGCACAATTTTTAGTTTAAATACACACATAATTACATATATATATATATGCACATTCATATACAAGCACAATTTTTAGTTTTAATACACACATAATTACATATATATATATATATATATATATATATATATATATATATATATATATATATATATATATATGTGTGTGTGTGTGCTCAGTCAATTTGTGCATGAATGTTTATTCACCCAAGTGCCATTATTTCTAGATAATTAGTTTATATGTTTTCTATTTGCTTATTTAAAATATGGCACCTAGTGTTCAGTCACGTTTGTCTATTGTTTGCCTATAAAGATAAATGTCATATAACACATTTCGGAGTATTCTTCAGAAATGTATAAATGGATTTTGGGGTTGTATGTATTTTCATGTTGATGCTTTCGTGTCACCTACACAGGAGCAGATGAATATATTCATATAGATAGTAATGAATAAATGGAACATATAGATTGAAGAAATGCTTTTTTCTCATTTAGCAGAGATGCAGTCATGGAATCAGACTCTGTTTTTTTCTTCTTCTTCTTTATAGTTTATTTCTTTATTTTATTTAAATTTTTACCTGTATAAGATGATCTGCTAAAATTATTCCTGTCACTTTTAATTATCATGTCTCTATATAGTTACTACTTTCTTGGCTTTTATATTTTTTCATTTCTTTTATTTCATGATATCTTTTTTATTTATTGGGGCACATCTGAAATGAAACTCTTTTATCTCAATTCATTCACTTAATTTCCTGTCTCTGTTTTTCTTTCTTTCTTTCTTTTACATATATGTTAATCAATGTATTCTTACCAATATACAAGTGGGTGCGGAAAATATTCTCACTTGACCTATTTTCCAAAATCTGACCAATTATGAAAATTTGTTTCTGGAAGAATATTTTTCAGCACCTCATATACAACACAGGATTATTTACATATGGATTGGCATTTATGTGTCCAATACTTGCAGACTATTTTTCTAAAGAATTAATGGATTTATTTTTAATCCAACATATTTATTTATTTAAGCGGTTACCCATGTTTGAAATAGACACGCCAGTTTTATATTTTAAACATTGGGTATCGTGTCTATTGGCCCGTGTAAGAAAACTTAATAAACAAAATACCAATTATTTATTAAGTTTTCTTGAGTGCACAGGTTTATAGATACATTACCCATTGTTTGAAATTAGAAAGTGGGGTGTTTATTTCAAACATGGGTATCCACTAAAAATAAAGTTTGAAGTAATAGCAGAGTATATGTGAGTGCATGGCAAAGTGGTTAGACCTTTCTGACCTGGGTTCAAATCTAACCATGGTCAATTTCTCAGGAAAGTGACTTCTTGATGTTATCAGACTGGCATGATGATCCCAACGTGTGGCACTATTGGAAAGTGCCTGAAACACCAAACCATGGTCGGCCCAAAACTTGTGAGTGAAACTGGTTAGTTAGAATTATTTAGAAACTGTCAATGGTTGCACAGAGTCACAAGTCATTTTAACTCAGGGTCTGAATGTAAGGGTCTCATTCCAACTGTTCACCATGCCAGGTTATGTAGCACAAGTCTGATCAGCATCGTTGCAATATAAACTACAGATGGGCTCTGTGGGTGTTTTTATGGATTAGAAGTGGTGGTTACATTTAGATATTTCATCTGCAACAGAAATTGGCTAGCTGCCCTAGTAGATAGGCATACTCAGATATAAGAAGCCTGTCTTTATATATATATATATATATATATATATATATATATATAAATTTCTCAGAATTAACCTGTAGAAAAAGACAATATCTCTTAAGGAAAAAGACAATAGGAAAACTTGTTTTAGCAGATGTGTTTCGTCCAATGGCAAAAATGAAATGTATTTAAGGAAAAAGTATCTATAAAGTATCTATAAACAACAAACAAAATGTCATTAGCAACAAGAAGAATTTAGAAATGTTATTGTATATTCATATGGTCAACTGAAAACTTCATTTAATTTATGTTTGAAAAGAATATTTTCACGTGTAGAAATATTTTTTGTATTGTTGTGTTGATGGATTCAACTGCTTTCTTTTGATTTTTGTTGTCTACATTGGCTTGGTAGTGTAGTGGTAATGTAGGAAAGGTGATATTGGGAAAAAATATGTGCATAGATTAATATTTGGATAATATTCAATGGCATCACTCTCAAAGATTTTCCTTCTGAGTAAATTATTTTGTTTTTATGAGTGTAGCATTTATAAAATCAAAATTATGGTTGAATTTATTTCTATGTATAACAAGTGCATTTGTTAAATTGTTATTTATGAGTACTCTTTTCTGCTCATAGATGCATGTTTTAAAATTTCTGCATGTTTCTCCAATGTATTGTGGGGAACAATTTAGGCAACTTATTTTATATATGCCTGCTGCAGAAATATTTGTTGTTATTATCACAATGTTTTGGTTATTGAGTCCAGGAATTTAAAACTGAACACTTTATTTAGTCTACAGGTGATAGATTGTTCTCTTTTCACTGTCCATGTCTAGGGATATCTCATCTTGTTCATTTTTTATGGCAGTTATTGCTCTTCTGGTTTCCAATGAGTCTGAATTTGTACTACTTGTCTGTAATTGTGAGTTCAATCTCAGTATAGACTGACTCATTGGAAACAGAGCAGTACAAGAAAATGAACAAGACAAGATATCTCTCAACATGGAGAGAGAATGCTTACACCAGTCCATCTTGTTGGGGAGGTGTTCAGCTACTCCACAACAATCACCATTGAAAGATCCCACTACCATTGTAGAAGACTATTGCCATGATTGTGTACGTGGTCTAGTGTGGGCTCATACTTGGTGTGAAAGCCTTTCTTTACTTTTCATGTCAATAAGAAGTTTGTCAGTAGTTAGAATTTTTTTTTCCTCCTCAGACATTTTTTTAATCACTTCACCCCAAGCAAGGTGGAAATGCTACTAGTATGCAGGGGGTTACAAGGAGTGAAAGTGAAAGAGAAGACTAAGAATAGTATATTCATCCCCACCTCTTAATGTTGATTTTTATACTTTCTTCTTTTAAAAGAAAAAAAATCTAAAATTTATGGAAAAAAGTTCTTCAAACTACTGATTAACAGTCTTAGATTTCATCTTTAAAACTTTGTGATATAATGGAATATGCGTACACCTGTGTTCCCCCTCACTTGAATATGATTGGCTGGTGTCCGTCATAAATACTGATGGACGTGAAGGTATGACAGAGTTGAAAACCTTAGTCTGAGAGTTAAGTCTATAACGATGCCCATTGGACTATGCCATTGATCTACACTTCTTACCTGTGACTATGACGTGTACCAGTTGATCACTGCTACCGTATTCTACTTGGTTATAGTAGCCAAAACCACTTAGCTACTTTGTTCAAATATATCTCTTTCAAGGACATATCACTTTGTTATGCACTTTTTAAAAGTATTTTAGCTTACCGCTATATCACATTGAAACACCAATTCAAGCAATGTCAAATCTGGTCAGTACCTAGAAGAGTGATTGCTTGGAAATACCAGGTGTTGTAAGCTTGAATGTGTAGGTAGTGTAATGGATAAGTCTTTTGATTGGAAATCAAGTTGAGTTTCAATTCCAGTTGGGTTTGTTGTATTCACTTATGTGTAAATATTCTTTTCTCCCAGAAATTTTTTATTTAATCATTTCACCCCAGGCAAGGTGAGAATGCCACTAGTGCACAGGGAGTTTACAGGGAGTTTACAGGGAGTTAAAATGAAAGAGAATGAGAATAGGGAGGATTGAGGAAAGAACAAAAGATGAGCATGAGAAGATAGAAGATGGCAATTGATATTGCATTTAAATTTTTGAAGAAAATTTATCAGGAAACTAAGTAAACAGAAGGCAGTTTCACAGGTGGGAAGTGTGAGAAAAGAAACTATTGGATTAGAAGTGGTGGTTACATTTAGATATTTCAACAGTAAAAGAGTGAGACCTAATGTAGGAGAACACTTAAATTCATGTATTGGGGACATCAGGTCTTTTATGCAAGTTTTGTTAAAAATGACTGACAATACATAAGGTGATCATAATAATTTAATTCATCTGTTTATATATAATAAGTAAAGTGGTTGACTGAAATCTGGGAGAATTTATTCATAAAAACAAGGGCTGTTTTTTTTTCAAAATCATTTCAACCTAAGCAAGGCAATAAAGCCACTAAGATGCAAGGTTTTTACTGAGTGTTAGAGAATATAAATAACATACACTATTAAAGAGAGATGATGATAAAAGAACGGGTAGTCAGACCATAAAAGATAACAATTGACATTGCATTTAAATATTTGACTGGGAAGCAAAAAGCCAGAAGAGAGTTCCATAAGCAAGAAGTGTGAGAGAAGAAACTATTAGTATAGAACTTTTAATTACATCTACCCATTTCGGCTGTAAAATGATGAGACCTTACCGACAATCTAGTACTGTGCTTAAATTCATTAAGTCGAGATACTATGGAGGAAAGTTTATTAGAACAAGTACTATAAAAGTATTTATAGAAAAGGCACAGGGAAGAAACTTTACAGCAATGGGAAAGTGGCTGAAGCTGAGATGCCAGGTCATGGCCAATAATATTGCAAATTCTTTTTTTGGATTTTATTAAGAATCTCTAAATATATATCAGAAGCACCAGACCAGATATGGCAGCAATGTTCAAAGCAAGGATGAATGACAGACTTATAAATATTTAAGATAGATTCTGGTGAGAAAAATTGTCTAGCAGTGAACTAACTTTCCAAACTGCAGATCTAGCAATTGATTCGATATAATCGTCCCACTTCATGTCAATGGAAAAGTGTCTGAGAAAGTGCAGTGAGTCACTCTTCAGGTTAGCATCAGCTATGTTGATGGAAAGTAAAAATGGTTCTCTCAAATGATTAAAAGAGAGCAGATCCATTTTGTAGATATTAAGATTAACAAGCCACTCCTCTCCTCCATTTAACAACAGATAATAGATAATTTTTTAGATTAACTGCCAATTTGACCTATCAGGTTTAGCAGTTTATTCCTTTCATGTTGTATAAAAAGTATGCATGACTAAAACTCTATAGTCTTCTTTTATGTGCCATGTCTCTTCAGGGCATATGAGGTCTTGGCTCTCCACAGTTTCCTATCCTTTGTAGCTCTTAATAAATTTTGACTTTTTATCTCCTAAATCTAGTTCTACCATCCAAGCTTGCTAGATAGGTTATGCCTTGTTTTCCTCTGCCTCTCTAGCCTTTAATCTATCCTGTGAGTATCAAATTTACCAAGCCTTCTTTCCTCATTATGTGTAGTAGAAATTTCAACTCTCTTTTCTTGATGTTAAGTATAAAAGTCCTTTTTGTTTTTATTTCCTCTAAAACGTTGTCATTGATCACATGTTCAGTCCATGGAATTCTCAGCATCCTTCTGTTGCTTCAAGTCTCTTCATCTGTGCAGAGATTGTCCAAATTTCACTGTCATATAGTAGAACTGATATTATGTAATGGTTCATTGCTCTTTTTTGTTTCTAACCAAATCCAGTTCCAAATTTCTATGCTAACCATAGTAAGTTTAGACCCTTATATACTGTCTGTGTTTTTCTTTCATTGTTGTTGAATCATCTAATCTTTCTTTGGAAATTGTAAATAAATAAAGTTGTTAAATTATTGTCATAACTATTTTTGATGTGTGATCTTCTCGGGACATTGAAATAAGAACATCCCCATGATCAAATGACACCAGCAACTAATGCCAAGTTTATAGCACAATCAGTTCAAGAGTTAAACACAAGTTAGTCTCCAATATATAATGTCAGTCATATAACCACTTTTATACATTATGCAAAAGATGGGTTGTTGCCAAATAATTTTACTTATAGCTATAGATTCCTTTCAATAACATCAGGGAGTTGCTATCACTTGATTTGATGTATGGTTATGATAACAATATGATTTAGTGGGTTGTCATATCAGCTGAAGTAAGATGATTTGAAATACTTTGACAACTATAATAGCGTTATTTCATTCCTTGCCAAAATAGACAATTTCTTTTAAAAATCTAAAACAACAAAATCTGAAATCTAAATCAATAAAAAGACAGTTATATGAGGGAACTACATCTCCCCTATATAAAGAGGTGCAAGTAGTACATTGTACATCAATATACATTGATAAAATACAAAGAAGAATCTGGAATATTATTGGTCCTGACCAATCTTCAGTTCTATAGCACTATTGTAATGTGACTTCTCTGTGCATTTTCTATAAATACTTAAAGACTTTATGAATTTAAGGACATTACTAGATTGGTGGCAAGGTTATTTTACAGTTGAAATGGCTAGATGTAAAATGAAGTGGAAAGGTTATATCAAATCAAATTGCTATGTTTGCTGCTAGGAAATGTGCTAGACAATTTTTCTCACCAGAATCTTACATATTTATAAGTCTACCATTCATCCTTACTTTGAATATTACTGCCACATCTGGTCTGGTGCTCCTGCTATATATTTAGAGATTCTAGATAAAATCCAAAGAAGACTCTGCAATGTTATTGGTCTTGACCTGACATCTTAACTCCAGTCACTTTCCCATCACCATAACATAGCTTATCTGTGCATTTTCTATAAATACTTTCGAGATAATTTTTCTGATTAAGTTTCCTCTATGGTACCTAGACTTTATGAATTTTAGTGCAGTGCAGTGGCAGCTAGGTCTCATCCTTTTCCTGTTTGAATGGCTAGATGTAACTGTAAGTTCTCACACTTCTCACTCGGTGGAACCCTCTTCTGGCTTCTTGCTTCCCAGTCAACTTTGATCTTCGAAAAGTTAAATGTGATGTCAGTCGTTACCTTCTGTCTTCTTAATTCCTGTTCTTTTATTGTTCTCTCTCCTTAATATTGTTTTTTTCTCATATTCTCTGATACACAGTATGCTCTTGGGTATTAGTGGCTTTATTACCTTATTTGATAAAAAAAAACATCCCATTTTAAATCTACTTATATAATTGATATTTTACTTATCTCCTCTGTCATCATTGTCATATAAGGGACCTCTTTATTTATTTTTAAGTCTTCCTCAAATAGAAATGTTTCCCATGTCAGTTCCAATATCAAGAGACATTCCACAAGAATTGCACTGGTGGGAAAAGACATTAACAAAGAAAAGGTAAGTTCAAGTGATTAAATACAATAATATTAATCTCCTCTGCAGAATTGTGTTTTTTTATGAATTTGTTTCCTAAAATAGAGGAAATTTATATGAAATCTTCTCAACTTAGACAGAAGATGTTGATTACACATGGGATAGAGAGGAGTGGATACTTTAAAATGGTCAGCTCTTAGGGAAGGGTTGTGTTTGAGTATCCTAAAATTGTTTAAGAGTGACATTTATTTTTTCATGAATGTAGTTACACACATAGAACCATATCGATGACTAGATCAGATTATTTCTAGTATAATTCTTATAATCCTTTCTAAGTTCTTGGTATGATGATAAACTACATCTGGCAGCAAGACCTCCAGTCAAGAGATTGGAGGTTTTGAAGAGTATGGAACAACCTCTTAATTGATATTGTTCCCAGGTGCACCCTGACCCGGGGTGGTAGCAACTGTTAGGGTTACAGAGAACCCCCAAACAAAAACACTATGAAAGTATAAAAATACATTTTAATAGTAAAAATACCAGCAATACTTTTTTATATAAAAAAGACCAAAAATAGCAAAATGACTAACAATAAATTTTCTCTGAAGTTGATGGCATACAATTGCATTCAAAATATATTTAGTTGAATCATAAAATTGTGTTCAAAATATTTAGATTTTAGCATTAAATAACAAATAGAGGTTGATATGCTGCTAAACAAAATCACCCAAACAACCAACATGAATGTCCTTTCATGACATTACTCCATATAATATTCTATAATTTCTTAAAGAAATTAAACTGTATTCCAAGATATAACTTGAACATAAAACACACATATCACAACTTCTGTGTATATGAACAAAAGCTGAGTATCATCTACCATGTATTCACTTGTGAAAGCAGAATAACATATATCATAAAACACACATATATCACCATCTCTAGTAATCATTTCCATATAAACATATGAACAAAAGCTGAGTATCATCTACCATGTATTCAATTGTGAAAGCAGGATAACATATATCATAAAACGCACATATATCACCGTCTCTAGTAATCATTTCCATATAAACATATGAATAAAATCTGAGTATCATCGACCATGTATTCACTTGTGAAAGCAGAGTAACATATATCATAAAACACATATATCACTGTCTCTAGTAATCATTTCCAATGACGTTTTTGTTATTTTTAGCAGATAATTGGAGGTCTTGAAGAGAACAAAAGCTGAGTATCATCTACCATGTATTCAATTGTGAAAGCATGATAACATATTTTTATTACTTCAAACCTTCTGAGAAAATTAAACTTCGGCATTAAATGACCCTTAAGGAGTTGATATGCTGTTAAACAAATCAACCAAAATAATCCTTTCTAACCTCTTCCTATCAGAAAAATCAAGAAATGAGTTATAATCCTTACTAATCAAATCTATGAAGGGATCAAGAAAATAATTCTTTCAGTTTTATAAAACTGTTTTGCTTCTTATTTTGCCTTGCTTGATTTCAATTCAAATCATTTTCTATTTATTTAGGATATTACTCTCCACCCGTTCTGCATCTGCTTTTCCTTCCGTCTGTGTCTATCTTTTTTAGTCGAGACATACACATGATTTATTCTACATATAATCAATAAAATCAAATACCTTCCTTTCCTATAGATCATTTTACTTATCAAGTTTTTTTTTTTTCTTGTAATCAGTTTAGAAGCAAGCTTTGGCTGTCATCTTGGGAAATATTCACCAGCCATAACACCATAAGGTAACAAAAATAGTTTTACACATAAGCATAGATAAAAGCAGCAGAATTCACATGTCGACTATAATAAGTACTAATGGGTTGGAGTTAAAGTCAGGTGCAAAATATTCTTGATTCTTTGCACTGTTATCATTTTTGTTATTTTTATAAGGTTTCAAAGAGGACTTTCCGGTTCGCCAGATAAAAGTTTGTGGAATTTATCTATATTTCCTATATCAATTTCATGTATATTTATATATATTTTCTAACTTGCTAAGTTCACTGTATGGTTTCATTTTGACTGCTGACCCCCATATTTTATTAATTTTCACTAAAATAATATGTGATGCAGAAAACTAAATAACCCATTCTAAGCCATCTCTCATGTTTAGAAAATCATCAAACAACTAAAAGCTAGCTGAAAATTCCTTCTGAAACAAAAGAATAAGATAGAAAATGAAACTGCTAAAACATCATAAAAAATTAAGATTATGAACACAGTCTCAAATGTGATTGGATATTAGTAACAGTTCATATAAAAATGATAAACAAAAATCTGATACACAATTTTATGAAATGTCTATTTTAACATCAGTCAGTTATGTGCCATGCGTGATACATGCATAGGCGATCCCGTATCTTTCGATACATGACTAACGAGGCAGATTTTTTCCACAGTGAGTTGCTAGTCCTTTCTGAGGTAGACCAATTGCCATCCAAGGCCGGGTCTGTCCAGCTATTTACCCATAGCTGGGGACATGATCTCTTTTTACCTCTATCCTTGATTCTTGTCATACTCTGCAGCTGTGCTCTCTTGGCAACTCTGATCATGCAGTAGTGTAGTAGTTTGGAGTTAAAGTCAGGTGCAAAATATTCTTGATTCTTTGGACTGTTGTCGTTTTTGTTATTTTTAACAGATAATTGGAGGTCTTGAAGAGAACAAAAGCTGAGTATCATCTACCATGTATTCAATTGTGAAAACAGAATAACATATATCATAAAACACATATATCACCGTCTCTAGTAAATATTTCCATATAAACATATGAACAAAAGCTGAGTATCATCTACCATGTATTCAATTGTGAAAGCAGAATAACATATATCATAAAACACATATGTCACCGTCTCTAGTAATCATTTCCATATAAACATATGAACAAAATCTGAGTATCATCTACCATGTATTCAATTGTGAAAGCAGAATAACATATATCATAAAACACACATATATCACCGTCTCTAGTAATCATTTCCATATAAACATATGAACAAAAGCTGAGTATCATCTACCATGTATTCAATTGTGAAAGCAGAATAACATATATCATAAAACACATATATCACCGTCTCTAGTAATCATTTCCATATAAACATATGAACAAAAGCTGAGTATCATCTACCATGTATTCAATTGTGAAAGCAGAATAACATATATCATAAAACACATATATCACCGTCTCTAGTAATCATTTCCATATAAACATATGAACAAATGAATATGTTTATATTTTTGTTATTTTTTTTATTAATACCTTTCCTAAGGGTATTAGCATGTAAGTGAATATAATGGATTCAACTGGAATTTGAACTTGGCTCTTCAATTTCTCAATTCGAGCCGCTATCCATTCAACTCCAATGCATATATGAGAGATTGAGCGATTGAGAAGTTAAGGGTTTAAATGGCAGTGAGATCAGTCACAGGGTGTTTAAGTCACCTGATAAGAAGTGACATTAAAGTCACCAAACATGAATATGCTTGCAAGTGGTTGTAGGGAGATAGCCTGGTCTATACTATTGGAAATACTATCTAGCATGCAACAGTCTAGAAAAGAAGGAAAATGCTAGAGAAAGAAGAGATAGCTGATTGAGTTAAGTAGAGAGATATGGAGACACATGTATGAATGATCTAGAGATTAAAGAGAGAGTTCCCTAGCTAGTGGGTGTAGACATAAACTCCCAGGCCATGCATGTGGACTTTAGAGTCTTTTCTAAGGAGAAGAAGGTAGCCAGGAATTGAGAAATCAGAGGAGGGGTTTGAAGAGAAGATTAGAAATAATTATGATGATCCTCTATTTACCCCTTCACAAGGGTTGCTGTGCCACCATTATTAGTGCTCATGCACCAACACATTCTCGCTGAAGAGGCAGGTAAGTTAGCCTTCTATAAAAAACTGTGTGCCCTTCTTAATTCTGTTCTGGAAATCGACAAAATCATCTTGCTAGGCAATTTTAACACCAGAGTCGGCTGTAACTGGGGGACATGGAGCTATCTGAGTAGATATAGAGTTGGTAAAATAGATGGAAATGGTTTGCACCTTTTCCACCTATGCACAGAATTTAACCTGGTATATTGCAAGTACACAGTTCTATGACAAAGGTAACTGCACTTCAAACTGGATGCATCCAAGATCTTGACAATGACATCTTATAGACTACATCATTCTCCAGAAAATGAGCATGCAACATGTATGCAATGTAAAATCTTTTAAAGGTGTAAATTGTTGGACTGACCATGGTCTCATGAGATCAAAAATGAGGTTGATAATCAAAACACCTACAAGAAATAGGAAAATTGCCAAAACATCTTAATGTAGCCAAAATTGCACAATCCAGTAACACAGAAAGCTCTTCAATCTCATGTTGAAGTCTCTGTTGACTTGCCTTCTTGGCCAATTGCACGAGAGCAAATATTCTCTGCCACAAAAAAGCCTTGTGTCAGCCAAAAGCCGTGATTGGTTTGATGAAAATGACAAAGCAATTACAGGTATACTGGCAGAGAAGAACAAAATATGGGAGAAGCTTCTTCAAAAACACCTTTTAAGTAACAAGAATAGATCACCCAACAGTTCAAAGAAGACAAATCACACATTACAACAAATAGAAGATAGTTGGTGGTCAAACATAGCTGAGAGAAATTCAAGCAACCACAGACAGTAATAACAGCAAAGAGGTCTATACTCTTATTAAGAAGGCATTTGATCCTAAAATGGAAAGAGTTAGACCACTGAGATCAAAAAAAAGGCAATGAACCGCTGACTAGTGTGACTAACATCTCTAAACACTGGAAGCAGCATTTCTTGGAATTGCTGAATAGAAACAGCCAAATAGATCCAAGGGCCATTGATATTCTATAAAAATGAACTGTAGTGGAAGCCATGGATAATCCTCCGTCAATAGAGGAGATCGAATTATCCATTTCTATGTTGAATGTTGGTAAAGCAGCTGGTATGGATGGACTGTTTCTGAAGTGGTTCAAACTATGCATCAAATTATTGTTAACAAATCGCATGAAGGTACAGTCCCAAAGGATTGGGGAGATGGTATTCTAATCCCCATAAATGAGGGAAAGAGTGCAAAGGAATTATTCTGTGGTTCTGTCTTCTGTTGGTGAGATTCTTGTAGGTGTTATACTTTTATGATTAAACTCATATATATGGACACTGTTTTTCCAGAATTCCAATGTGGATTCCAATGTAAAAGAGGGACAATGGATACAGCGTTCACTGCTTGCAAGTTGCAGGAAAAGTTGTATGAACAACAACACGGTCTTTTCCAAGTCTTATAGACCTGATGAAAACAGAGACCTTCACTGGCCAAATCTCTGTTGATTTGGTTGCCCAAACCACTTTGTAAATGTTCTTCAGTCCTTTCACAATGAAAAAGAAATCTCAGTTAATGCTGGTGGTCTACTTTCTGAGTCATTTAAGGTGACAACAAGTGTGAAACCAGGTGACCTAGTAACACCTACACTGTTCTCAATCTTCTCTGTGGTTTTACTTAAAGCACGGAATCCATATTTGATATTGCACTTCTGGTAGATTATTTAATCTTCAACGTCTATCAGCTATCACAAAAGCCTTTCAGGCATTGGCTAAGGACCTCCTGTATGCTGATGATTGTGATTTGGTATCTCATAATGAAGAGGAAATGCAAATGTTGATGGATCGACTATCTCAAGCATCTCAAGCTTTTGGCCTCACTGTCAGCCTTGATTAAGCTATCATCATCATGGTCAACTGCATATTGACCATTCAATATATATGTACAACCAGGGGTTGCAGATTGTGAACAAATTCACTTCTCTAGGCAGTACTATAAACAGGCAATATACCCTCGATGATGAAATAACATGGTGTGGCCTTCACTGCTTTGAGAGATTGAATTAGAGAAGATTGAAACTGGCCACCAAGATATCAGTTTATAATGCATGTGTTCTTACTTGCCTCCTGTACTTTTATAAAACATAAGTCACATACAGAAGACACTTTGTTACTCTCGAACACTTCCACCAGCACTGCCTGATATCCATTCTGGCTGTTTCATACTTCTGAAACCAGAGCATCATATGTGAGCATTGGCAGTCTAATTCAGCATCATTGGCTTCAAGGGACAGGTCATGTTATACATTTAGAGGATTCTTGAATTCCCAAGTTGATCCTTTACGGTGAGCTAGTCCAAGGAGTGTGTCCAAGGCACAAACCTATCAAAAGATTCAAGGACTGTATAAAGAACTCTTCAACTGAGTCTGCCACATTACTGATGATGGGTGGGAGAGAACTGCTTGTGATAGAGACAGTCATCATAGGTGCCACCTAGTGCCAACTATGATAAATTCATTCAGCTCGTTGACTTAAGTTGTACTGTGTTGGAAGGTATGCCAATGTTGATCCGGGATGACCTGACACATTAAATCAAAGGATCTACATCAGGAACAGCAACAGCAGCAACTCCAAAACTTGCAAACAGATGTAGCTGGTTACACATGTTGATGCTTTGAAAAGCATTTGCAAGTCTCCTACTGGTTTTAAAAGCCACTGCCACACATAGAACAACAAAGAGTAAAAAATGAAAAGGAGAAGGGGGAAAAAAACACTAGAAAGAAGACATAGGTGGGGGAATGATGGATGGTAAGTGATGTTCATGCTTATATGATGAATTCAACAGCCATCATACCTATATATATATATATATATATATATATATGTATATATAATTCGTAAAAGATTAATAGTCAGAGTTGAATCAGACCAGGAAACAGTATTATTAAAAAGTGCTAAATATAAGTGTGAAAAAATAAAATAAAAGTAAAAATAACATGTAGAGATTTTAACTTTAAAAGAACGTTAAACATAGAAAAAAAATGTCTTTAATAATATATATATATATATATATATATATATATATATATATATATATATATATATATATATACAGGGTGTTTCAAAAAGAATACGCCAAAATCATTACGCTGTTTTTCAGGTCTATAGCATTGTAGTGGACTGAATCAGTGGTTATTTGATAGAGTACTTATCAAAGTTTGATTAGGTGTCAGTTTCACCGCTTCTGGTGCAGCTGAATTGTGGGAAGATCAATCAAAATGGCGACTCCTCAGCAGAAGGCATTATGCGTGCTTGAGTTCGCGAAACCAAACGCCATTGTCACGGTGCAGCGTGCTTTCAGAACAGAATTCGGCCTTGATCCGCCCCATCGTGAGAGCATTCGATGGTGGGTTAAACAGTTTAAAGAGAGTGGGTGCCTGTGCAAAGGAAAGAGTCCTGGAAGACCACGTGTTACAGAGGAGCAAGTGGAGAGGATTCATGATGCATTTGAGAGCAGCCCACGTAAGTCCGTACGTCGAGCAAGTCTTCAGCTTGCCATCCCTCATACCTCTGTCTGGCATGTGTTAAAGAGACAATTACACATGAAACCATACAAACTAAGCCTCGTCCAAGCGCTTACTAATTATGACAAGGTGATGCGGAGGACATTCTGTGAGTCAATGCTGGAGATGGAGGAAGGTGATGAAACTCTCTTTTCACGTTTAGTTTTTAGTGACGAAGCGAATTTCCATTTGAGAGGCACAGTCAATCGTCACAATGTGTGCATTTGGGGAACAGAGCACCCAAAACTGGCTATTCATTTTACTGCAAGCAGATTCGAATGACTTCATTTTTCAGCAAGATGGAGCACCACCCCATTGGCATCTCGGGGTTAGAGCTCATCTGAATGAAAACATGCCTCAGTGATGGATTGGGAGAAGAGGTGCTAAAGACCTTGCTCTCTGTGTTTGGCCTGCCAGATCCCCAGACCTCACTGTGTGTGACTTTTTCTTGTGGGGTTATGTTAAAGACCAAGTTTATGTTCCAGCACTTCCAGCAAGTATTGATGACTTGAAAGATCGAATAACAGCTGTAATCAACACAGAGGACCGTGACATGCTGAGGCGTGTTTGGGAGGAATTCTCATATCGGCTTGATGTTGTCCGCGCTGCCAGTGGTAGCCACATTGAGCACTTATAAAACATGAAATGAAACTTGAATGTATATACAACACTTGTGTTCATGCTAGAGGTTTGTAAATTTTTTTCGTTTTTGACACATCACGTGATAATTTTGGCGTATTCTTTTTGAAACACCCTGTATATCATATATAAAATATTAATGGTCAGAGTTGAATCAGACCAGGAACAGCAGTGCTCAATATACATGTGAAAAAATAAAATAAAAGTAAAAATAACATGTAGAGTTTTTAACTTTAAAAATCAGGAGGTCAGCTGAATCCGCTACCTTGGTTTCAACCTTAAGGTATCTTCAGGCAATTT
>OZ010601.1:54607119-54757119 GCA_963932145.1 Acanthosepion lycidas | reverse complement strand
AAACATCTTGTTGCACTACCGATATTCCTACTGAACATATGTTCAAATGAGCTACATTCCTTAGTTCCCCCAACTCTAAGACCTTCCACCCCATTGAAGTATTGATGTGAATCACCGTCATTACATTCATGTTCCTTTAATAAGAAGTAAGTTCTACTTGGATAACTTCTTCACAAGAACTGTTACCTTGTAGAACAGACTCCCAAGAGGATGCTTTCCTAACCACTACAATCTTAACCACTTCAAATCATGTTAACTGTTATCTTTCCCATATATCCACATCAAACCATGCTCTTTACTCTTACTGCTCACACAACAAGCACCTTCAGTAACTCTCTACATTGAGCTTTGTACAGGATGAACATTAGTTAAAAAAAAAGAAATATATGCTGACATTGGTGGATCCAAAGCAAACAAATAAGAAACCTTGATACTTTGTGATCTTATCCAAGTTGATTCAGTTTCTCTGGAGTAGTTTCCATTTAACCACAGTCATCCTACTGCTTGTAACATGACCCTTCTTAATGCTACTAATGTGACTGACTGCTTAAAAAAGATTGTATCTGAAGATTCATTCATACTATGAGAAACTTGTTCCATTTTTACTTCTAAATTTGATATTGTCAATCAGAGCCAGTGTGTAGTACTCACAAACTCCCTGACCTGGTGGAGGGCAAGCATGATTGGGAGTCTTGATCCTTGATATCTTATCAACAATTAGTTTTTTTATTACTTACATTTATATACTTTATAAACTAAACTAAGTAGTATTGACTATTAAAGGAAGAAAAATATTTGCAAATTTTGATGTCATTCTGTGATCATTTTTTTTTATCCAAATCAATGAATTTGTTTTGCTCATGCTAAGTCTTGAAAAAACAATATGTAAAATTTACTATTTTTTTTATCCATAATGTGTTAAACTTTTCCACAACAAAAATCTTGAGTTAATGTTGAAAATTCCTGCAAAACATTGTTGATTTAAGATAGAAAGATCTATTATGACATGTCTCTAATTTGTATTTTGATACATTGTATTTATGGATGGAATGATCTATTATGACATGTCTCTAATTTGTATTTTGATACATTGTATTTATGGATGGAATGATCTATTATGACATGTCTCTAATTTGTATTTAGATACATTGTATTTATGGATGGAATGATCTATTATGACATGTCTCTAATTTGTATTTTGATACATTGTATTTATGGATGGAATGATCTATTATGACATGTCTCTAATTTGTATTTTGATACATTGTATTTATGGATGGAATGATCTATTATGACATGTCTCTAATTTGTATTTAGATACATTGTATTTATGGATGGAATGATCTATTATGACATGTCTCTAATTTGTATTTTGATACATTGTATTTATGGATGGAATGATCTATTATGACATGTCTCTAATTTGTATTTTGATACATTGTATTTATGGATGGAATGATCTATTATGACATGTCTCTAATTTGTATTTTGATACATTGTATTTATGGATGGAATGATCTATTATGACATGTCTCTAATTTGTATTTTGATACATTGTATTTATGGATGGAATGATCTATTATGACATGTCTCTAATTTGTATTTTGATACATTGTATTTATGGATGGAATGATCTATTATGACATGTCTCTAATTTGTATTTTGATACATTGTATTTATGGATGGAATGATCTATTATGACATGTCTCTAATTTGTATTTTGATACATTGTATTTATGGATGGAATGATCTATTATGACATGTCTCTAATTTGTATTTAGATACATTGTATTTAATTTCAATTTTTCTAGTTGAATTCTCCACCTATATTGTATATGATCCATTATTGTACATAAGGAGGTTACAATAAAATTTGTATTCTATATGAATACTACCTTATAAAAATTAAGGTGTATTACAGTGAGGGGCCCTGGATCATAGATTCAGGGGGCTGTATTACAGATGGGGGTGCATATGACCCTTGTACTGTCCCTGCTATCAATGTTGCTATACTTATTTCTGAACTCTAACCATGCTTTAGAACTGATTTCCTGTAGATAACAGACAAGGACTTCACTGTTTGATCATTTACCTGTAGTTAATAGCATAAATGACATTACAAGGGCTGGTAGTACTTGATTTTCACTACATAAGTTTTTTTTTTTTTTTTACTGATAGTTCACCCAATACAAGGCCCAAGGGCCATTCATGGTAGAATTATTAAGTGAGATAGGAAAGGGGAAGTAAGAGAGTATTATGAGTATTGATAGGATAGATAATGGCTGATCCTGGACCAAGATTGTAGTTGTCAGGGAAGTATTCTCTCGGGAGTTTGTTCTATAAAGTAACAGTCCTGGGGAAGAAGCTATCTGTGTGGAAATTGCTTTTTTTATCAAAGGAACACAAAAGTTATGGGAAATTGTTTGCCACCATGAAAACAGTATGGTGGGTCCTAGCTATGAAGGTCTGAGGAATGTAACTTGTCCAAACACCTGCCATAGTAGTGAAAAGCTGGCAATGTTTTGTCTGTGATATAAGAGTTACAGGTTGCTAATGATGGTATTTTTTGAGTGATATAAGTTGTAAAAATAATTAGATAATATTGAGCTGCAATACATCCATGGAATTCTCAGCTTCCTTCTGTAGAACAACATTTCTATTTATAAGACACTGTGTACTCATTTATCGATTCTTTCAATCTTTACTGCTGTCAGAATTTTATGTTTGAACTGTAATTTTATATGAATGCTATCTTGGTAAAAACAACTCATACAGTTTTTTACCTGTAGTATATCAACCCCATTTTCCTTTTTCAATTCATCTACACTTTTTTCTGATGAGGCTCTTTGACCTCTTGCAGACAGAGATGAATGTATGGATAATACCTGTTTGTTTTGAAGTAATTAAATTTGTTCACTTCATAGGGAAATATCACCTTTTGAACTCCCATAATTTAACTTATTCTCCATTTTGGTGTTAATTTTTAATGAACCTACACTAGAAGCTGACATAACGATGCTCTGTTGAGTGTTAAAGATTAAGAGGAAAAACAAGATTTTAAGGAAGGTTATTAGCAAGAACGTACTTTCCAGTTCACAATAGCATTGGTGTACCAGGAAATTGCAAAAAGTAAATGGAAAATATTCTCAAATTTTATAAAAGAAATAAATAGATTTGAAGTAACCAAAACCTCATTTTGCTGTATCTGATTAGCATTGCTATATAAAGATGTTTGTGTGTATCTATAGCTACACTGGGTCTACTCTTAATGTATCTACATGCTGGGTGCAATAATAATAATAAAAAAAAACAGGTTCATGATGATGTTATCCTTTATTGAAGCATCAACACCATGAAAACAAAATACCTTTCAAAGAACGGAACAGACAAAAACCAAAACCAAAATTATATTCCAATAAAAGGAATAAAAAAAATTACAGTTCAAACATAAAATTCTGACAGCAGTAAAGATTGAAAGAATCGATAAATGAGTACACAGTGTCTTATAAATAGATGAATCCTTTCAGATGAAGAGAAATGTTGTTCTACAGAAGGAAGCTGAGAATTCCATGGATGGATTGTGTAAGCAACAAAGAAGTCTTAAAGGACCATGCAAATAATAAAGAAGTCTTAAAGAGAAATTAAAAAGAATCCTTACACTCAGAATCAGAAAGAAACCTAAAATTTCTTGGACATAAGGAAGGAGGGCTTGGAGAATTTGACACTCACTGGGCAGGAGTAACAAGGGAAGGCATGGAGCTACCTACCTGATAAGCTTGTGCGAATGGATAGGGAAACCAGGCATAGTAGGCTTGGCAAGTGTTGCTGAGGGTGACAATGAACAGGAGGTTGTGGAGAGCCATAATAGCCAATGTTCTGAAAGAAGTTGGTAAGCAGAAAAAAAACTCATTTTCAGACTCCAACTGTTTGCAATTCCCTTTTCCTATGATACCTCTTCTAGTTTATAAGCCATGGGTTGACATTAATAAATAGAAAAGGTTATAATGCAATAGACTAATAAAAGCTAATCAAACAGAATTGAGTGTTATGCTAGACTACAAAAATGAGTAAATACCAATGACTAACAAAACGTAACTACATATCAAATAACATGATATAGGTGAGGTATTGAAGTGACCATTATAATATCCACACTTACCTCCCCTTTATACAGTATAATTCTAATAATGCTTCAGCAATAGGAATTCAGTAAAAGCTTCAGCAATAGGAATTCTAAAGGAGGCTTTTATCAGATTGCCAATGATGATCACTTCTGAATATACAAAAGCTCAATAATCATTTCAATTCCATTTTTTTATCATTTCACTCTCTTGTAATAGTAATAATAACACTAAAATGCAAAGGGCTACTGATACTGAAAGAAAATGAGAAGACTTTAATGAGGAGAAAGGACAATAGAAGAACAGAATTCAGAAAGACAGAAGATTGCATTTAAATTTTTTAAGATTACAGGTGTCAGGGAAACAAGAAACTGGAAGAAAGTTCCAGAGGTGAGATGTGCAAGAAAAGAAACTATTAGAATAGAACTTAGTTACATTCCAGCAGTAAAATGGGTTGACTTAGTTGCCAATCTGGTAGTATGCTTAAATCTATGTGCTCAATGTACCAGTGATGAAAGCTGATTAGAACAATTGCCATGAAAATATTTATAGAGAAGACACAGGGAAGCCACATCATGGCAGTGGGGAAAGTGGTCCACATAAGGGATGCAGTCTCGAATCCTGCCAGAGAACACATATTTTTTTGACAAGATTTCTCAAATATTCAATGTCATGGTTCCACATAGGGGATGCAGTCTTGAATCCTGCCAGAGAACACATATTTTTTTGACAAGATTTCTCAAATATTCAATGTCATGGTTCCACATAGGGGATGCAGTCTTGAATCCTGCCAGTATGGAACCATGACCTGAATCTGAGTATCATCTACTAATCTTGTCTTGGGGATTTTTCTGACAAGATTTCTCCAATATTCAGGTCATGATTCCACATAGGGGATGCAGTCTTGAATCCTGCCAGAGGACATATTTTTCTGACAAGATTTCTCAAATATTCAAGTCATGATTCCACATTAGTATTATCTTTTTTCTTTCCTCTAGACAATTACCTAGGATTACTTATCATGAATGAATCGGTCTATTCAAGGAGGAAAACTCACTCTTACCACAAAAACTACAATCTTCAAAAATTTAAATGTGATTTCAATCATCATCATCTGCCTCTTTGAATCCTGTCCTCTCTCTCCTCAATGTTTTCACAATTGAATGCTTGGTAGATGAGACTCAGCTTTTGTGCATATACATGTTTGTGTGGACATAATTTCTAGAGACAGTGATGTGTGTTGTTTTTAAGTTATATTTTGGAATACAGTTTGATTTAAGAAATTATAGGATATTATATTGATTAATGTCATTAAAATTCATGTTGGCTGTTGATTTTGCTATGGCTCATTTAATGCCAAAATCTAAATAATTTGAACACAATTTTATTTTTATGTCTTCAACTAAATATATTTTGATCGAAATTGTATGCCTTCAATTACTGAAAAAGTATTGCTGGTATTTTTACTATTAAAATGTATTTTTATACTTCCATAGTGGTATTGTTTTTTCTTTTTTGTTTAGAGGGGCTCATTATTTGCTCATAGCTGGGACCCTAACAGGTGCTATCACACGGGCTCAGGGTAGACCTGGAAACACAGCAATTAAGACGTGGTTCCAGGCTCCTCAAAACATCCAATCTCTCAATCAGAGGTCTTGATGCTGGGTATCGGTTATCATCATATCCAGAACTTGAAATTTAAAGAAAATTTAAGTAAATAGATAAAAAGTTATAAAGAATTTGGATTTTCAATAAAATGTATTCTGAAGAGATTTCTGCATTTCTCTTCTTATCTCAAATGAGCGTACAACATCTGTGTGTATGAAGTATATGCAAAAGACAAAAGTGTTTGTAGATGCAAATAACATGATAACAATGCCTGACCACATCACTTCATCTAACAAAATATCTCTCAGGTATTTTCACAAAATCCATACATCTGAAATCCATATAATTTGCTACCTACCACTTTGCCTCAGCATCATTATTAAACACGATGTCTCTAAGGAAATGCACTGCCCATATCAACTGATACAGACTGCCTTAGAGACAATCATTTCAAATAGGAAATCATTAAATTGATGGGATTCACTTGTGGATGAAGTATGTTTGCTCTGAGGTTTTGTTATTGTCCATACAAGCCTCATAGGTGAAGAATTATCTGGCCAATTTATTTCTTCTGTTTGCAAATTTTGTTTCTGGTTTCAATAATCTTTTATCTTATTTTAATATTGATTCTTGTTTATTTTGTATTGCTGGGAGCTGACAAATTCAATGTTGAAGTTTGCAAGTTCATTTTCTTCAAGCTAAGGATGGACAGATGGTATGATAAAGGCTTGGAATGAGAAATTGGAGAGCTAAGTTCAAATTTCAGTCAAGGACGTTACATTTACATATGCATAAATAGCCTTGGGAAAGCTAAGAATCCTTTTTCTCTACCCCAAGCCATGTGTTAAGTAGTAGAAGTTGTATCTGGAAAAATCATTGTTATTGCCAAAAAGTTAATGCAATATTCACTTGCAAAAAAAAAAAATTATCTTAACATTTCAAAATGTTTTGTCTTTTAAATTAAAGAATTTAGCTAAATTATTTGTGTATAAAAGTCTTACATCTATACACTGTTTATTATTTGTGTACATGAATTGAAGCACCAGTTTTTGTATGATCTCTGAACTTAAGCAGCATTGAGCCTCACCAGTAAAAGGATAGGTAACCACTTCGAAATACCATTTGCTGTAACCTTTGGTGGTGTAATGGATAATGGCTTGGAATTTTTAATTAGAGAGCTGAGTTCCAATTCCTGTTGGGTTTGTAATATTCCCTTATGTGCAAATTCCCTTGCTAAAGGTATGAATCCATCTCTTCATTCCCCTAACTATGGGTTAATTACTAAAAACTGTATCACTAAATCATTATTATCCCCTCAAAAATGCTTACAATCTGAAAGAATAATTCCTGCTTCTAAATAACTTGCAATGGGTTGATAAGATGTAGAAAATGAATCAATCAGCTAATATCAAAATCAGTAAGTAATTTTAAAAGATTTCTATATTATATTTTGTAACTTAACTCTTTGAATTAGAAATAATTTCTTTACAAATCAAACAGCTTGTTGTAACCTGGGGAAGGTTACTGAATAGAATAATCACAAGATGTTGTTAATGAATGATAATACTTAGGACAAGACAACACATATAAGATTTGCCAGTGGCACGTAGTCAACTGCTAGAAGCGAGTCAAGTGAACTCCACAATGAATCTTCAATTGCAGACCAATATACAGTATTTACTACTGTATTTATATGAATAGGGATATACTCTTTATCATCCGTAGGTATGCTACAACACAGCTATATCTAATTTTGCATATTTAAAGAATTTCTTTACAAAACAAACAGATATATCCAATTGTGCAAATATAAAAAATTTCTTTCAAAAACAAACCAGTTATAAATAAAGTTAAAAATATTTTCCCCTCCCCAATTTATGCACACAAATGCATGCTGGGATTTATTCCTGTCCAATAAGATAGGCAAGTTTCATATGACTCAGTCCCAGTCTGTCTTGTCTTGAAATCAGAATGTTATCTGAAATTGCTCTAGTGTGACAACTACAGTTCTTAGTTTGTGAACCTTTTACCATATTACTCTTGCTTTGCCTTATTACTGTTAATTTGCCTTGCATATATTGTTTGCTTGCTTTATATTATGTTTGGCCTTGTTCTTTTTTTTTCTTGTTGTTTATTGCAAACTTTGGCAATCCTGTTTGTTTGGTAATCCTGCCATTTATTTACATTTAACAATGGTCACTCTACAATAATAAAACTTAAAGCACATTCTTAAATATAGCTCTCAGCATCTGAGAGTAGGTTCCATAGAGCTTAGTATCTAGGGTTTTAGTTAATGTCCAGGCAGTGGTACTATACCATTAACAACACCTCTACCATGGCTTGAAAGAATCTGTTTGAAGTTATCTGGTAGATAAGATTACATCTATTTTATTCAAGGCAGCCCAGTCTTTAGAAATGTGAATTTTCACATCCTTTTCAGTAGAATTTTATCACACTTCTTAGGTATGTAGAAGATTTGATAAATTTTATTGATTCACCTGTGACCGTTTGTATTGAGCCTTGCTGGTTGAAGCCTATTTGAAGGATACTACTGCTGAGCAAAACAAAAACCTATGAGTGATCTACTTTTCTGGACACCTGGGCCTGGGCCACCTTGAATAAAATGGATGTAATCTGGAAATCTGATCTATCAGACAACCTCAAGCAGAGATTCTTTTAAGCTACTGTAGAGGTGGTGTTAATGTATGGTGCCACTGCTTAGCCTACAGTCTAAGCTTGACATAACCTACACTCTTAACATCACCTGGAGACAACATCCAACTAGATCACAACTCTATAGACACATCCCTGATATTTTTACAATCTTGCACAAATGCAGAATGATCTTTGAAGGACGCTGCTGGTAAGCACAAGAACTTGTGAGTGAGCTTCTGTTCTGGACAATTAACTATGGAGTATGATGAGTTGGCCATCCAACAATCACCTATATTGGCAACCTTTCTAATGACACAGGAGGGTTCATTAATGAGCTTCTGACCTTGATGTATGACCATGATGGTTAGCATTGTAGATTCATGAATATCTGAATAACTCGACAGAAGAATAAAACTTAGGGTTAAATCAACTACCATTAAAGTTAGTATACTGAGTTTATTAGGCACTGTAAATGTTACATTTAGCACCTGGAGTGCTTATGTAGAAAATATTGTTTAAAGGGGATGGGAAATTGAAAAAGGTGCTTATTTGAAAAGTGTCATTTGAAGTGAGGTGCTTAACTGAGAGAGGAGCTAATTTTAAAAAATATCATTTGAATTGGTGGGGCTTGAGATAAGTGTTTATCTCAAAAATGTCATTTGAAGTAGGGGGCTTAATTGAGAGGGGGAGCTTATTTAAAAAATGTCATTTGAAGTGGCAGGCTTAATTGAGAGAGGCACTAATTTAAAAAATATCATTTGAAGTGGCGGGGAACCTTAATTGAGAGGGGTGCTTATTTAAAATTTTTCAGCCATTTTCATCTTTTCTTTTATACAACTAGGAACTGAACAAACCAGCATAAGAACAACAACAACAACATTAATGACCTGTTACTATTAACACAAATATGATTTTGTTAAATTGTTCATAGTTCTTTAATATCAAAATCTTCATCATCCTCAGCATCCCCATCTACATTTTTCATTTCTCAAATACATTTGTTTTGCCATCAAGAAAGGCACTTATTTTAAATTCCTTGGGGTAAGTGGGTGCTTATTTGAGAGGGGCATTTATTTGAAAGTAGGCATTAAATCAAGAATTTAAATTATTGATGATTAAGCAAAAGCTTTAAAATAAGTAAAATCTTATCAGTAAAGGCTTCATTAATGTGGCTTTTGCAGCAAGACTTCACTTCAAGTTTAAATAAAGTTTATGGTAGATGGCATTGCTCCCTCTTACAGTACTTAATTCTGGATAATCGTAGATCAGAATCAGAACCAAGTTTAAATTTCAGTCAGGTTCATTAAAACCACAGAAATACCTCCCCTCAGCTATGGATTAAGTAGTAGGACTTTTATCTAGAAAAATCACAGTCATTCTATAAAAAATAGTTAATACAGTATTTACTGGCAAAAATTACAATATGTTTTGGCCTTAAATAATCCACAAAGTGGCAATAAGCCATAAAAAAACAAATTAATTAACCAAATCCACTTACATCTTTCCAAACACTTCTATCAGTATTTGCATAATTTTTTATGTATACTTAAGTGACCTCATTTTAAACACTAGTAATTTTTAGAGCTGCAAACTTCAACGTTTCAAGCATTGATGTTGTAGAAAATTTCACCCTTCAAGCTACATAAATGGATGACCATAGTCTAGCAATCGTCCTACTGTTTAATGAACTGTCCACTGGCTAGCAAAACAGAGGAGTAACATCAAAGAAATATAAGGACCTGTCTTATGATATTGAATAGCTGCTTGTTCATGTCCAAGATGAGGTGTATAGAGGGTGTATCAAAAATCCTTTTACAAATCACACCAAAACAAGGACAAAAAGTTCATATAAACATATGTCTGCAAATCTTTCCTGTTATTTATTATTTTATTCCTTTAGTAAGGAGGAAGTTCCTCCTCAGACAGCTTCTTCCTTTAATATCAACATCTTCATCATCTTCATCTACATCTTTCATTTCTCAAATACATCTTAGAATAATACATGAAGATTAAAAAAAAATATTGAAGAATAATCTGGTATTGAATCGGCAATGCCTACTTCTCAAGCATAGTGCGGAAATGAAATCATCAATAAAGAGAAGCAGGTTGAAATGGATTTAGCGGAATAATATAGCCATTATCATAACACATCATAAGAGCCAATAATTATATCATATTGATAGATAATATCGAAAGGGTATAGGCACAAGAAAGTGAATTGAGTGAAATTCAATGAAAGAAATCTTAAAGATACAAGTCAGCCATGTGGAAACTTCATTGTTAGTTTGCACACCTTCCAAAGGAATGCATTACTGCACTGCTAAAGGATGCTATAGTTTGGAAAGAAGCTCATGAAAACTTGTCAAAAACATTAGGGGATTTGGAAAGTAAATATGCTTTCCAAACACTTCTATCAGTATTTGCATAATTTTTCAAATGACATTTTTTAAATAAGCTCCCCCTCTCAATTAAGCCCCCTACTTCAAATGACATTTTTGAGATAAACATCTATCTCAAGCCCCACCAATTCAAATGATATTTTTTTTTAAATTAGCTCCTCTCTCAGTTAAGCACCTCACTTCAAATGACATTTTTTAAATAAGCACCTTTTTCAATTTCTCATCCCCTTTAAACAATATTTTCTACATAAAGGTATATAAAAAACAAATGTAAGTTAAATTTATTTAAATAATACTATAATATAATTGGGCAGCAGTCATTGAAAACAACAACTAATTGGAAGGAAATATTTTCAATTTCAAATTTAAAGAAATCTAGGATTTTCTCCACAAATTTTAATTTTTTTTTTGTTCTGCCACTTATGAAATTTTTGAGTGATCAAATCAAATTGAATATTTGTAGGTGGTAGATATGTAAAATGTGGAAGAATCTTTCATCATAACAATCTTATTTTTTCATGGGTTTGTTTTGCAGCATATGCTTTTGCATTAACCTATTAACAAATAGCATCTTTTCTGTTTATCAAAACAGTATATTTTCAATATAAGGATTTGTTTACCCAATGAGGCAGCTGACAATAAACATCTGCAGTGATAGACCTTTCATGTTCTAGTAACTTATAATCAACAACATATTTCAAGGATTTTGGGGGATTGAGTTTTGGTTTCTCATTTTGGAATAACAACAGTTTTTCATTTTCTGTTGAGCATTTCAACAGAAATTCATTGACGTCTGTATCTATGCTAACCTCCAGTGTTAATGGTAAATCTAACAGCTTTAATAAAGCTGATCTTGAAAACTAACTATGGCATGTTGTTAATTGGAAATTACTTTTTAATGTTAATGTCTCCATGTTAGAACCTTTTTTTTGCCTCTAGTCAGCCTGGCAGATGCTAATCTCCAGAAAAGTAACTCATTGCATCTCAATCTAATGGTTTCCACTGACCTGAAATGAAATGTTTATATTGGAACAATAGTTAGGTCTGCTGCTAAGAAAGTTGGTTCACTTTGTTGTACTAAGCAATTTATCTTGCAAGTATCTCTTTTACACCTTTATATGTCTATATATATTTCCATGCACTAAATTTGACAGAAGTCAAAGAAGAATCTACAATGTTATTGGTGCTGACCTGGCATCTCAGCTTCAGTCACTTTTCCACTGCTGTGACATAACTTCCCTATGCCTTTTTTATAAATATTTTCATGGAAATTGTTCTGTTGAGCTTTCCTTTTTGCTACCTCCACTTGACGAATTTCAAGACGGTACTATACTGGTAGCTAGATCTCATCATTTTCATGTTGAATTTGTTAAGTGTATCCATAAGTTCTATTCTAATAGTTTCTTTTGTTGAATTTCTTGCTTATGGAACTCTCTCTCTTCAGGCTTCTTGCTTTCCTATCAACTACAGTGGGGAAAATAAGTATTTCATCACCCTGCTGATTTTCTGGATTTACACCTTACAAAAATAGGAATGGTCTATAATTTTCAGGGTAGGTCAGTCTTGAAAGTGAGAGATAGAATATAAAAAAAATTCTAGAAAATCACATTATATTAATTTTTGAATATATATTTCTTTTTTATTGATCTTCACAATCTTAAATATAATGTCAATCATTATCTCCTTGAATCTTGGTTTTTGTTACTGTCCTACTCAATGGTTTCTCAGTTTCTTTCACTCTAAGTAGCACCATGCATCTTAGTGACTTTTATTACTTTGCTTATCATTAATACTGTTGAACCTATAGAACTGGGTTTTCTCCCTTCAACCAACACAGCTTTCTTATGATAGTACCAGCTTGGAGGAATTCAAATTAAATAACATACACATGAAGAAAAGAAACTGCCTAATGTAATATTCAAGACTCCTCTCTACCCTCCTAAGGACTGTCCTGAGTATAATGATAAACTACATCCAGCAGTAAGGCTTCTGGTTGAGAGGTTTTGATGAGCATGGAAACACCTCTTAACTGCGATTGTCCCCAAGTCCACCTTAACCTGGATTAGTAGTACCTGTTAATGTCCCAGCAAATAATTAACCCCCAAACTGGGAGCAAAACACTATGAAAGTATTAAAAAATCACAGATTACCAGAGAGCAAGCACAGTTGACCTCATCTTCAAATAATTAGATCATGTGATGGGTAAAGGAAAAAAAACATATATATATATATATATATATATATATATATATATATGAATTAGTGACATCTGATGGAGTATTGTTCGAAAGTGTTACTATTATTGTATCTGTGATTTACAAAGTCTCTCTCACAAACAAACTTTACAAAAAATCAATAAGATCATATGAGTGGTGGTAAACAAAAAGAAAAGCTTAGATCTAGAGCAAATTGAAGTTACAAAGCAGAACAATAATAAACAAGTAACAGAAGAGATAACAAATTAAGCTGTGTTATTAGGTTGGTGCAACCTAATATAATAAATCAGGCAGTATTACCGACACTAGCTTTGAAATCTATAAAAAGGTAGAAGACAGTGACAACGTACAGTATTTACAAGATGGGTGATCAGTTCTAAAGAAGAAACCGCCCAGACATATTTAATATTTTGTAGATTTGAAGAGCAATGATTTATTATGAAGGATAATCTTCTTTATATTCTGTGTCCCCTCAGGATGTTGACGATCATGGCTCTTCAGAACTTCCTGTCCCATGTAGTTCTTAATAAACTTTGTCTTTCTGTTATTTTTCATAAGCCCTTTTTCACCATCCATTTACTCAACCTCATTAAGTATGTTATGCATTGTACTCCTCTATCATTGTCTTCCTCTATCTGACCCATGTGTATCAGATTTTCTAAGCCCTCCTTTCTCATTAAACTAAGTATACTGTTGTGATTTTTGGCAGGTAGGTGGCACCAGTCACAATCCTTACTCTGGGTGCTACCAGAGATCTTCACACCACTGACAACATAAGATATGTTTTTCCCTCAACTCTCTCTTTTTGATGTTAAGTATTAGTTTCCTTTTTGTTTCCATTTTCTCCAAAACTTTGTCGTTACTCATATGTTCAGTCCGCAGTATCCTCAGCATCCTTCTGTAGAATTGCATTTCTGTTGTTTCAAGTCTCCTCTTCATCTTTTAGGAGACATACAGGAGGGCAGGTATCACATAGCAGTTTAGTACTCTTTTCCTTGTTCCTAGTGAAATTTTCCTACCTCTTAGTATTCTCCTTAGCTTTTGAAATGCTTCCTTGGCTATCCCAATACAATTTTTGGATCTCAGTGTCACTCTTTCCGTTCTCCCAGATATTTAAATTTCCGCACTTGTTTGATTTTGGTACCTCCAATTTGCAATTTGCACTTTGACCTTGTCTTTTTGATAACAACAATGCAATCTATCTTCTTGCAGTTGATATTTAATCCTCTCTTCTTAATTTCCTTCAATACCCTCTGTAGGGGTTTTTGTTGCTTTCTTTCTGTCTGTTATTAACATTGTGTCATCTGCATATCTTATGTTGTCAGTGGTGTGCACATCTCTGGTAGCACCTAGGGTAAGGATTGTGAATGGTGCCAACTACCCCACAAAAAATCGCAACAGTGTACTTAGTTTATTTTCTTTTGGACAGATCCATTGTTCACAAAGGTTTATCACAATTAGTTAGATGGAATGTTTAAATAAAAAACATTAGCACATTATACAAATTCGACAGATTTTATTTATTTATATTAGGTTGGTGCAAAAATAATGACATAATAATGTCGTTTTTTGACGTATTTTTTAACGTCAAAAACGACATTATTACGTCATTATTTTTGCAGCAACCTAATTGATAAGGTTGACAAAGGGTTTCGTTTGTGAAACATTTCTTAACTGTATTTTATTGTTTTAACTACAGAAAGTTGAACATACCGATTTTAAAAAATCTAATAATTAACAATTGATAAAAATAAATGAAAAACAATTTCAACTCAGTAGTAGTTCGATAAAATTTTGTGTAAATTCTTGTCTAATATTTGTTTTGTAAAATCTTTTAACAAAATTTTTTTTTTTTTGAATTTGTGAAATATGGCAACAAAAAGAGAAACTATATTGTGCTCTCAAAAAATAAGGTGAAAGATTAGTTTTTAAAAGATATTTCATTTCAATTTTTAATTGAAATTAAGTTTGTTTTGAACTTCTTGAATTTTTCACTCTGTCACCTGTAATATTGTTGGTTATTAATAATTAACTAAAATCAGTTTTAATGTATTAATAATAAACAGTAAAATAGATCTTGCATAGAATAGAATGCGCAGTAAATTAATGGCCAAAAATCAAATATTTTCTATTAAAAAGTTTCATACTTACATTAATGTATAAACAAATAAATAAAGTTTACTTATTTTAGTGGTGGATATTGCCATACAGATATTCTGAGGTCTTGTTTACTGTTTTCCTTTGTATGAGTACACCTAACTTTGTGGGAACTTAGAACAACAATGATTTAAAAGTCCCTATCTTTTTACCATCAAATGGTCACCACATTAACATCCCAGATTTACATGATGGTTGCATATATGTTTATGCATATTATCAAAGAAATTTCACATTTTTATTCTAATCTAAGATTTGGCTGTTTATTGCTATATTGGTGGTACTGTCAATAAAATAGTAGTTTATACTTTTACTGTACATAGAAAAACAAGATATAGATAATAATAATAATAATACTTAGCCCAACTTTCAATTGTAGTATAAGGGCTATTGAATTTACTCACCCATTTCACTCGTTATTCACCCAAAAGTTGAAAAAAATTGATTCTTGGTGTGAAATGGTATTTTTGTTCTGACAAAAAATTTTAATTTATTTTTAGCATATATAAAATTGAAAATTTTATGCCAAATTTTTAACTTGAACTTGAAGCATGTACAGCTTTCCTGTTACCATCATCATATTTATATAAAATTACTGCTCCTATACCATAGTCACTAACATCTAAAGCTAATATTATTTCTTCTTTTGGATTTTAGTACACTAATGATAAGTCTGACATTAGTATTTTCTTGATTTCTTCAAATGTCCTCGAACACTTATCATTCCAGTTCCACTTTACACCTTTTTAAACAAATTACTCAGTGGAAGTCTCAAATTATGCATATTAGGTATATAGATTTAATAATAGTTTACTAGTCCTAGAATTGTTTGTAACTTAGTAAGGTTTGTTGGAGGAGGCATATTCTTAATTGCACTTGCTCTCAACAGATTTGAAGCACAAGGCCAGAAGTATGGAGCACACGGTGAGGATTGAACTCACTACTCAGTCGTAATTGTTCTTGCGAGACAAGCTTACATTACACGATGCTGAGGTGCCCTAGCTTATTATAATGTATGTGGCTAGGCAAGTTTTAGCCATGATGTTTAGGACTGGTGGAACATTCTCCATGAAAATAGTGATAAAGCAGCAAGAGACTTGCAATGTCTTGTCTGTGAGAAAGGGTGAAAAATAATTTGTCATCCACAAGGATGCAGAGGTCCTTTTGGGATCTATAAGAGTGGAAAGTGAAGACTGGGCAGAAGAACTCCATTTTCAGCCTGAGCTGGTTCTTTTAAATGTAGAGGCTAGCAGGAGGAGTGAGAAACATCCATTCATCAGTAGAAATATTGGATGTATGTCAAGGAATCCTAAATCTGAGATGCGATATCAAAGAAATTGAAAAAAATGAATGTGCATACATACAAGCTAAAGAAAACTGGAAAAAGAAAAATGAATCCATGTTTCAGATGTGAAAGGTTACATCTCAGAGTCAACTGTCCTTTTAAAAATTCCAAATGCTACAAGTGTGGAAAAATAGAACATAAAAAGTATCAATGTAAAACTAAAGCAAGGAAAAGTTCTCATAGAAAAAATCTGTAGACAGTGTTGCAACAGAAAAAATAATTACAGAAAACCAAAGAAAATTTGTGCATGTGAAAATTAATAATGTCGGTGTAAAAATACAATTAGACACTGGTAGTAATATCACAATAATCAACAAAACCACATGGAAAGCAAACGGATAATTTATATTAAAAAGAAATTTAAAAATCATACTTGGCATGTCAAGTGAGAAATTATTTATTTTCAAAATAACTTGTAATGTCTCATTCCATAACAAGTGTGTAAAAGCTAAGGTTTATGTGTTAAAAAATACTACAAACTTATTCAGTACTGACTGGATGAAATTATTTGAGCTGTGGGATCTACCTATAAATTTTTATTCCAAAAATGTAAGCACGTAAGCAGACAAGTGACCAGTTTAAAAACAGAGTGAAAATTTAAAGGAAAAATTGAAAAAAATGTTTTCTGATCATTCTGTCAGATGAGTTGGGTCAGTGTTCCAAAGTCAAAGTGAAATTTCAAGCAAAAATAGGGTCAACGTCAGTGTTTAAACAGAAAAGTAATGTACCATTCACAACAATGGATCAAGTCAATGAAGAATCAGACAGACTTGAAAAAATAGGTGTAATTAAAAATATTGACCATTGAAAATGGGCAGCACCAGTAGTGTTTGTAAAGTAAAAAAAATAAAATAAAATTTGTGTTTGTACTGATTTTTTGACAGGGTTAAACAATTGTTTAGAATCCCATAACTACCCATTATCAAGTCCCAAGGAAAATTTTACATATTTAAATGGTGGTAAAATTTTTTCAGAGCTGGATCTTTCTGAAGCATATTTGAAAATAGAGTTTGAAGAAGAATGTTTAGAGTTAACAACTATAAATATGCCCATAGGACAAAGTTCAACTGATTTCCTTTTGGGGCTCAACCTATATTTCAACAAGCTATGGATACTATGTTTGTGAATTGTGATTTTGCAGTTGCATATCTGGATGATATATTAATTAAAAGTGTATCTAAGGAATAACATATTGGGCATGTAAAAGGAGCTTTTGAAAAAAATATGTAAGTATGGGTTCAAACTCAGTGAAGAAAAGTGCAAATTGTTTTTGTTTAAAATCAAGTACCTAGGACAAATCATTGACAAAAAAAAAAATCGCTACATTATAATAAGCTACCCTCATTCCTTTTGTATTTTTCTGGTGAGATGTAAGTTCAACTCAAACAGTTTCTTTCCATAAACTGCTGCCTTGGGTAAAATGACTTCCAAGAGGTTATTCCCCAGTCACTACAATCCTAACCTGTTCAAGATTACGGTTTAACTGTTATCTTCCACATATATCTGCATAAGCTGTGCCTTTTACTCTGTAATCCTCTACCTTAAGAGGCCCTGGGGCCTTGTACAGTGTCCAATGAAATGAAGGATTATATTTGCATTCTCACAAAAAATGGATACAGAAAATATAGTTAATATTAATATATCTTGCCCAAATAAAGACCTGTCTTTTTCTTCTTCTATGTGGTATGTTTTTTTCAGGATGTGGCCAATTATGGCTCTCCACAACTTCCTATCCTTTGTAGCTCTAAGCAAGATTTGTTCCCTACTATTTCTCCCTGTCTCTGTTCTGCACAAGCTTTTATATAGGTTCTTTGCTAATTCTCCCAACTTCTCTTGACTTCAGTATGTTCCATAAGTGTCAAATTCTCCTAACCCTCTTTCCTAGAAATTTAAACTTTTCTGATCCTAGGTACAAGTTTCCATTTTTTATCCATTTTTCTTAAAACATCATGGTTGCTCACATGCTTCATCGATGATATTCTCTGCATTCTTCTGTAAAACTGCATATCTCTTGGTTAAATAGTAGGGAATTGTATATGGAAAATCACTATTAATCTCAACAATAAATTGATAATGCAATATTCACGGACAAATCAAAAATCCCCAAATCCAAAAATGTGCTCTAGATTTAAACAACCCTCAAAGGGTTGATAAGCCATAAAAAACAAATCAGTTAATCAACAATCTTGCATCAAGTCTTTTCTTGCTTATGGCTACATCACATTGAAACACTGGTTCCCATACAATCACTGAAGTTAAACAATATCAAGCTAGATGGGTGACTGCTTGGTGCTGTAAGCCCAAATGTGCAGATTATACAATTGATAATGGTTCGGAATTTTTAATTGGAGAGCCAATTTCCAACTTCAGTTGGGTTTGTTATATTCACTTAAGCACTTGGGAAAGGTATGAATCCACCTCTTGTCCCTCCATCTATGGGTTAATTAGTAAAACCATTATTATCTGAAAAAAATTCTTACACTCTAAAAATATTTTCTGCCTATAATAACTTACAAAGTGTTAATAATGGTTATCAATCTTGAGTGATTGATAACCATTATTAACACTTGTCTATGAGGAAATTGTCTAGTGTTCATGGCTAATCTGATAGCTTTTAGTTACAGAGAATCAGAACCCTTCCATGGGGTTGGTAAGGAATATAAGAGGAGTCCTATTAATAAATAAAAGCATTAACTTATCTTGCCTTATTCCGAGTTTCACAGAGATAGCATATTGATATTGAAAACTGTGATTACAAAAACATCTTGCCTAAAACGTATTACCTTCCATAAATATACAGGTTGACTATTTTCTTTTGCCAAACACAATCTTTGTTATTGTTATTACAGAAGTGTATTAAACTATTTTGAAAGTTGAGCTTTCAGGCCTAAAACTATTATTATAAGTTAAATCTCAAGTGCATTATTTGTGCGATTCAAAGTTGGCAGACTTCACTGGGAAACACGTGGATTTATATATGCTAAAGGTCAAAACACTTGTTGACATTTGTGTTTTGTTTCACCTTGTTTATCCTAAAACTTTACCACCAGATTTGTATGAAATATTGACTGCTTGAGTTCCTGACATCAGTGCAATATTCTTTCTACATAAAGAAATTAGGAAAATATAAATGAAATCAGTTATTAAAACAGAAGATGCAAGTTGTAAATTGAATCCTGACATTTTTCCAATAACTAGGTACACAAGAGAAATTAGCTAAAGCAGAACCAAATAAATAAACCAGTTAAAGTAGGAAACATTTAATTCAATTGTCAATTTCTTTTCTTTTACAGAAAAAATACAGAACAAACAAATAAAATTGTTTTGCTTTTTTTTCAGATATAAGAATATTACAAATACTTAGTAAATTTTTAAAATATATCCAGTGAAAACAATTCTTTTATATGAAATCAACAAAAGAAAAGTCTTGGTTTAATAAAAAAAGGATTACAAAGTTATTTACCTTCCCAAATATTCTTGTTCTTGATTAATATACAATTTCAATCAACTTTCTCTGTAATTGTCTGTCTCTGGAGAGCCTCTTCAGAAAGCAATACAAAATAAATATACATTTCTGTGCAAAAGACAATACATTTTTATTCTTATTTAATAGTAGCTGGTTTGTACAAAGCATAAAAGATGTGTAAAAAGATGTATAAAAACAACTTACATTGAATGTGAACAATTTTTGATAAACATGGATAAACAAGCCAAAGACAGTGCCAAAAGAACTTTTTTTTCCCATGACACTGCTTTTTTAACTATCTTTGGCAATGTTTATTGTTTTAAAAAGTGATGATTAGAATTGGAATAAAACCTAAATACATAAAGAAAGTGAAATTTTTTTTATCCTGAAAATTTACAGCAAAAATATTAGTTTGTTTATTTACAAGAATAATTTTATTACAATATTCTAAAAAAAAAAAAAAACTAATACAATTAAAACTAAATGCAATTCAATATTTATCATTTACTAATTTATAAAGAAGTAAATGTGAAAACAACTTTTATTCATAAACTAATAAACATTTATGAAATTATTAGAAGATGTGAACCAACTATTATTTTACCATTTTATAAAGTTAAATTGATTGGCAATTAACCAATGTTTTGATAATTATTCCAATAAACAATATAATAAATAAATAGTGTTTAATATTTTTGTTGTCATTTCTTGAGAACAAAGAAAATGTATAAATTGACTTATATGTTTAAGTTTTATTAAGTATCATCACTTTTTAAAACAATAAACTTTGCCAGATATGACCTAATTAGTAACACTTGTATCACTAGACCATTATTAAAAAAATCCTTACAATCTAAAAATATTTTCAGGCTTTTGCAAAGTGTTGATAAAGTGTATAAAATGAATGAATGAATGAATCAATCAATCTATTTGCTCCTTATCCTATCATACACACACAAACACACACAGGATGGTTTGGGATTTTGGGGCATGATGACTTTCTTAAATTAACTGTTATTTGGCTCTTTCCTAGACATGCATTTGTATTGGCAACATAGAGGCATATGCAGCATACAATAATTTTCAATATCATGAATGGAGAGAGCTTTATTTTAAGAATATGGTTTGATTATTTTATTGATAACTACACTTCAGGCAAACACTTCAGGCAAACTTTGAAGCTAGGTCATAGGGAGGGCTAATTGGGCATCTGGTCCAGCTTATAAAAAACAGCAATGATAATTTTGAAGAAATAATTTTGAATTCCTCAATTCATTTCATGAAACTTCAGAACTTCCTTTTAACTCTGATTTGAGCTATAAATCCAATTCCAGCCAAGAGGCTGATTTGGGTCAAAACACCAATTTGGGCTGAAATTCTAATACAGGCTGAAAATTGAGTTCTTTAAATGACAAACTCTGTGAAACATCAAAGCCTCACATTATGAAACCTCTAACTTTAATTCTGGTTCCTTGGCATCTTCAAGAAATAAAACTGATTTATATTTTGGAGATATTTAAAACTAAATTGAAAACAGTGATTCACAAAATTTTTGTGTTACTTTAAACTCAATATAAATTAAAATCTTTTAAAACAGTTATTTTAAAATTTGAATTTTTAACTGTTCCCTCTTCATCCAGACAGATATTAGCTATTATCAAGGACTGGGATAGTCATTGATAATAGTTAATAGAATAGCTGAAAGTGCTCAGATATATAGAACATTAGGACAGTTTCCCAACTGAATTTTATCAATCCTGAACTGGCATCTTGATTTCAATTACTTTCCTACCTATATAGCATAAAGTCTCTGCGCCATTTCTAGAAATGGACATAGAAAGATATGTTAAATGAGACTGGCTGATGAAAAGTCAAAGCAATACAAAGGCAACATGAGACGTGGTAAACTAAAAAATGTATTTATTCAAGCTGCCCACTAGATCTGTCTTGATCCCAACATTCCCTAGTGGAACCCAAATTTCTCACAATCAACATCATAACTGTAATTATTGATATTTTTATAACATCCCCCTCCTAATGTAGTTTATTTTCTTTATTAATTTATAAGATTTGCAAATTACAAAATAAATTAGTACCAATGAAAATTTGTTTTGATTACAGTTCAAGGGCAATAATTCAGACACTTTGTGAAATCAGATATTTTGGAGTTTGAAATTGTCGTCCTCATCTCGTTTTTCCAGTATTTTCTCTTGCATTATTATTTGTTTGGAGATCTTTGTAATGATCATTAATAGGTTTCTTTCTTAAAAGTCTATTTTCAAAACCTAAAAATTAAATATGTTTCCTATTTCTTTAGAAATACCCTTGATTAGTTGTCACAATATACGACCTGTTGTAAGTGTCTGCTGACTTGATTGTTCAATCAGTGTTCCAATATTTTTTTTTATCTAATTTTATTCTAACTACCCACTGGATCTGTGTTGATCCCAGCATTCCATAGTGGGACTGGAAGTCCTTACAATCATCATCATAATCATCATTATTGATGTTGTTATAACAGGAAGGTTTATCATTTTGAAGCATATTTTAAGCCTGTTAACTTTTTTTTGGCATAACTGATTTAAGAAAAATTCAAAGTTTAAGAAATTTGAAAAAAAATAGTTAGAATGATAACAACTTTGATATTTAATAATAGGGATTTTTTTGGTACATTTTCTCTCACCAGAATCTTTTTTACACATTTATAAGTCTACCATTCATCCATGCAGTGAATATTGCTGTTAAATCTGGTCTGGTGATTCTGTTTTTTTATTTACAGATTCTTGATAAAATTGCAAAGAATAATCTGCAATGTTAATGGTCCTGGCATTTTGACAATGGTTACTTTTCCATCACCATAACATAGTTTCCCTGTGCCTTTTCTATAAATATTTTCATAGTAATTGTTCTGATTCACTTTCCACTATGGTAAATTGTAATCATTGTAAATAGTCATTGGGGTTTCATTTTTTAAAGTTGTTATTTTTATTCACTACCCACCACAGACTAATTGTACATATGTGAACTAGTTAGGACTTTGAGACACTGAAGTATTATAGTGGTTGTAGTAAGGATGGTGAGTAAGAATATGTTGTTTTGGTGTAAGAAATAGTGTGGTATGTTTGGGTCAGTAATTGTGGCTAGCTAAGTTCAAGATAAGACAGACTGAAGACCAGCCTTCCCCTTCTCCTTTTTGGCCCTGTGCCACATTTCTGTATTTTCAAAATAAATAGTACTTCCCTCTATAGTATCTAGACATTATGAATTTAAGGGCAGTATTAGACTGGCAGCTAGGTCTCATCATTTTAGTTTGAATGGTTAGATGTAACTGTAATGTCTTTCACACCTCTCACTTGTGGAACTCTCTTCTGGCTTCTTCCTTTCCAGTTAAATTTTATCTTCAAAAATATAAATAGAATGTCAATCATTATTGTTTGTCTTCTTAATTCCCCTGTTCTCTCTCCTAAACAATGTTTTTTTTTTCTCATATTCTTTCACACTCAGTAACACCTTACATCTTAATTGTCTTGCTTGGAGTGAAATGATTAAACAAATGTGACTGTTGTAGAACAGTGAGTATGCCATAAATCCTCAGTAATTCATTCCTTTCAAATAATTTTTCATAGTGATCCTAAAATTGAAATTATTCCATTGTTGCAATTTACTGATATCTGAACCATGAGGTCAAGTCTACAATCTATTTATGGGAGAAAAAAAATCACGTTTAGGGAGGCAAAAAGACAATGTCAGCTAATAAATTTCTATTCCAGTCTTTAATAAAAGAAAGTTGATTTCATTGAATCAGTATTTTTCTTAGTTTTTCTCGCCATATATTTTGCAACAATTATGTCTGGAAAGATGATTGGATTTGCCATTTTTATGAAATTCTTTTGAAAAAATGGGAAAAAGAAGGTAAAAGCTTGAACTGAAAATTTCTTCCTGCTCTTTGTGTTCTTCCTGCATCCAAATATTCATTGTGTTCTTTGTTTTTGTTCTCAAAAATTTGATTTCCTGTTGGGTAATTTTTGCATTTTAAAATATTTTTATTCATTATAACAATTCATTTTTAATCAGTTAAAACTTTTCCAAAATGTAAAACTTTCAGCTGTAGCAGATACAGATCCTTGGTCTAATGTTTCTGCTATATATCTACAAATTCTTAACAAAATTTAAAGAATAATCTGCAATGTTATCAGTCCTGGCCAGGCAACTCAGTTTCAGTCACTTTTCCACCACCATAGCACAGCCTCCCTGTGCCACTTCTTAGGATATGTTCATGAAAACTGTTCTGGTGAGCTTTTCTTTTTAGTAAATTGGGTCCTAATTGAGCTATGGTCTGGGAGATATAACATGTGTCCGTGATAAGCTTGTAGTCATATGTCCAATGAAATTATTTATTTTGGTTTGATCAAGAGGCATGTGAATTATTAAAAGGCATGTAAATGTTATTTATTAATCCTTGATCGTAGCAAATAGAAGAGCCGAATGTGTTCAGATATATAGAACATTAAGACAGTTTCCAAACTGAATGTTCTTGATCCTGACCTATCATCTTGATTTCAAATACTTTCCTGCCTACATAACATAGATTCCCTATGCCATTTCTAGAAATATTTTCATGAAAATTATTCTGGTGATCTTTCCTCTTTACTATCTCAACTATAAGAATTCAAGTGTAGGACTAGATTAACAGTTAGGTCTCATCAATTTCCTGTTGAAAGTGATAAATGTTATTATGATTTCTCTCAAACTGCTTCTTTGTAGAATTCTCTTCCGACTTCTTGCTTTCCTATCAACTACGATCTTCAAAAATTTAAATGCAATATCAATCAATCATAATCTTCTGTCTTTTTAAATCCTGTTCTATTATTGTCCCATCTAGTCATTAACATTTTCAATCTCTGAAATTGCGTTGCCTTGGGGTGAAATGATTAAAAACATAAAAGAAGCAATTATTTTAAATAATTTCAAAAGAAATGAACTTTCTTTGAATTAGATTTAGCTTCTGTGGTCATAGTATGGATATTGATAAAAATCTTAACAAAATTATAAAGGAAAGAAAGAAGAAAGAACTAATAATCAAGATAGAATGTATAGTTAACAAACGATGAATCGGATTCACCAAAATCAAGCATGTACAAAAATTTAAATATCTGGGCGGCTACAATCTTAACATAAAATATGCTGATGACATGGTATTGGTAGCAGACTGAGAGAGGAAACTACAAGAACTCCTACAGGAGGAGTGAAGGAAAGTTAGAAGAAAGGGACTAGACATCATGTTTGTCTAGGTGTGTGTGAGGAATGTCTATAGATGTCCCTATCATGTATGTCATTGAAATGTAGCAAAACATCTGAAATATTGATATAGTTTGAAAGCATCCACATGTCCTTGTGGGTAAATAGCTATTTTTCACCCTACAACCCCATTCTCACAGGTGAAATGTTGGCTTAATGTAACTGAAAGTTCTAAGCTATCAATTTATTTTTTGGAATTTTTCACTTGTGGAATTTTCCTCTGGCTTCTTGCTTTCCTGCCAACGTTGATCTTCAAAAATGTCAGTCATTATCTACTGTTTTACTGATTCCTCTTTTATTGTTCTTGTTTCTTAATAATATTTTTCTTTTTTTTATTCTTTCACACTCGGTAACCCCTTGTGTCATAGTGGATTTATTGCCTAGCATGGGATGAAATGATTAAAAAAATTGTTAAAAAAATTAGCAGTTATGTGTTCATCAGGTGTATATATAAATCTGAGTAACGTACAAGGAATTCTGAACTGAACACTTTATATAATCTACAGCAATCGTCTATTCTCATTCCCCTGCCCATGTCTAGGGAAAACTTGCCTAGTTCTTATTTTTATAACTGCTCTGCCTTGTTTCCACAGAGCAGGAGTACACACTGCCTGACCCAAGGATTGAACTGACAATTACTATGTTACCAAATCCACAAACAAATGTACTAGGCTATTATCCGGTAGAGAATTTCTTATTTTCTAAAAATGGGCAGTGGAATGAGAACAGATGATCCCTATAAAGTTTTTAGTTTGGAATTCCTTGTAGGTTACTTGAATTGATATACATCTGATGAAGACCAGAGAGCAACAATAAAGATCAGGAGAAAAATAGTCTGCATTAATAGTGTAAATAGAAAATGGGCCAGCACAGCCAGGTAACAATGCTATAACAATGTATCAGTGAAAGTGTGTTAATTACATATCCAGAATATTTCTAAAATGTCTGAAAGATGCCAACAGTGATTACAGTTTCCTAAAACAATGTTTACGTAACTAGTGGATACGCATAAGTTATTTATTAAGTTTAATTTAGTCTGATACTAAAGACCATAGTAGTGGGCACCTAGTGAGGACCATACTCATTAGACTGGTAAACTGGTTTTTTAACCATTTTGATATGACATACTATATGTGGGATTGTGTTATATATCATTTGGCTATTTATGTACAGGTAGGTGTATATTGTTTGTCCTAATTAGGAATTTTAGTCTCAAAATGTTCAGACTTTAAAACATTATTGATTTTAATTTTAGGAATGTTTTTCCATCGCTCTCATAAAAATACTGACCTTGTCAAATTTTCTAACACATCAACCAGTGAAATTTAACAGTGAAACATACAATAATTGACATTTACTGTATTATCACCCAAGGTAGTTGTTGTTTTTTTATTTTCCATTTTATTTACCTTCTCCTCTTTTTCATATTGTTATTATTATCATTATTTTATGAGTAGAAAATCTGTCAGGGTTGTGCTTTTAATTTTATTAACCATAAAAGGTAAATGCTTTTATAAGCTAATGATTTACAACCAGTAATATGATTTATTTTAAGTAGATACACTATTTTGTTGTGTATCTAAACTATAAAAAGAAATCTTTTTCTTTTTTTACCTTGGCACTGGTGATCCTTGTCTCATTTCCTCTACATTATATTTTAAAGCAAAAGGACGAGGTTTAAAGCGTGTGGTTAATACCTAACTACTCAAAGACACTTCATGCCCTATTCTGTACATTGTGATTGTGAAAAAAAATGGTAATATTAATATCAGCTGTTTCCTTATAAGGAAACATTCAGCATTCATTGACCAAACAGCTAGTGCTACTTTTCCTTGAAATTTATCAAATCTGTCTCTTAAAATAATTTTTCATGAAAATAATTTTCTTGAGTCCAGGTAAAAGTTATTGCTCTTTTGAGTACTGAGTTGGCGGGTGGGGCTTCCTTCCTAATCTTTTGTTTAAAGTAATGCAGGACATCAACATCTTGATTATCTCATTATTTTCTCTTTGAGTTACACATGCTATCCATTTTAGTTGTTGCTGTAGTTGAATGTCCAACGATGTCCTTTCTGTTACTTTGTAACATTCTTTGTGTGTGATTCTGTAGTGCCAGTTCGCAAAGTTCAAAGAAGGAACATCCTTGTCAAAAATGGCAACAGTTTGTTCATTGCTTAAATGCAATCTTGAAGCCTTCAAGGGTATTGACCTCAATGTCCACTTTTATATTTACATACACTGTATCCATGATATTAGTTACTTTAACCCATAAACATAGCATACATTAAAACCATATTTCTGTCATATATGGGAGAAAATGATATCTAAATATTCTCACAACATTTCACCTTTCTTAGCAGATCCTCTGTTATCATAATATAGGATACTTAATAACAAAAGGGATAAAATTATAAACAAAAAGACTAAATGAAATTGGTTTGACTATATATCCAAAAACATACTATAAAAAACTAAGTTTTAAATGTTTAAAAATTTCAGTATCCCGTCTCCTTCATTTACATGTGTACTTACACAAGTTACTTTATTTACTAACTTTAGTTCAATGAAATCATCTTTTCCCTTTTCCATATGTTTTCATGTTTTCCTCCTTATGCACACACACACACATACACACACACACATATATATATATATATATATATATATATACACACACACACACACACACATATATATATATATACACACACACACATATATATATATATACACACACACACACACACACACATATATATATATATATATATATATATATATATATATATATATATTATTAATACCCTCAGTTGATGTTCTTTCAACAGAAAAAATAAAAGCAATGAGTGAGACCTTAGTATAGAGATCAAAGCAACAGATTCTTTGAAAGTTTTGGTGTACGTTTGTATAAGTATCTCTATAAAATGATTTGGATAATGGAAAAATTAACATCAAAGATATAAGAGAATGTTAAAAGGAAATAAATTTTCAATCCATAAAATAACAGCTTAGTCTAAAGACTGTAGAAAGTTTGTTTACAAGTCCTCACAAGTGATGTTGCCTATAGTAAATAGGGCTGTCAACTCAGGTCACCACCTGGGGTACCATCAAGGTTGAGGTTCCCATCATGTTGGCATGTTTTGTGTTTAGAATCTTCCAATACTAAAGCTTATAAAAACATATTTGCAGTTGTCCATGACTCAAGACAGATTAAATTCTTTGGCTATTTTGTCAAAAAAAAGAAAATTATCTTGGTTATCAGCAAGGTTTGAGGGTGGATGAAATTAAGTTTCTGGGCACATACATTGTAGCAATACCATCATATTAGTCAAGAAGGTGCAGCAGTGACTCTATTTACTAAGAATTCTCAGAAAAAAATAATTTACAAAGTGAACTACTGATGACTTTCTACCACTGCTCTATTGAGACTGTGCTGGTATACTGCATCTGTTTGGTATGACAGCTGTTCGGCAATAGACAAGAGAATCCTCCAAAGTATTATACATATTATCCATAAAATAATCGACTGCAAACTGTACTCCTACATTTCTAACTCTTATTGTTGCAGCATAGCAGAAAATATAATGAAAGACAGCAGATATTCTGGATACCGATTTTTTAACTCTTACCCTTATACTCTTACATTTTAATTCTATTAGTTCTAGGACAGCTTTTATACTTGGAGCATGTGTAAAACACTGTTGCATGCTAGCGATTTTAAGCACATTACCAATCTTCCTAGAAAGTGCCATGAAAAGATTTGTAGATAAAAAGGCTAGAAAAATGTTTTATGTGGGATAATGAATATTTTCTTTAGCTTGTATTAAGTTGTATATTGTAATAAACTCATTATTCTTCTTGTGAAAATTTAAAAAAAAATTATAGTTGTAATGGTGCCAATGTTCAGCTTGCCTGGGGTGCCAGCAATCTTACCCCCCCCCGGTAGTAAACCTGCTAAAAGCAAATATAAAGCCTTTCCACTGATAGGGTCATTATAAAGCAGAATGGGATAAAACTTCAAAAGTGCAAAATATGCAAGGGAAGAAAGAAGTCTTTAAAAGAATAATACAGGTAAAAAAGACAGCCATCTTTATGTAATAAATGATATTGTTCAAATTAAATTTTAACTAAGGCATATTCAGTATGCAGTGAAAAATGCTCTTTTGTATTATTACTTGAGTTGAGATCAAAGGATAGTATTAATTTTGATTGTGTAATGCAAAGATTCCAACCAAAAGATCAAATTATATTGCGTTTCCACAAAAATTGACATTTCTTGTTATTAAAATATTCAAATTATGACTTGTTTTACTGAATTAAAAAAAAAAAAAAAAATGATGGTACCCCCACCATTCCCAGTGTCTGAATTCTTTCCAGATGAAATTTTTTTTGACAATCACTTTCAGGCATTTTATAGTTTTTCTTTGAAAATTATGAGATTCACTTGAACATTGAAAGAATGATGGAACAGTTTTTCTATCCATTCATGAATATATTTGTATTCATTTCCATCTCACAGTGGTCAAATTTTCATAAATCTTTCTTTTCTTGTAGTCCATATTTGTGTGAAGTGATACTGCTTTGAAATTAATTACCAAAATTCTTGAAAATATCAAAATTTAGCTTTGTACATATTAATTCAAATATGTACAAAATTAAGTCAATATACACATTCGTACATGTATACATTTTGATTTGCCAGTACATACAGGTACAAACACTGCCGCACATATTACTCACATAGGCTATTATTTGTATAATTGTATATTTGAGCATCAATCCCTCTTCTGTGCAAGTTTCATTTAAAACAAGTGACAAGTGATTAAGCTTTTTATTAAATTTATTTTCTGGACATAGAATTATTATTATTATTAGCAAAATGTAATGTAATTATAGATATAGATGTAATGTAATTATAACACAGAGTTATTATTATATTTTTGGAGATACAGTTGTTATTAGGTTAGTGCAAAATAAAAAATATACGTCAAAAACCGACGTTATTTTTGCACCAACCTAATATTATTAGCAAATATAATGAACCAGACCGGAATTTCTCCTGATTTCTCCTGCCAAGCTGCTAGTAATCATCTATTACATCCTGCAATAGGTAAGGAAGTGTATTTAGGTAGCAATCCCTCTTTTATACAGGTTTAATTGAAGACAACTGACAAGGCACTGCGATTAAGCTTTTTATTAAATTTTCCTTGCATTTTTACAAGCAATTTCTTTCAGTGTGTAATAACTGTCCAAATGATCTGTGGATCTGAGCACTTTCACCTAATCTATTAGCCATTATCAAGGATGTTTTTTAGCTCAAAGTTATAAGATTATATATTATATAGTCTTATATATAAGATTATAAGGTAATTTTAGCTGAAAGTTATAAGATTATATATTATACAGTCTTATATTTAAGATTATAAGGTAATTTTAGCTCAAAGTTATACGATTATTTATTATAGTCTTATATTTAAGATTATAAGGTAATTTTAACTGAAAGTTATAAGATTATATATTATACAGTCTTATATATAAGATTATAAGGTAATTTTAGCCCAAAGTTATAAGATTATATGTTATACAGTCTTATATTTAAGATTATAAAGTAATTTTAGCTCAAACTTATACAATTATATATTATACAGTCTTATATATAAGATTATAAGGTAATTTTAACTCAAAGTTATAAGATTATATATTATACAGTCTTATATATAAGATTATAAGGTAATTTTAACTCAAAGTTATAAGATTATATATTACACAGTCTTATATATAAGATTATAAGGTAATTTTAACTCAAAGTTATAAGATTATATATTATACAGTCTTATATATAAGATTATAAGGTAATTTTAACTCAAAGTTAATTTAATTGTACATTCTTTATGAACAGTTACAGTAACAAGAATCTACAAAAAAGATAAGTGTTTTTTTTTTCTGTGTGACAAGTCTCATCAGGAAATGAGTGATCATGGACATCCACAACATCCTTTCCTTTGTAGCTCTTAACAATGTTTGTCTTTGCACTTCCTGTTCTGCCTTCCACTCACACAAGCTTGTTAGGTAGACTTTTTTATGTTTTCTTCTGTCTTTTTTGCATTCAATATATCCTGTGAATGTTAAATTCTCCAAACCTTATTATTTTCATTATGCGTCCTAGAAATTTCAACTATCTCTTTCTGATTCTAAGTATAAGTGTCCTTTTTTGCTTGAATTTTTCACAAAACTTCCTTGTTACTCACATGTTCAGTCCATGGTTACCAGCATTCTAAGAACAACATTTCAGTTGCCTTAAATTTTTTCTTCATCTCTGAGGAGATTGTCAAGGATTCACTGCTATATAGGTGGAGCAATAATACATAAGTGTCATTTTTATTATTTCCTTAAAACTTCTTATGTCTATAGTATTGCTAGTACACTGCTGTAGTAGCACATTTCTGTTGCTTCAAGTCTTCTGAGGAGTGTCCAGCATTGAGTGTTATAGAACGGGACTGATATTACATAAATGTTCAGCACTCCATTTTCCTGTTTCTTAAGTCTTTGTTTAGCTTTTGAAAGGCATCTTTTATTATTTCAATGCACCTTCAGAATTTAAGGTAATTTTAGCTCAAAGTTATAAGATTATATATTATAGTCTTATATATAAGATTTTAAGGTAATTTTAGCTCAAAGTTATAAGATTATATATTATAGTCTTATATATAAGATTATAAGGTAATTTTAGCTCAAAGCTATAAGATTATATATTATAGTCTTATATATAAGATTATAAGGTAATTTTAGCTCAGAGTTATAAGATTATATATTATAGTCTTATATATAAGATTATAAGGTAATTTTAGCTCAAAGTTATAAGATTATATATTATAGTCTTATATATAAGATTATAAGGTAATTTTAGCTCAAAGTTATAAGATTATATATTATAGTCTTATATATAAGATTATATATATTATAGTCTTATATATAAGATTATTACCTTATAATCTTAAATATAAGACTGTATAATATATATCAGTGTCACATTTCCCAGATGAGTGTTAGCAGATGAAATATTGCAGATAAGTGTGGAGCACTAACAAAATCATCACTCTTACTGTTGTAACCCAGGGAAGGTTACTGACTAGAATAATCACAAGGTTGGTAATGAACGATAATAATTAGGACATGAACAACACATATAAGATTCCCAGCGGAACTAGAAGTGAGTCAAGTGAATTCCACAATGAATCTTCAACCGCAGAGCAACATACAGTATTTACTACTGTATTTATGTGAATGGGGACATACGCATTATCGTCCGTAGGTATGCTACAACACTTACCCACACTCAATAATGGCATCCCAAATTTCCAGGAACTGGTTCTATAAAGGCAGCTAATCTTTAGGAATCTATTCTACTTATTTTCTTTTCGATCCATATAAGTGTGTATGTCTTTGTATATATAAGTTTGATTGAATAAATTATAAACATTATGTCTGCTTATTTTTATCATAATCCTGAAAATATTTTTCATATATTACAATTGAATAAGGCATTTCTTGTAATCTATTCAATCAGACATGCCTAGAATAGAATTTGCTGCCTAAATACACAAATAGACATATATATATATATATAGTGATGGCATTCTAATTTTCCTGGAACCAATTCTATAAAGCCAAAGGTAATCTTTAAGAATCTATTCTACTAATTTTCTTTTCCATCTGAGAATGGAAACAAATCACTTTATAGTATCAAAAAGAATTGAGCCATTTTGATAATTTGATAGAAAACATTTATTTATTAAGCTATTTCCAGATTGAAATTCTGTTCTTATTATATTTTCTGTTCAGAAGTATGATTCTTTTTGTCATCAGCTGTGTTTTGGCTTCTTAGCCAAATTCGAACTGAAACGTGGCAGTTCCAAAGATTCAATAGAAGACCTATCAAATTTATGACTAGAATAATTACCACATTTTTAATGTCAAGATGATTTCTTTTCTCAGAATAAATTATGTTCATCGCAGGAAACCCTCTTTCAGCAGAACTTACAGCAATGGTATTAATTATATTTTTAGCTATTATATATCGACTATTAATATATATGATTATTTTCTAATAATCCAACAACTGGTTTGCTAAGCTTTTATAAAAAAAGGATTGGTTTGCACAAACTGGTAAGATGCCACCACAGCACACACCATAGTAGTAGGGAAGACAATCGTGTATATTTTGCCTATCAGACAAAATTTAGAGGATGAAAGTAACTATAAAACCTAAGAAACAAAAAAGGCCATCTGATTTTATTGATATTTCAATATTTATTTACATCATTCTTAGGAGAGAAAATGACTTAAATTGTAAATATTATCATTAAAAATTCCGTTTGCATTTCAGATTTTTACTTCTTTTTTATAGCCTTAAAGTATGTTAGCAATGATAGTTCTCTGCAACTTATTTTATAGCTCTTAGCAATGTCTAACTTTTTATTATACCTCCTACACCATGTTCTGCTATTACAAGCTTGTTAGATAGGTTAACTGATGCATCCCTCTTGCTTTCACTGTGAGTTTTGAATTCTCCAAGCCATCTATACTCATTACTTGTAGAATAAATTACAACTGTCTTTCTCTGATTCTAAGAATAAGTGTCTTTTTTTACCAGTTTCTTTAAAATTTCCTTCTGGCTCACATGCTCCAGCCATAATATTCTCAGCATACTTCTGTAATACCATGTCTATGTTGCCTCAAGTCTCCTATTCATCTGTAAGGAAATTATCTAACATTCACTACCATATACTCAGCCACGTGCCCTATTCTGCCATGAGCCCAAATAATAGCTGGCAACTCATATTTGAGGATATATGGCAGTTCATCATTCTTTTCTTTGTTTCTAATGAAATTTTCCTGTTTCTTAATATTTTGCTTAGCTTATGGAAGGTATTTTTCAATATTCCAATGTAACTTTGGATTTCGGCATCACATTTTCCCTTATATTTTGAAATGCTTCTCATATATTTTTATTATTATATTTTATTTTATTGATATTTCAGTATTTATTCTTTACGTCCTCAGACTGGAGAAAACTTGAACTGTAAATATTTTCATGAGCAATTCGGTTTGCAAATTACATTTTCTGCAATGCTTTCCTTGCTTTCATTATTGCATTTGATTTTTGAATTTAAGAAATTTTTTCCAATCTTAATCTTCTGTGAAGAAACATGAAATATTAACCTAATCATCTATATTCTTTTTGGTTAATCAATTATTGATTATCAAGAAATGTCTTTTTTTAGGGTTACTGGGAAGAAATGGACCATTACACTGGCCTAGTATATAATAATAGGGACTTACAGCACCTTATATTCCCAAGTAGTCATCCATTTAGATACTGACTAGGCATGACATTGTTTAAATCTGGAAATTAGATATGAACCAGTAGCTGGCCACTCATATTCGGAAATACCAATCTACTAGGGCAGCTAGCCAATTCTTATTGCAGATGCTTGCTCAGGCACATTTGTGTTTGCTCAACACCCAAAGAGTTACACCTTAGTTACAGTTTCTGGGAGAGAGTGTGTTATCTAGCATGATCAACAATTTGAACAAGGCCAGCATGCTCAAGACCTTAGCCTTGATGACTTGTGGCTTTGTGCTGGCACAGCTATTGATGGCCCACAAGAGTTCTGTCTACCCAATTTCACTCACAAGGATTGGTATGTTTTTCAGGCACTTTCCAAAGGTGCCATATGCTGGGAATGACCTCAATCCAGTCCGATATCATCAGGAAGTCACCTTCTTGACAAACCAACAATGGTGAGATTCGAACCCAGGTCTCATGGTCAGAAAACAAATGTTCTAACCACTCAGCCCTGTGCCCAACTCTGCCATGTGCCCAAATAATAGCTTGCAACTAATATTTGAGGATACACCATCTACTAGGATGTCTAGCCAATCCCTATTGCAGACGCTCACTCAGGCACATTTGTGATTGATCAACACCCACGGAGCCCTCTTGTGGTTTATATATTATGTATTTGGGCAGCAATCACTTTTTTATACATATTTTATTAAAGGCAACTAACAAGGTACTACGCTCTTTACTCAATTTTTTTTGTGTTTGTATGTTTTTTTTCCTGGATATAGAGTGTGTAAAAACTGTTTGAATGTTCTATATATCTGAGTTCTTTTGCTGATTCTATTAGCCATTATCAAGAAAGTATTTTTTTTAACTGAATATGTATATTTTATCCATAGTGATGAGAATGTTTTTTTATTTTCCAAAAATGTTCAGCATATTGTAGGCATGTTCATAGATAATGTTATTGTGTGTTGGCTTTTACTTTTTTTTATTATTAATGCTTCCATTAATTTTAACCATTTTTTTACATACGGATGAAGCTATTATGGTTGTATTTCTTATGAGTATGTTGCGGACAGAGTTTAGTAGGTTTAAATGGGTCCTAACTGATCTATAGTCAGAGAGATGTAATTTGATTTTTCTTGATAGGCATATAATGGTATGTTTAATATAATTATTCATGAATTTAGTTTGATGAGGAATGCAGTTCCTTAAGAGACATGTCAGTTCATAAATAATATTGGTTCTCTGTAATTTGAAACTTGCAGGTTGGTTGTTGTTAACAATGAGGTTAGCTGTTTTAAATTTCTTTACGGTAGATAATTAATTCAATTTTCTTGTTCAGGTCAACTGGGGTCTGTGTATTTCTTTATAACATTTCCAATGGATATATATTTAGGATATTTCAAACAGAGTGTCCTGAGAAGAAAACACTTATATGAACAAAAGAAAAATTGAATAAAAATCTTAACTGCAGTAACTTGTCCGTCATCTTTAATGAAACTTGTATAAAAGAAGGACTGCTGCCCAACACACACACACACACACACGCACACATATATATATATATATATATATATATATATATATATATATATATATATATATATGTTGTAATAGAATGCCCCACACTCCCTATGTCAGTAGATATATATAGTAAGGACAAGATATACTTGGGAGACTTGTTTCAAGAATTACTAGCTTGCTAACCAATTCCCTGTCTTTCAGTAGTGTATTCTCTTTTACAATAAACCTCTCTTTCTTTTATCTACGCCCGTGTTGCTGTTCTTTTCACTCGAGTACCACCTTTGTCTGTTTGTAACCTCTTTTAAGGATACAATAATATATAAGCTTACAGCTATATCACATTCCAATAGTGGTTCTTATCTGATTGTCAGACATAAACAATGTTGAGCCTGGTCAGTACCTTGTCAGTTATCTTTAATGAAATTTAATATATATATATATATATATATATATGTGTGTGTGTTTTCCCTAAAATATTTAGCAATTTGATATTAATAAAAATAGCTTCTTTAGAACAACAGTACCTTCAGGCACTTTGCAGTACACTCATTGTACTGTACACTTATCCGTTTTACTATTATCCAGAACATTTTGCAATTTTATCTTTCAAGATCATAATCTGCCACATTTCATTCTCCTTAACCCTCTCTAAACTGAATGTACCTTTAATTTTTACCAGTTTTAAGCTAGCTTAAATTTAAATTGAATTTGTTTGCTATTTACCTACTATAGAGCATATATATATTCTGACAGAGCTATGCTCAGATAGAGGCATATAGATTGGCCTTCCTCATATGTTTTAAATATTGAATGCTATGGTTCACTAAGAATTTAGATATATTGGTACTGGAATATTTCTAAGAATACTGTCATGCTCCCAGTTTCATTGTTAGACAAATATAAATGCAGGCCAGTACTACTCTGACCAAAGTACTTCAGTTTAGTTTCTGAAGCTGTCCTATCATAATATCTCTTAGGCCTTGCCCATTTACAAGCACATATATTTAAACATTATATACCGCATCCAAAAAAAATCTTCCAATAGAAGATAGTGATTCTGCTTACCCACTGAAGATCAATGTTCTGATGATGAGGAGGCTATGCTGATGACAAGGTATTCATAATTGGGATTAGAATGATCTTGAACAGAAAATCAACATCCTCTGCTAAGGGCTCCAAGAAGAAGGACTCTAGATAAACCAGTGTCCTGATGATGATGTGGGCCATGCTAATGACATAGGTGTTCATAGTTGGGATAAGAATGATCTTGAACAGAAAATCAGCATCCTCTGCTAAGGGCTCCAAGAAGAAGGACTCTAGATAAACCAGTGTCCTGATGATGATGTGGGCCATGCTAATGACATAGGTGTTCATAGTTGGGATAAGAATGATCTTGAACAGAAAATCAGCATCCTCTGCTAAGGGCTCCAAGAAGAAGGACTCTAGATAAACCAGTGTCCTGATGATGATGTGGGCCATGCTAATGACATAGGTGTTCATAGTTGGGATAAGAATGATCTTGAACAGAAAATCAGCATCCTCTGCTAAGGGCTCCAAGAAGAAGGACTCTAGATAAACCAGTGTCCTGATGATGATGTGGGCCATGCTAATGACATAGGTGTTCATAGTTGGGATAAGAATGATCTTGAACAGAAAATCAGCATCCTCTGCTAAGGGCTCCAAGAAGAAGGACTCTAGATAAACCAGTGTCCTGATGATGATGTGGGCCATGCTAATGACATAGGTGTTCATAGTTGGGATAAGAATGATCTTGAACAGAAAATCAACATCCTCTGCTAAGGGATCCAAGAAGAAGGACTCTAGATAAACCTTTTTGAAACCGAAACTATGATCTGGAATTAGAATGAAAGCAGTGATGGTATCTACCCTGAATCCATCATAAAAATTCAGGACTTGGAATTAGTAAATACTAAACACTTCAGATATACCAGTGTATGGATCAGCTATAACAAATTAAGTATAGGAGGAAAAGAAATTGGATATAGAATAAGCTCTACCGAAGGTAGTTTCACCCAACACTGCAAATTTCTATGAAATCAAAACTCAAGTCAAGTTCTTAAATAACCTTGTTAGATCAAGACTTTCATATAGATGTCATGCATGGTGCCAAACCTGTTCAGAATTATCCAAACTCTCAGCTGTATAGAACCTCTCCTAAGATCAATGATGGGAAAAGTTGGAAGAGATTATTTTCCTGGTTATTGTAAAATAGACAAACATGCTTTTAAGCTTATTTTACCAGGTTTGGTAATTTTGCCAGTAAATATTTTTATTATTATGAAAGCAGATAACATTAAAAATAATAACACACAGATGTAACTCAGAAGATTATTTATTTTTTCTCAAGACAATTTAAAATCTTTTCCACTATGAATTGTTAAAACACAAGTTAAAATTATTTATTCATCATTAATTATTAAAAGAAATATAGAAATTTCTGAATATTTTAAGCACTTCAGACATATAAAAGTCTCTGCAAATCCAAAGCCTTGGGTATGGTTCTCTTGCCAGTACACTTCAGGGGCACCTACTGAAGATAACAGTCACAGCCCACAGAATCCATGTTTTTCATGTCTTGTGTACACAGCTTACACAACCTCCATGCTGACGATCTCAGATATAATATATTCTTAGTTCTAAAACACTATTTCTATTTACCAGCAAAATAGCTTTAGTGTCTGTTTTATTGGGAAAGGCAAAATAGCCAATTTGAAAAAGGTTTTAAGTGAGGAAAGCCTGAGGGCTTTAGCAAAGATCATCCTTATTTGAATATTATGGGCTGATGCTGCAGAGGCATAATCAAAGAACTGTACCAAATACGAGAAATCACATTACTTGAGAACTACCAGGATCGGCAACAACTAAAATGTATAGCAAAATGTAACTCAAAGAGAAAATAATGTCATGATCAAAATGTTAACATTCTACACTACTTCAACTAGAAGGTTAGGAAGGAAAACCCCACTTATATTGGAAAGAGCAATAAATGCTACTGGGCTTGAGAAACCTGTTTTCCTAGAAAAGTGTTTTGAAAGAAAGATTTTATAAATTTCAGCTGAAAGTACTGGCTGCTCTGTCAATGAATGCCAAATATTTCCTTGTAGGGAAACAACTAATATTAACATTACCATTTCTAAGGGCCATCCTGATTTATCTTACTTCACTTTACCACATAGCTTACTACTCTTCATTGGTCTACAAGTAATAGACCTTGTTACAGTACTATATCTAGTATTGTCATCATGATGCTAGGACAAAATACACCTGCAAATCATGTTTTGCTATGCCAAGATATACTAGAAGGATTAGAGTCAGAATTGATTCATCAGAATTATTTCATCCACCATACCACTATCATCATGGTAATCAACTTACCCACAACAGGACATGCACTTGGCTTACTGCCAGTGCTGTCAAAGTCTGAGTTATCATCAGAACCAAATTCATTTATTTCTCCACTTTAAACTTGTCATCAGAGTCAAGAATGACCTGCAATGTCTCCAGGATAAATCTATGCCTGGTTGTTATGTTATCTGATCATCTGTCAAGGAAAAGAACAAAATAAATTAAGTCACTGCTATATAGAAGCTGCCATCTTGCTTGGTCAATAGTTTATATCTATTACTGGTCAGCCAACATTATTATTACAATTATTTTGATTATAAACAAACCTACATGTTTTCATTGACCAGATTTGGATGGCCTGTCTGGAAAAGGTCAATTCTGTCTATACTCTGAAATGTTCCTTTGGAAAAGCCAGAAGTCACAAGCAGCCAAATCCGGATTGTAGTGGGTTGACCGACAGGCCTGAGTGTAGTGATGTCTTTGCCAAAAAAAAACAAACTTTTCACAAGATATGAAAACGAGTCAGATATATAGAGCTGGAGGCAATTCTCAGTTCTGATTCCTTAAAAATTTCTCTCACTATAGTTTGATCATTTAAAAGAAAGGTGTATTATTGACTTAATGGTATTTCACTGCTCTTTTGGCTGATAACCAAATTACATCTTGGCTGATTGTTGGGATATTCAAAATGACAGGATATATTCTAGACAGACCTTATATATGTGTAGGTATGTGTGCATAGAGTATGTCTGGGTCATGTAATGGACACAGAAAGTGGAATCAGCAAGATAAGTTCAAATTCCAGGTTAGTATGTTGCATTCAATTTTGCATAAATGTTTTTGGGAATGGCATGAAGCCATCTGTTTTCCCTCCAGCTATGTGCTAAACAGAGAATGGGCATTCTAGATTGAGGCAGCAACCAGTCTTGGAATAGGACAATTCTGAATTAAAAACCTACCTGAAGAGATGGTTTCTGTTAGGTTTTCTTACCATAGACACACCACCTGCTGCTATGGGTGCAGTACATATGGTGCACTAAGACCCTAATTGAATGGGATTGATTCTCTCCTTTCTACTACACACACACACAAACAATAGGGAGTGCTGAAAAGTCTGACCATGTGAATTTTGTAAGTGCTGATGTATGTGTGTATATATATATATATATATATATATATATATATATGATCGATCGACTATCCCGTCGAGATTCGATGTATGAGGGTCAAGCAGATCAGTTTCCAGTAAACCGACACCAGCACATGAGATTTGATTATAGTGGTGAAGGCCTCGTGCAGGACCATCCACAGTTTTTGGAGGGACGAATACAGAGACCTGGTGCACCGAATGCCACAAGGTTCCCAAACGACCCTCCGCAGGTTTTGAATTCAGAGTTGTCCTTCTCCTAGACCAGTTGCCATCCAAGGCTATAGAACCCAGACTGTCCTGCTATTTTACCCATAGCTGGAGGGAGAAGAAGAGGATTCATACCTTTCCCCAGGGTATTAGCATGTAAGTGAATGTAATGGATTCGACTGGAATTCGAACTCGGCTCTCAGATTCCTCAATCCAAGCCGATGTCCATTACTCCACCGTGCCTCCTATATATATATATATATATATATATATATTAAAGAAAAAGAAAAACCATTGGTGGATCCAACTAACATCTTGCCGAAACCTAAACTCTTAACCAGATACAGTTACAAATAAAAAATGATAATATTGGAAAAAAGAAAAAATCCCAGAAAGCAAACTTACCTACTCAGCAAAATAAAGTTCTTAAGGCCTAGCTTTCCTAGACCAAGCAAAACATGCTTGCCAACATTAAAACCTATGAAAGAATGGCTCTAGCTGTGACTCCAGTTTTATGCACATACTACTCCACATTTGAAGATTGTGTTGTGCAACTCTGAGTTGTGCTACTGGTGTGGAAAAAATGTATATTATTACTGTCTTTTGAAAATGAAAACATTATGTAAATACATACATGCAATAATCTATTTTTTGTTAACAGTTAATATATTTCAACTCTGAAAATGGCTAAATGTATAGCCAAAAGAACTTGGAAATAAAGAACAATTGGACAGTTTTTATATAATTTATTACCTGAAAACAAAAATTTATAAGATCACATGAGAAATTGTATAAAAAAGTAAATCAAAGCACATTGTTTGTCATATTCAATGAAATGTGCATATATATATATATATATATATATATATATAGGCAGTAAACAATAAAAGGTGGTTCTATTTTTTTAACCAACTTTTCTTTGTACTGAACCAAACACTTGAAGGAAATTTCTGAATGAACACTCCATAGCTGAATAAGGAAGAAGTGAGTATTCTAATACTTTCAACCATTCCATCAAAGTCAACATCAGGGAGGTGGCTTAGAAAGAAGTTACATATTTTTGATTAATCTGTTGGAAAAAATATTTTATGAATTAATTCTTCAGATAAAATTTGAAATTTCAAAATGTCATGAATGTAGCATGATGTGATGTCACATAACTGACTTAAAAATGAGGTTAAAAGCATTTCAGCAAGTGAGTGCTGTTGAGATCTGTCTACCAAAGCTTTTGATTTTATCTGAGTGTCGGGATTCCAAATATTTAACAACAACTACAACACATCTTTTAAATGAGATACAAAAAGGTTATTTTCTGAAAGAAAAGTAGCAGAACATCAGTTGAAATAACATTCATATTTTCTTTTTAGAAATATAGAATCGCAATAAAATGTTAAATTTTCCTTACAGTGAAATTTTGTTTTTATTAAGCATTCTTAGAGCAGTGTAAAATGTTTGCACAGACTTAACAGACTTACTTTATGACAGTCAGCCTAATGTGTTTATGAGTTTTTAGACAAAAGGCTAAGTCAACAGTTGCTGGTTAATCCCTTCTATTGTGTGCATGGACAAGGCTTTAGTTGGTGGATGTTGGTGGTCATCTCTTCCCTTGTATGCATGTGTGTATGTTTGTGCGTGTATCTACAAATATGTAGCTCAAACTGGCTTCTATAATTGTTTTAGACCTCAAGAAGCAATAGGTTTCTATTTTTATACCTGTAAGGGGATTCAGAATCTAATTTTACATAGAGGTGTGAATTTTTGAATACAAGGTTTTCATTGGTTAGAAAATAATTTCACACTGGCTTGCAAAAATCTTTTTCTCAAATATGCAGGGGTAGTGAAGGGAGTTATTGTTATTTTCTAAGTGGCTCAAAAATAACATGTGGTAGTTTTACAATTATCTCTGCAAGTATTTTGGTATTATTTGCTCTTGTAATCATTAAAAATTTTAACATTGTTTATCAAACCAACCTCCTGATGGAATTTTATTGGTTGAAAAATATGAGGGTCATTCAATAAATAAGATGAATTTTTTGGTATAAGAACTTCTAATACAGATAGGAGTTTACTTTTTTATTTTATTTTTTTTTACTTCTTTTTCACATGGATTTAATTTCTTTTGCAGATTAAAAAAAACTTTGAGAGTTTTGGTGATTAACAAAGATGGCCAACCAAGAAGCATGCTCCAGGATTGAACAGTGGTCAGTTATCAAGTTTTGGTTGCTGAAGGGTGCAAACCAGTTGAAATTCATAGGAGAATGTCAACTGTGTATGGTGCCACATGTTTCAGACAAAAAATGTCTACAAGTGGGCTAAATTGTTTCAAGAAGGACGAAGATGTTGAGTGTTGAGGATGAAGACAGGCCTGGGAGGACTACAGAAATGAGGTCTCTTGAGGTGATCGAATCAGTCAATGACCTCATTCAGTCTGACAGAAGGGTGACAGTGGATGACATTGCAAGAAATTTGAGCTTATCTGTTGGGACAAATGCAGGGGTCATCAGTCAGAAGGAGTCATCTTGCATCATGACAATGCAAGGCCTCACACAGCAGCCCAAACAGTGCAGACCATGAATGAGCTGGGCTGGGAACTGCTCCCTTATCCCCCTTACAGCTCAGACCTTGCCCCTTCAGACTTTCACCTGTTTGGTCCCTTGAAAGCGTTCATGAGAGGCACAAAGTTTAAAAGTGACAATGAAGTCAAAAGTGTTGTGAGTGACTGGCTGAGACATCAGTCCAAAGATTTTTACACTGATTTTTATGGAAGCTTCTGCACAGATGGGAAAAGTGTGTGACAGTGCTGGGAGACTACGTTGAAAAAAAAAAAAAAAAAGTAAGCTTCTATCTATATTAGAAGTCCTTATACCGAAAAATTCACCTTATTTATTGAATGACCCTTGTATATATAGAGTTTAATTCCTATACTGACATTGTTGAAGCAAATCTACTTTATTGATTGTGGGATTTTTTTAATGTGGATAACTTCCATTATTTTATTATATTTCCTTATTATTTGAGTAATATAAAATTGTTTGTCTATTAAGATCTGATGTGAATTATCTGGGACATTATGGAGAGTTTATATATATATATATATATATATATATATATATATATATTATTCTAAAAATTATTTTTAGTGGATATACATCTTTCAGTAGATAACCTGTTTTTTAAATGTTTATCAGTCTGCATATTTGAGAGACTTAATAATAAATTTTCTCTACATTTAGAATAACAAGAAATAATGTCAGATAAAAATGCATGAATTCCTTAAAAATACATATACATATATAAATATATCTATATATAAGTGTGTGTGTGTATGTGAACATGTAAAATTTCAGATATAAGTAAATGATAAATCTGTAAAAGGACAATATGAATAAAGACGAAAGGTAAACTTATATTGTTTTATCCTCTTATTTTCAGAGGATGAAACACAAGCTAATTAAGTTTTACTTTTGTCTTTATTCATATTATCCTTTTACTTTACTTATATCTGAAATTTTTCACAGATATACACACACATGCACACACATGCACACACAGACACACATATATATTCATATATGTACATGTATTTCTAAGGAATTCATGTATTTACATTATTACATTGTTCAGACTGCTGTCCTCATTTTTATTGCCATATTCACAAAGTTCTTACTGTTGTATGCTTTGGCCTTTTTCCAATACAACCATTGGATAAGACAGAAAATGCAATCTGATATATCCTAGAGGCTTGAGGGCTTCTTCAACAGAATTACAAATAAAGAAGACCAAAAGAGACCAAACATGACCTTGATAAATCATTCCAGCATTAAATTTGATGCAATCAAAGCCAAGTACAAAAATTAAACATATTGAAAGATTAGAAAGTGATGCACAAGGTCCACTTCGTCCAGTGTAGGCAGTAATCAACATCAGTCAACACCAGCTGAGTGCTTCTGAGGAGCTAGGACTAAACAATGGTCTCAACCTTGCCACAGCCATCAGGCAAATACCACACTTAGACATCATTTCCCAAATTAAGAAAATAGCCTTGAACATTCCTCAGGCTCAGGCAGATGAGCTAAGATGAAAAGTGAGACAGATACTGAAGAAATGCAAACTGCCCAAATCAAACATCCCAAAACCAGAGAGGCTGGCAATCAGAACCCTACAGAGAAAAGAAAAGATCATTATACTACCAGGTGACAAAGGCAATGTGACTGTAGTAATGGACAAAATGGAATATACAGAAAAACTAGAAGACCTGATTAGAAATGGTAGCTACAGTAAAGAAAGATCCAACAATGAAAACAGAACAAAAACTGTCACAGATCCTGATCAAGAACAAGAACCACTTCCCACCTAAGACATACAGGTGATAGTTGCAGCATTATACCAGCATTATACCAAGCTACCTCCCATATACAATCTACAAAAAATGCACAAAGGTGGTATTCCTTCCTGAGATGCTTCCTTGTAGATATAATTGACCCATTAATAGGAAAGTCACCTTCATATGTTCAAAACTGCACCCACTTAATGGAAATAATCAAAGATGCTCCCATCCAATCCAAAAGCCAAATGAGCCTGAAGATGGTGAGTTTGTTCACCAAGGTACCCATGGAGAAGGAATTTTTGCTAGTCAGGGACAGACTAGTCTTGGACACATCCCTAGCAGAATGGAGCAGTATACAAATAGATAACTTGGTGGAGATGCTGACTCTGTACATTAACAACACACTTTGGAATGGGATCAGACATATATCGACAGGATGAAGGCTTAGCAATGGGCTCACCATTATCACCAGCAACGGCAAACATATACATGGAATACTTCAAAGAAATGGCATTAGAATCCACATCACTAAAGCCAACCCTATGGCTGAGATACATAGATGACACATTCATACTCTGGTGACACTGCAAGCCAACATTCACTGGAAAATAGCTCAACTTTAACGCTCACCACCCATACAGTGTAAAGAAAGGGATTATCGGGAAAAATAGAAAAGATCTGTGGTCCATGAAGTTAACCTTCAAAAGTGGTTTGACACTTCACAGACATCTCTTCCAACTAAGACTCCCTCCCATAGAGGAGAACATGACTAATGACTGTGTGTACACCAGTCCATGCTGTTGTGGCAAGAAATATAAAGAAGAAACAGGCAGGTCCCTTAAAGTAAGAGTGCAAGAACATCCTCAACCCATAAAATGAGGGGAAATAGAAAAATCAGGCATAGCTGACCACATATGGATGTCACCACACCCTGTGGGATGAGGTTGAATTAATAAATAGAGAACATCACTGGAAAATACAAAAACTTAATGAATCAGCACATATGCTCGGCCACAAATATATCCTAATCCAGCCAAGCATAGAAATGAATACAATATGAAAACCAGTAATATGGAGTGCTAGAGAAAAGCAATAATAATAACAACAAGATTGCAATATGAGCTCTGGTAAAAATGGTTAGTGAGATATTAAATTTATAAATCCCCAAAATTCATACACTGGTATACTCAAGGACACATAGCCCATTGGTTGGATCCAGTGACTTGACCCAAGTAGTTGTGAGTTCAATACTTGGCTACAACTGAAACACCATGAATATGGCAATAAAGATGAGAACAACAGTCCGAACAATGTAAAAAATGTAAATAATTACAATACCTCCTCACAGAAATATAACAGTAGCCATTCCTCTGATGAATTTTATCAAGGCAAATGTAAGAATTTTATTTTGAAACAAGTATTTATAAACAAAAAGTAAAAATGTTGCTATTTTTTAAAAATTTAAAAAGTAATCATAAATATTCATCAGGTTATCTGAAAAGTCTAAGTAAATTATGGAGGATTTTCATTTTTCTTAAATTTAAAAATTTTGAAAAACTAACCACTTTTTCTTTTGTTCATAAATACTTGTTGCAAAATAAAATTTTTTTTGCTTTGATAAAATCTATGAATGTATTGAGCTGATATGGCTTTTTAAGAACATGACTATTTAAGTTAATGTTTTGGTTTTGTAGCAACTTGTTGTGTTGGGCAAAACTACCCCTAGTGCAGCCTATTCAATATTTGATTTCCTTATCACCTATACTAAATTTGTCATATAGATCCATACACGAAGGTATATAGATGTTTTTTCTTTTTTTATGTATTGTGTCTCCAAAGCTTCCTATACCTTGTGAACCTTAGCAGCATTTCTCCCTTTTCCAAAACTCCTAACCCCTCTTCCATCATCCATTCACACAAATTCATCTGGTAGGTGGCAAGCTGCTTTCATCTATACTCCTTGTCATCGATTTTCCCTGTGAGGATCATGTTCTCCAAGCTCTCCTTTATTATGTGTCCAAGAAACTTCAACTGTTTCTTTCTGATTCTGAATATGTTTTTTTTTTATACCATTTTCTTAAAACTTCCTTGTTGCTTACTTGCTCCCTCTATGGAATTCACAGCATCCTTCTGTATAACCACATCTCTACTGCTGCCAGTTTTCTCTTCATCTGTAGGGTGACTGACCAGCATTCACTGACGTACAAGAGGATTAATCAGATAGCAGTTCAACATACATTGCTATGTTTCTAACAAAAATTTTGCTAATTACTAATTTGACATTCTGAAATTTTGTGATAGATTCAAAATTAACAAGTTAAATTCGTAGACTATTCCCTGGAGTTAATGCAGCCTTTACTGACTACTACATTATTGTAGCTTTTCAGACAAAGGTAAGCTTAATAAATGTCTCCTCACATCTGCTAGTCTTGAGATTCTTGACAAAATCCAAAGAAAGATCTGTAATGTAATCGATCCTGATTGGGCAGTTCCTTTCTGACCAACATGATGTGGCCTCTCTCTGTCTTTTCTATAAATATCTTCATGGAAATTGCTCTGACAAGCTTTTTACACTGGTGCCCTGACTGTTATTGTTCTTGAATGTTTTATTTTCTTATTTGTTTATATATACAGTGTAACTCGGATATAAGAGAGTTGTCGGACCGGAGAAGAAGTCTCTTATATCCGGGTATGGTCTAATTTATATACATTAACACAGGCTCTAATTTGGGACCAGATAAAATTTCTCTTATATCCGGGTTTCTCTTATATCCGGGTTACACTGTATTTATCTATTTACTTACTTTTATTTATTAATGTAATTATTATATATTATTTAATTTCATTTTAATAAATTATTTATGCATTTATTTATTTTAAATAATAGACGGTTTTGGTTTAATTGTTTCTTTTAATTTTCTAAATTTTTTATGGTCATGTAGCTTGGCTTGGGAAATGTGTTTTTCTATAAATGTTGTTTAAGAGCAAGTATCATTGCCGACACTGTGGTGTGAAACCAGTGAGCAACATGGACAATTCTATTATTAAGTAGATCATGTGATTAGAAAGGAAGTGAATAAATATGAAGTAGTGTGTTGACTAACTAATCACTATTTCTCCTTTATCACTATATGGATCACTTTTCACTCTTCTTGTCTATCCACTATTGCTATATGTTCACTCTCTCTACTCTACTACTATACAGCTTACAATTATCTTCTGATTATTTTACTATTTGGCAATTACTACTTGAACAAGTATTACTAGCATGGGTATTATTGAAAGTGTTACTACCAGTACCAGTGATTAGGAAGTCGTGAATATAATGAGAATTTTTGGAAGTGACAATGAACTTTCACTTGACATAGCAAAAATGATATGTGAAGCCATCCAACATCACAAAAATTAGTAAAAAAAATATTTGAAAAAAATCATGGGTGCAGGTTAAAATTTTTCACAAAATTCAATAGTGCACTTCTTCTCTGTGCTGTGTCAATTCAAGATGTAAAATATCATGGCTTTCCTCAACTTCCTCTGCTTTGTAGCTCTTGGTATTTCCAGTTTTTCTACTATCTCTCATTCTGCTAGGCTAATTAGGTCAGTTATTTGTTGTTTTCCTCTCTTGACTTCAATATGTCCTATGAGTATCAAATTCTCCGAGATCTTTTCCTCATTATGTGCAATAGAAGTTTTAATTGTTTCTTTCTGGTTCTAATATAAGTGTTCTTTTTGTTTTTAGTTTCCTTAAAACTTCATAAAACTATCAATTTGAAAATGAGAATAATTACAAGGAAAAAACCTATTATTACCAAGGACCTAACTTCTAAGCTATACCTCTGTCTAGAAAGTGAGCTGTAGACAATGTCCAATGCTCTATGACTATTGTTCATTGGTGGTGAGAACAATTCTTTGGAAATCAGAGTGTAGCTAGCCTCCAGTCCTATGTTCTAACTGCTGAGCTTTTCCTCCGTTTGTGGACATCTCAAATAAGATATTATCAAGGCCTGTTATTTGGAACTTGGTTAGATGAATAAATAAACAGTGCAGCCATGTTATTATGAAGATTCCAATCAATGCTTCATGAAGACAAGGTGAAAACAACTCTGTGTTCTTTCAGTAGTGTAAGTCTCAACGTTTCTTTTGCTGTAACAAAATGCAAGGAGGAGTTGGGTGGATCTTGCAAAGAAATATGTGGTCTACTTGCAACAATATATCACTTACTATCTATTCCTCCCTATCAGTCAAGAGACAGACACTCAATAAATGGAAATAGGTAAGGATATGAATTAGATTCATTTATATGTATGAAATATATATATATATATATATATATATATATATATATAAATTTATATTTGGCAGCAAACTTACTTTTAAACACATTATGTTGAATATGACAGACAAGGAAAATTTAATTAAAGATAGAGGCTGCTTGAAGTGAAAGAGAAGGAAAAGACCTCAGAGTGAGTCAGAACCAAAAAGAGTGAACAAGTAATAATCCTCTACACCTGTTCAAAGGGGAGGAGTCTGAACTGGATAATGTGTTATATATAGAATAGCTAACGGCGAGTGCTGGCAGTGATAATAAAACAGTGCTCAATGTAAAATAATGGAGTTCAAATTTATACTAAGAATAATTATATATTTGCTACTCAAACTTTCATTTATATAGCAATCATCAAGTAGTCATTGTGCCTAACAATTGCTATATGCATGAAACTTAGAGTAGCATTGAGGAGCAAATATATAATTAATCTTAGCATATATACTTAGGAATGGACTCTATTAAGGAAAATGTAAGGATTTTGTTTTGCAACATGTAGTTATAAACAGAAGTAAAATATTGTTAGGTTTTCAAAATAAAAAAATTTAAGAATGCTCTTAAACATTCTTCAGGCTAACTATGAAAGTCAAGGTAAACTATGGCAGGTGCTAAACAATGTAATTTACACCTAATAAATGAAAATGAATAATAGCTTTTATTGTTGTTGAATTTTTTATTTTTTTATTTATTTACATATTTTTATTTATTAATGTAATTACAATATATTTCATTTTAATTTGATGAATTATGTTGGCTTGGGAAGGGAATATTTCTTTTAGGAATAGAGATACTTGAAAAAATCCTGGGTGCAGATTAACAGTTTCACAAAATTCAATAGTGGCATTTAAGTAAGTTATTTTCTGTTTTAATAAGTGCTGCATTCTTTTGATCAATAACTTTAGTCTATTAAAACTCAAGCATTTAATGAAGGTGAAAGAAACTGAGAAAGCATTATTGAGTAGAAAGGACTAGAAGGTTAAAAACACATAATTGACATTGCATTTAAAATTTTTAAATATCATAGTTAAGGAAAGCAAGAAGAGAGTCCCACAGGTGAGAAGTGCAAGAGAAGAAATCATTAGAATAGAAGCTAAACTCTTTTCCCTAACAGTCTATTAACGACAGCAATCAGCAATTCTGGTACAGTCATACCTGTCCATTTTTTGAAATTGTCCAACCATTTTTTGTGTTGGCACCCTCTCCTATGTCCACTTTCAATGGTGTCTTGCATGATGGTCTTATAATGCATTAGTTATACACAGAACTAATTTCAACATAAAAAATCTTGTATTCATTAAAAGTGAAAATACAGTGTAACCAGATATAAGAGAGTTGTCGGGACCGGAGAAGTCTGTTATATTCGGGTTTCTCTTATATCCGGGTTTGGTCTATTTTGTGTACATTAACACAGGCTCTAATTTGGGACCAGATAAAATCTCTCTTATATCCGGGTTTTTCTTATATCCAGGTCTCTTATATCCGGGTTACACTGTAACTTAGACTAAAATTTCTTGAAAGTGCAATTATTGTTTCTTGCCAAAATGTTAACTTATGCTGATTTGTTCAAATATCTAATTTCTTAAGAAATAATCCTTTCTCAAGAGAGCATATTTAAAAAAGTTAAATGAAATTGGTTAACTCATGATGCTTAAAAATAAATGAATTAAATAAATATGTAAACTAAATGAAATAAAAATATATATAAAAATAAATACATTAATAATTATATAAAATAACAATATCAACAACACCATCAACTCATTTTGTTTAATAGGCCAATACATTATGTGACGTATTGTCTCCCATAGTTTACCTTTCCCTCATGCAGTAAGTTTTTAGAACATTTTTAAGAATTTTCTCATTCAAAATTTGAAATGTTAACTTTTTGAAATTGTTCAACCATTTTTTGTGTTGGCACCCTCTCCTATGTCCACTTTCAATGACAAAATTTTTTCCACATTACTTTTGTGTATAAATACTGGTTATCAAAAAAAAAAAATTCTATAGATGCCTTCAAGAAGTGAAATACATTGGCATAAAATGTGTTCGTCTTCTATTTCTTTTATTTATATTGCCTTTACAGATATATTTATATTTAAATTTTTCCACATATAAACAGACACAATATAATATAGACCGATTTTAAATGTGAATTAAGTTTAAGCATCTTGTCTTTCTTTCAGATTTGGCAGATATTTGGGTGATATCATTTTTCACACATAATTGCCATGACTTAAAAATAACATGATCCAATAGAGAAATAAATTTTCACCAATAACACTGATTTGTTTACTGTTGTCTTAATGAAACACCATTTATTTAGGAAATGGATTAAATCCAGCATATTTTTAATTCAATTAAATTGATACTCATATTTGAGTAAATGCTTATTTATTCATTTATTCAATAGTATATTTATTTACTTCTATCGGACTGAATATTCAAAAAATCTTGTTAGAAAAATATGTATCCATTTGTGTTTTGTTTGATCAGGAGGTACAACATGGCTGAGTGGTCTGAGGCATGCCAGATCTAATGACAGTTTCCCCTAGTGGACGCAGGTTCGAATCCTGTCAGGGGTTGCATATTTTAACAAATAAGTCAATATTCATTAAATGATGAGTTTTGTTACTGTTTTTTTCTTGATGAAATAATAATTGATATAAAAACACATTTCTTTCATTTTTATGGAAAACAAATTGTATCAGTCATGAAGAAAATGAATAAAATTCCTGAAGATGGCTGATAGTTATCTGAAGCTTTAATACTAAAACAGTCAACGAAAAAGTTATATTTGTTTGTGTAAACATGCTCTAATAATTCATATTTGTGAATGAAGATTCTTAAAATAATTATTAATGACACAATTTCTAAAAAATACAACAAACCTTCTTATTTTTGGAAGTAATATTACTAATCTAGTGATTCACTAAGCATAAATTAAATATAGCACAAGGCTGCAAGTATGGAGCATCCACTGAGTATCGAACTCACTACTTAGTTGTAATTCATCTAGCAAGACAAGCTAACTGTTACACTATGGTGAGGTGCCCAGCATTGTAGTGATTGATTTACTAAGTGCAGTATAGATGTTGGATAAGGCTGAAAGTATGGGGCACCCAGTGAGGATCGAATTCACTACTCAAATTCATCTAGTGAGAGAAAGCTTCCTAACCATTACATCACATGGATGGTGCCCAGCATTGTAATTATTTATTAATCATAGCATATATGTGGCATAAGGCCACAAATAAGGTGCACCTGGTGAGGATCAATCTCAGTACTAAGTCATAATTGATCTATTGAGACAAGCTTGCTAACCATTAAACCATGTGGAAGAACCCATGTTACTAATCAATTTCTGTATTTTGCTAAACTGTCTGTGGGTGTACAGTGTCAGAGGGTTAGCAAAACATTTTTAGTGATAAAGCATTAAAATCAATGTAAAAATTCCCGTAAAAGTAAAAGACAAAACACAAAAAAAGCTTTCTTTGTGTATGCTTTCATTTCCTGCTGACTGCAGCTTTGCTCTTGCAGTAAATTATAATCTAGGGATAAAACAGGGTAGCCAAATATAACTGGGGACAAACTAGAAAAGAGGTTCAACGTTTTAGCTTGATTTATTGGTCTTTGAAAACATTTTATAAATAAATCTCTTTGAATATATCCTTATTTCTTTCTCATTTATCCATTTAAATATGCATTTCATGGACTTCCCTTTCTTGTATCCTCATTATGGGTACCTCCACTATGACTGTTTCCACTGCCTTCTCAAACACAGCTAAGCAGTTCAACTTTACATGATAATATCTTCTGTTTATTACATGGGATGTTATACTCAAACCTCTCTTTATATAAAAGCTGTTTGTTTTAAAATATGACACAATCCTCTTTGGGGACAGATGCTTCTCATAGGCTGTACTTTAGGAAACATTCAACAGATCACATTTATTCTGATTTCCCATGTCTTATCATTTCATATCAAGTTTTTTAATCAATTCACCCCAAGCAAGGCAACAATGCCACTAAGTCATTAGAGGCTACTGGGAGTGAAAGAGAATGAAAAGATTTAAGAAGGAACCATAAACCTGATCCTATACAGGGGACAAGTGTTAAACCTATACTCCTGTTCAAAAGAATGGGAGGAGTGTGAACTGGACGATAGGCAAACCTATCTACTATTATTGAGAAAAAAGTAATTAGTAAATAATATTTCAGAGTTCAGGCAGAGATGTTAGAAGTATAGAGTTGAAGTAGGCTTTAGAAGGACCTGGAAACCCAACCCTAAACAGGAAACAAATGATAAACATCTACTCCTGTCATTCCTTTTCTTTCAACTATTCTGTTCCATCCGTGAATTACGGTGTTATTATATCATGGATGTAATAATGCCTATAATGGGGGAAATGCAAATAGGAGAATAAATCTTTTTTCCATAACTCCATTATCTGTGTCAACTTGACATGATATTATATTATTTACTCCATTAACTGGTAACCACAATGTGATATAATCACAATATATATCTAGTTGTCATTAGCACATAAAAAACAAAAAAACACATTTTTTTTTTTTCCTAAAAGATTGGTTCATTTTAAATAAACTAAAATGATTTTATTTTATCAGATGCATTATTAACAAATTTGATTGATTTGTTTCCTATAGCTAATCAACCCTTTGGAGGTTATTTAAAGTCAGAAAATATTTTTAGATTTTAAAAAATTCGGTTGGGAAATAATAATGATTTAGTGATACAAGTCTTACTAATTAACCCATAGCTGAGGGGAGAAGAGATGGATTCATACTTTTCCTGAGAATATTTTCACATAAGTGAATATAATAAACCCAACTAGAATTGGAGCTCAACTCTCTGATTAACTATTTCAAGCCATTATCCATAACACCATCTGCACATCCAATCTTACAGGACCTTGCATTCCTATGTGTACTGACCAAACTTGATGTTGCTTAGCTTCGGTGATCATATGTCAACCAATGTTTCATTTTGATATGGTCATGAGCGTGGTTTAAAGTAAAATTAATAATCCTGAATAATTTTACAGTACATATAATGAATTGCGATCAAATATAGATTAGAATCTGACAGATTCAAAGGATAAGGAACAAATTGAAAACATTAAAAAATTGTAAAATAAAATTATAAATGTTTAGAAATTTAATATATTTTGCTTTTATTTAAGCTTCATCAGAAAATGAAATATGGAGGAGAAAAGAAAATTCTGGTATTTTTTTTATGTTGTTATTTTTTTTCATTGGTTAAGCAGACCTCACGTACACCTATCCTGTCAAGTAGCATTGGGGAAGCATCATCTCGGGAGTCGGTTCTACAAAACTATCATCTGTATGCAATCATTCTCTCAGATCAATGATTAAAAATGGCTTCAAATCTTGAATATCATCCTTCAGCGAACCCTATAGACACATGCAACAAAATGCTTTAGGCTAGCATGTGTAAGTAAAAGAGAAAATAATATAATCAAACTGTACGTTTTGGAAGGAAATACAAATCAGAGCTAGAAAGACTTATAATGGTGAACTTGAAAAGTCTAATCACCTAAAAAATGTTTTTGAAGAAGACGATTTTATCAGTTTTAATCAATACTAACTGTTTAACATCTGTCTATATTTCTGAGATGAGGTCTTTAACTATTTACATTGTTTGGACAGCTGTCCTTATCTTTAATATCATATTCACAATGTTTTGGCCTCTTTCAGGTGATATATATTGGAATTTTGAACCAAGCCCTTTATTAGATCCATGGGGGTAGATTATTCCAATTCCACATGCCGGGCCTTTTTTTTTTTTTTTTCGATATCTCAGTCTCAGTTAATTTCCTTTAGTAACTTAACTCTCCAAGTTTTTGTTCCTTCTGATGTAGTCAGGTATTGGACTCACAATTCTTTGAGCCAAGTCACTTTTTGGATCACTTAACCAACACTTTTATCCAATTGAGCATTGGTTAAGTGATCCAAAAAGAGACAACTCAATACCTGAGAGCAGTTTTGTCATGGAGATGTTAAAAATTAACAAGCCATTTTTTGCACCGGTTGACAACGGCCGGGATGTCATTTTTTAGATCAGCCCGTAATTTGATCTTATCAGACTGATCAAAATTAGTATTGAACCAAGAGTAAATGTTTGTGTCATCAGCATAGATACCAAGTTGAGAGAAGGTCATTAATGAAAATTAAAAACAAAGTAGGACTAAGGATAGAGCCCTGAGGGACATCTGCATTAGTACAATAGGATCTAGAAGAGTGGCCATTTAGGATAACTTTCATTTCATGATTTGATAGCACTGAATCAGTTCAAAAATTAGTCTGGACACACCATAACTTTTCAACTTGTGAAGAAGACCAATTTGCCAAACCCCATCGAATACTTTTGAGATTTCCAGCCCAAGAATCCCCATTCTTATCTAAAGCTCTGAGAAAATTGTTTAGTAAAAGAAATCCATTTTAAAAAAAAATTTTAAAAATGCAGTAAAAACAAACATAATTTTTGAAAATAAATAAGTTTATATTTGTCTGTTTATATAAAGCATCAGATTATCATAGATTTTACGAGTATTTCAATATTCATTAAGAGATCACTTTGACCCTTTCCATAATAATTGTTGAATAAAGAAATATAATGTCGTTTGAAATTGAAATTTGAACTTCTCACTTACATGAGCTTTTACCTGCTCATTACTCTGTAATGGTGACCATATTGACTAATTTGAAGACATGTTTTGGTCATTGGTTTGTTTCTTTTCGTTGGTTTTATTTCATTACCCTCTCTCTCATTTCCTGCTTTCAACTTTAATAATAAAGATTGCTGTTTTTGGTTTGCATAGCAATTAGTTGATTCTTTTAAGAATATATGATCATTTTTTTTTTATAATTTAATTAACAAAATTAATGTAACAGGTAAATGAATCCCAGGTGTAAATATCTTGAAAATGGTTCAACTTTCAGAATTTTCTTCAGAACAATTAGAATTTTCTCATCTGGGACTTACTAAACATAGTTGAGTAGAGTACAAGACTAAATGGGGATATAAAGATTGTGTTACATTAGTTTTAAATAGTAATAACTATTTCTATAAAGTAACCATACTGCATTCATTGACTTGACCAGTTCACTAACTGTATCACTCTTTCTAATATCGATGTGTTTCTTTCCAAACCTTTTGTTTTTGGTAGTGTGGAATGCTAACAACTTGATTATAACTATTTTTCCTCCTAGTTACATATGCTACCCATTTTTGCTGTTGCTGCTGTTGGAAGTCTTTAAATGATGTAGCTTTTGGTATTTGGTATAGCTCTATCTCTAATAGACCAATAAGAGAAAAAACTGGCCTCAAAAATCAAGCTACTTTAAATTATCACTGACTTGATCCTGATTTCTCATGAGTCACAGTGAATGGTAGAACTTGTAAAAAAAACTTCTTGTTTTGGGCATCAATTGAAGCTGAATTTATCCACAGACTTCAAGTAGAACATGATCTATCACTAAAATATGCTCAGCTATTTATACTGCTCCTAATTCGGTGCTAAAAAATGGTTTGCTCCTTACACTATTCCAGATAGAACATGTTAGATGAAATCAGATACTATCTTTACAAGAGTCAGGTCAAACCAAAATTGGAGTATTGCTGCCGTATCTGGGATGGTGCTGCCCAATCCTCTCATTCCAGCTTTGACATACTTTAGAAGCTGTTAGGCAGCCTTGTAGGTGAGGAATTATTTTCCACCTTACAAACCCCTTCTGACAAGTAAAACATCACATGCCAATCGCCACTCCATAGCTAAACCCCACCACACCATGTTCAAAGGGCAAACCATTGATATTAAGGAATTTCCATTTGAACAGCTTCTTCCCAAGAGCTGTTGTTCTTAGAAGAGACTCCCATGAGGATGCTTCTCCAACCAGTACAATCTTAACCTCTTCAAGTTTAGGATCAACAGTTGTCTATTTTATATATCCTCATAATCTGCAATTCTTACCTCCTTCTTGTACAGCCATAAAAAAAAAAGTTATTCAGTAGCCCTCTACCTTGAGTGGCTCTTAGGCCTTATAACAATAATTTGGCAAGCAAAGAAGGTCAAGGTATCTTTGGTTAGTAGAGCAACAGAAGTAGCAATATCTTCTGCCAATTGAAAATGGAAAACAAAGTTAAAAACATCCTTGCAAAATGTTTAGCAACTACATAAAATTTTTTTTTATTAGAAACAAAGAAAAGAGTACTGAAGTGTTATGTAATATCATTCCTGCTATATGGCAGTTAATGCTGGACAATATCCTCACAGATGAAGAAGAGACTTGAGGTAACAGAAACAAATAAAGAGTGCTGAACGGTTATATAATATCAGTAATCCTATATGGCAGCGAATGCTGGACAATCTCCTCACAGATGAAGAAGAGACTTGAGGCAAGAGAAACAAAGATAAGTGTGCTGAACGGTTATATAATATCAGTCCTCCTATATGTTGTCAAGATGGCTAAACGTCTTATCTGAAAGCCTGGAAAAAAGAAAATCAATTAGTTTAGTGTTTTTTTAGATATTAAACATTTTGTGGGATGGACAATTATGCAAATTATGTTAAAAACAAGGAAAAAAACACTAAACTTTTATGTAATATCAGTCCTCCTATATGGCAGTGAATGCTGGACAATCTCCTCAAAGATGAAGAAGAGACTTGAATCAACAGAAATGTGGTTCTACAAAAGGCTGCTGAGAATACCATGGACTTAACACGTGAACAACAACATTTTGGAAAAAATGGAAACAAAAAAGACACTTATCAAGAAGAGTCACATGAAATTTCTAAGGCATATAATAAAGGAAGCAGGATTAGAAAACCCGATACTCACAGGACAGATTGAAGGCAAGGGGGATAAAGGGAAACAACGCATAACCTACTTAGTGAGCTTGAGTAAATGGATTCTGTAGTAATGTTTAAGAGAGATAATAAAAAGACAAAATTTATTAAGTGCTAAAAAGGGAAGGAAATTGTGGAGAGCCATGGTCCTGAAGGAACATGGCACAAGGAAAAAGAATAAATATTTCTTGGTTAGCTGACTTTTTCTAGGAAAAGCAGACAGCTGGGAGAATTAGAGAAGCAGTTTAACCTCTAGAACAGAATGAGTGAATCTTTTCCTATGTGTATGTCCATTCAGAATGTAATCAATCAGGACTCTCTCCAATATTCCTATCCATTGTATCTATTAGCAATGTTCCTTTTTACTCTCCCACTCCCTATTCCCACTTTTTTAAATGCCTTTGTGATTCTAGAAAAGCATCTTAAAAAGTGTCATTTATTGCAAATTAATGCAATATGAAAACAATTAAGTAACATCACACATACAAAGGTATCCCTCAATTGGATTCATTATGGTAAAAGTATTAATGAACATTGTATTAATTAGACTCTCACCATATTATGAAAGTTAACACCTCATGACCTAGTTTGGTTTTTGTTCATGTAAGTGATATAATGATAGAATATATGTAATTAAAAGACTCCAGGAAATTAGATACCCTCCCCAATAGAAAATTGTATATGTTGACCTTACAAGCAGCATATGAGAACATCAATAGAGAATTTCTCTTCTCATCTATTAGAGCCTCTGACTCTACTGAATATGATGATCTATGAAAGTTTACATAATCATACATGTCTGGTGGTGCTCCCAATATGGAAACATTCCAAATCTTATCAAAAGGATGACAAGGAAGAAATGAGAGCCAAAGTCTTTTTAATCATTTCTTAGACTATACTCTGCACATTCACAAGCACAGATGTGAAGAGATTGGCACAGATCATTTAAAGATTCCATACCATATTCCATTGGTCAATGAATGTTTCCTCATAAGGAAATGTCTCATATTGCCATTATCATTTTGCCATCCATTTACAGAAGCTTGTCACCCACTATTTTTGTTTGTCTCTTCAGTACATCTTGTCAGATTTTCCTTCTTTCCTATGTTTCATAAGAATATCAACTGTCTCTTTCTGATTGTAAGTATCCGTTTCCATTCTCCTTAAAACTTACACAATATAAAAATGAAAACTGTATTAAGTCTTTTTCTGCGAGGGTAGATGGCAACCAAATATACTTTAATTTCATACCACACACCACATTCATCATAACCATTTACTTTGAGGGTCCTATGTTAATACCACTTCTCAATTTTTGAGACTTTAGTTTAGATTGCTACAAAGGAGACTTGCAGAATATCACCCTCACTCTTTTTTGTTCCTCATAATAACAGGCAAGTGGCAAATAAATGAAGAAAATGATAAGATAAGTCACAAGACTCATGCATTTGCCTTAAGATATAATGTAAAAAACTCAACCAAAATATGAACTCATATTTTCTCAAGTTTTCCCAGTGATAAGTCAGCAGTCAATATGACTAAGACATGATTCAAGCAAGGTTAGATTTATGCTAACCAAAGAGCTTAAGTGGCTCCAGAATTGAGATTTCTTTTTACTATTTCTGTTTTTCTGTTTGCATTAGCAACCATCATTAATTCCTCTATAAAAGTCCAGTATCTATGCTGCCATTCTCAATGCATATATATATATATATATATATATGTGTGTGTGTGTGTGTGCACACACAAGTGTTTACTAAACATAGCTTATTCTGGTTCCTAAATCACTGGGCAAGGATCAAACTGACCTAAATTATCTTCATTCTACAACAGACACCCAAACCAGATATTTACTTAGCTTAGTCTGACACAAGGATAAAATAGTGAGATACCCATTGCCCTACAACAGCCAGATTATATTTATATGGCTGCATAAAGACAATTACCATTTTAATGTTGAAACAGCTAGATGCAACACTATGTTCTATTCTAAAAGGTTATTTTCTTGCACTTCTCACCTGTGGAACTCCCTTTTGATTTCTTGCTTCCCTGATAACTACAATCAAAAATGTAAATGTAACACCAGTCTCCATCTTCTGTCTTCCTTAATCCTGATCTTTTATTGTCCTTTCTCATTATTTCTCCTCATAAAAGTCTTATCTCACGCTTTCACTCCCAGTAATCCCATGCCTCCTGGTGGCATTTTTACCTTGTTTGGGGTGAAATAATAATAATAAAAAAACAACAGTCCCATGTGCATGTTCTCATAAGTTGGGATTTTGTGTATTTTACAAGGGCACAAATATATTGCTTTTAAATCTGAAGGCCCCAATGGAGTACTGAACTGTTATATAATATCAGTCCTCCTATATCATAATGAATCTGCTCACAGCTGAAGAAGAGACTTGAAGCAACAGAAATGTACTTCTACAGAAGGATGTTGAAAATATCATGGACTGAGCATGTGAGCAACAACAAAGTTTTAGAAACAAAAAGGGTCTTTACACTTAACATCAGGAAGAGATAGTTGAAGTTTCTAGGGCACATAATGAGAAAAGAGGGCTTGGAAAATTTGATACTCACAGGATAGACTGTAGGCAAGAGGGATAGAGGAAAATAATGCATAACCTACCTAGTGAGCTTGAGTAAATGGATGGCAGAAAAATGTTTAGGAGAGATAACGAAAACACAACATTTATTAAGAGCTACAAAGGAAAGGAAATTATGGAGAGCCATGATCACAACATCCTGAAGAGGCACAGCACATAGAAGAAGAAGAAGAAAATTAAGAAAAAAAAAGAAAAAAAAAGACTCTTGTTAGTCTTTATTTGATACTTTATTTTGTTTTTGTTTTTTTTCAGATACAGTTCTGTTGGGAGTTCTTGCAAATAACAACAACAACAACAACTTTTGCTGAGGGTGAACCAACATTATTTCTTGCACAAGATACAAAGAAATTAACACTAGGGAGTTAGTAGTACAATAAGCCACAAGTACAAAAGATATTTTTTTCATTTTTTTTTCTTTTTAACTGTTTCTAAAATCTTTTTCATTTTAATATTGTCTTCTTCGGGTAGCCTTATTCTTCATCTTAATAAAGTGCACTACAGTTTGTGGACAGAAAGGTAGCTGTGAATTGTTTACGTGTGGGGCACAAGTAAACTTTTCATTATTTTATGACTTAACTCCATCCATCTTTTTGTGCTGTTCAGCTGCAGATCAAGATTATGCTTTAAGCATGTGTTTGAGTGTGTGTTGATTTAAGTTAATTTATCGATAGCTTTTCGTTAGTTTTTTTAATTGATGTGCATATTTATTAACTGAAAAAGAACAGTTCAAAGAATTTTAAAGAATTTTTGAAAATTTATGAAATGATGTGTAAATAAAATTATTTAATTTTTCAGAAAAAAAGAAAACTTTAAAAAAATATTAACTTTAATCTTACAAGGAAAGCAAAGACAAAATGTGGTTCTTTAAATAAAATAATTATTTCTATTTCAGTTGATACAAATAATTTGAAATTACCTCTTATATGCTATCTTTTGTTTTTTTTTGTAAGTAAAATTTCTATTTCAGTTATTGTGGATTTTATAAGAACACAAATGTTGGCTTCAGTGATCATAAGATTTAAAAGTAAAAATGTTTTTTATCAATATGGCTGAAGCCAGATCTTAACTAAATAAGCCATTACTTTCCAGCCTTGTTAAGATTATATTAGGATTATATGTAGATTCAAGATAATGGAGGGAGCTACTCCTAGTTGGGAACCCAACAACATCAGTTGAAAAAAAAAAAGCAGCCTATAATGATTTTACAGATACTCAAAAGGATTAAATACAGTTGACATGAATGCCCAATGTTTTGGACAGTCATTTGTAAGTTTGGTTTTAAGCTAGCCTTGCTTGAGACTAACTCAGAAACCAAAAATGGCCATGTATATAGTTCTGTGGATTTTAAAAGTACACAAACTGACTGCTTAGATTGGGCAATGGGTATAAAGCACTTGTACACATGTGAACACCAATGTGCCTGGTAAGAGGAACAATGTATTAAAAAAGATGAGCCCTGCTATCTCTTCCATCATTGGTGTGCAAAATTTGCATGGGATCAAATTGATCACAATTTAAATCTAAACAGTTTCAATCTGTAAAAAAAAAAAAAATATCCAGATGACAGATCCTGCTGCTTATTGTTTGAGTTCTCATTTAATTTTCTTTTTTTTTTTTCTGGCATTTGATAATTTAAGACTTTATGGCTGGAAAAAGACAGGGTGTCTGGCAAATTAAATTCTTCAGAAAAATTTAGGACATTTTACTTAAAAAAAAATGTAATTTAGTTTTTGTATATTTGGCAGTTGTCATTCATATTATAATTTTTTAAAATATCAACAGAAAATATTTGAATAGTTTATTCTTTCTTTCATTTTTTACTTCAGAGATGACATTATTTGTGTGATATTTTAAGTGATATCAAACTTTTTACTCGCTGTTTATGTTGTCCAAAGTATTTTAGATGTATATTAATTTAGATTCCCTCTCTATAAAACTTAGGAATATTTAAAATGTTATAATGGTTAAAGAGGACTTTGATAAAATTTTATTGGTGAAATGTTAAATTTTATTTTCCTTAATATTCTTTGAATATGTTTTCTTTGAAAGTCAGAGATGAATCTATGATCAACTGAATAATAACGACTGCAAAATTAAAATATAACAGTGCAAACTGATGCACATGTTATATATCAGGATTATTTTTGAAGTTATGAATTCATAATTTTATTGAGCTTTCCTTTCAGAACTATCTTTAAAGAAAATTCCATCAACTTACAATATTTCAAGTATAATAAATCTGCCTTAAAAGTTTTCTTTAGCTATGTTATTTCACCAGATATGGGAATCCATAAGTAATTTTTATTGTTAAATTGTGAAATCAGGTAAAGAGTTAAAAAAAATGTTATGGCAAATCCATGTATAAGGAATTTGTGAAATTTGGCTGATCTGTTTCTCAAAATCTGTATTCTGATCTTTGCTCCTTAAAATATTGATTTTGGGAAGTAGACATATCAAAAACTTCCAGCATCCCTTGAATCTAATGTGTATGGCTGACAAAAAACATCCACTCAACTTTCCAAGCATAAAATTACATGTATGTATTTTTCATATCAACTTTATTGAGTGATTTTTTTTTATCTTATCTGAAAGAAAATCATCCCAGCAAGTTGTTTTTTTTTTTTAACAAACTTGTATGACATAAAATTTATTGCATGTGGATATTGCTTTTCATTTAAAAAAAACTACACCTCTATTCTCCGTTCCATCTTATAACCTATCACATAGTATTTTTCTTGGGTAGACCCTTAAAATATGTATTAATAACATCCATTTACACTTTTGTAACTTTCTCCCAAAACAGACGCATATACATATGGACTATTGTCTTCATCTTTGTTGTTGTTATCACAATGTTTTGGCTGTTTTGACCTTCAGTATTCATCAGGTATACCTGAATAACCTACAAGGTATTTTGAAATGAACCCTTTATTTATGGGGTTAGACTGTTCTTGTTCCAATGTCTAGGGATATCATGCCTTGTTTTTACTGCTCAGTTATTCCTTACCCCATTTGTGCTGAATCCAAGTACACACTGTCTGGCTCAAGACACAATTACAGTGAGTACTTGGTCTCAGTGGAAATGGAATAATCAAAAACTGAGCAGTACTAAATGAAAAACTAAACAAGATATCTTGAGACATATACAGTGGAACAAGAATGATGTAACTCCATAGATTAAAAAAAAAGGGTTCAGTTTGGATTTCTCTTTAGGTTACCCAGGTCAATGTGTACCTATTGAAGGCTGATGGTGGGGCACAATGGTCAAAACATTTTGATAGCAACAACAAAGATGAAGACAATAGTCCACATGTAAGTAATGTAAATAATGATAAATTCTCATTCCAAAAATCCAGACAGAATATACATTTTCATTTTATAATGAACACTTACATAACAATTTTCATTGTTTGTCTTCACCCAATGTATGTCTAAAGCATCTTAATCTTTTTTAAGGAACTTAATTACTTGAATTGCATTAGTCTATACAATCCTTCTTTGTCATTATTTCCTGCTTTATTAAAAGTCTAAGGTGTTATACAAAATCCAGTGATGTCTATTGTGGATAACAAGGCTTTCACCACCAAAGTAAATGTTTCTCGAAGCTGTATCCAAAATTAAAAATGGGAAACTAAATGGGTGTGTGATCTATGTTCTATACGCGTGCAGATATATAGAATGTGAGCATGTGCAAATTATTGCAGGCTTGAAACTTTGGAGTCATTTTCTTTCATATGGACCCCTCCCCCAACAAAAAAAAAAAGGTTAATTTTTTCTTTTGTGTATGCGTGACAATGTTCTCTAAAGTTGCATTGAAATCTTGCATACACACCTGTTTGTGTATCTCAGATGTTGGTTTAGTTGTTGAATTTAAATTTTGTTTTTCTTTTTGCAAGAACAATATAGAAATTTTTTTTCTTTAATCCCAGCTGTAACAAAAAAAAAAAATGGCTGCAGTTGGGTCTTTTTTGGGTTTTTTTTTTTTTTTTTATTGTAAGCAGGGGATCTACCTGCTCGTTCATTGTGCACATAACAAAATTTTTCTTTTTTTGCCCTGGGGATTTTTCTCCAAGTTTTTTTTTTTTTTTTTTTTAATTTTATTTTTAACTTGTTAATATGGAAAACAAAAGAAATTAAAACAAGAAATGTATTTCTAACAAATTTTCATAAAAGTAAAGTGATGACGATTCTTTTTATTTGCTTGTTATTTATTAAGCAAGGACCAGGTAGTAATTATATAAATGGTTAAAAAAAATTTTTTTTCAATCATTAAAAAAAATTAGATAACTAATTAAGTTGTTGTGCTTGTTTATATATATTTATGCAAAAATAATTGTTTTAATTATTTTCTTTTTTTTTAATACAAATTCTGTTTTTTTTTTTTTCAACTCCCAAAAATCGTGGTGTACTTACTTAAAAACAGAAAAAAAAATGATATTCTGTGTAAATCATTTCTTTTACCATGCCTCATATTCTGAATATGACTTTTCAATGATGTTGATGACAAATTTTTATAAGAGTATAAGGAAGATCGATTAATAGCAGTGTCAATCTCAAACAAGGCATTATTCTGAATTGTGCGGCAACTTGATAGATAAATCCCCTTTGCTCATCAGGCAGGTTGCTGCTCAGTTATTACAAAACTGCAAATAAAAGACTTTGAGCAATTTTCAAAGTTGTCACTTTGATTATTCGCCAGATGTTGGAAATTTTTATGATTTTGAATGGTTTATTAATACTGTTGAATGTTTCTCATAAGATACATATCCACAATGTGAGACCAGGTAAAAAAATAATGATTATTTTTCATGATGTAACTATAACTAAAAAAAAAAAAATCATATAACTAAACAAGTTACTTATAACTAAAAAAAATAACAAGTGGTATTTTCATTACAGAATTTTTATTATCTCTTAATCTTTTGACAAGGATACATTACTATGCATTGTTTTCAGGGAACTATCATATCATTCTCACTTCTGTTTTTCACTTTGTGATATTTTCAAATTGAGTTTCTTTTTGTCTATGATGACCAATAATTTTTATCTAACAGTAACTTTTGTTGGAGATAAGGTTTATTAAAAAACATTGTGATATCATTATTTTATTACTTATTCATCCTGGAATTTGGAATTTGTCCTTAGACAAGTTTGGGTAAACTACTCAGCAACAAATGCTCATATATACTCAACTATATTTAAGTTGCAATTGTTCTATTTCTGATAGAATAAATTTTCAATAACCAAATAAAGAACAGTGAGACTCAAACCAACAGCTAACCCAGTTAAATTTATTATTTAGCAGTTCTACTATGTTAGCTTATGAGATGAAAACTCATTGGTATTAAGTGGTTACACATTTTCAACATTGTGAGTAGTTCTTGCAATTATGACTTGTGTTTGATCAAAAAGAGAAAAAGCTAGTTCATAGTTTGCTTGTCTGTTCCTTTGTCGAACTAGCAGTAAAAACAAAAGTGAGAATGTTTATCAGAAAAAACACTAAAGCAATGAGAAGTAACCTTCATCCCTGTCTTGACAGTATTATAATCACATTGTTTACAAAAGTGTTTTAATTATATCAGATTGGGTAGGATCACACCTTATACAATTAACAGCCTCTGGTCTAACTGAATATCTAATATATACATACATACATATATCTGTATGCATATGCATATATATATGTATACATACATACATACATACATAAAGGTTAGTAAAATGATACTAGAAGAATAGAAATGTTACCCTAATTATTTGTTTCTCCTGTAGGATAGTTGCAGTAGTGGTGGCATTATTAGTTGTAATTACTGTTCTTAAAATAAATGTTGTTATTATTGTTATTGTCGTTATTTAAATTGCAAGTACAAAATGAAACAAGGAGTAATGACAGAAGCTTTGCATTAAAAGTAAAAAATTGTTTCAAAGCTTTGTCACAAAAATGTTTTTCTTGGTGGGGGAATACGAAGAGGGAAAGGGTTTTTTTTATTTTTTTATTTTAAATTCATTATTTAGTTGTTCAAAAGGAAAAAAAAACAAAAAGAATGGCAGAATGTCTTTGAGTTGAGGCGGTGGCAAGGGAATGGGTAAAAAGGGGAGAGCATCAGCATTGGGAAAATTATTTTCTTCTCAGTGGGTGCAGAATAAAAAAAAAATGAAATATTTTCAAGTCTTTTTTTTTTCATAGTTTAAGGAGTTAGGGAGGTTATATCTTTTGTTCAAAGGTTCAAAGGTGTTGGGATATTGGGAAGAAGAAGGACAAAATTGGTTCATGTAATTTTTTTCTCCATATTATAAGTATTGTTTGGAAACAATGTCTTTAATTCTTGTATCCTGATATATATTTTTTTAATGTTTTCTTATTTCATTCCACTCTTTGGTCAGAGTTTCAGCACCAGTCTTCATTACAGAATGTGGTTGGGTAGAAACATTCTTTTTTTACTTATTGATGTTGTTGCTGTTATAAAAAAAAAAAGAAAGAAAATCATAATCCAACATCCTTTTTTCTTTTATAAGAGATTTTCTCTCAGTTGTGTGTGTCTTATTGTGATGCCCATCTTTCAATAGATCTTTCTTTTACTCTATTCAACAATCTAATTTCTTCATTTTCTTTCCTTTATTTAAAAAAAAATTTTCTCAGACTCCATTGTTCATTTATAGGAGTGTCCACTTTAAAGGAAAAAAAAAAAAAGAAAAAACACTGACCTCTCTTTTTGTTTTTTTTTCTTTTTTTTATATACGAAATTTTTTTTTTCTTTCTCTCCTGGGTTATTATATATTCCACTGTTATTTTTATATGCATAAAAAACCCCCAAATGTTCCTTTCTTTCTTCTGTATCAAGCAAATCTTCCAAAGTAGGCTATTGTGTATCATCAGGTGGTAGTTTTAAATACACACACTTGTCATAAGAAGTATTTTGTGCAAAATCCACTGACCAATCAAATAAGCCAATGGCTTGCACATAAACAACTTGGTGAATGAGGAAGGCATTTAGCGGCAATATCGAATTGGACTGCTGTCGCCTTTTCTGTCAGTTTCCAAGTTTAGACGTTGGCCATCAATTTCAAAAAAATCTATGCAGCCATCAAAACCATCATAATACTCCTTTGGAAGGCCTCTGGGAAGACTTTTCTTTCCTCCTACAAAAAGAGAAGAGTAACAATTAGTGCTGGAAGGAAAAACAAAAACAGAACCCATGAAAAAAGTTCATTATGCAGATTGAAAATATTTATTAACTTAGTGGATTTGTAAAAGAAATTGTACTTGCGCATGCTTCTCAGATCTGTGATATTTACAAAAAGTATTTTTAACAAAGAGTTTTCATCCTTTTTATGGTTTCATGCTACTGCTTAAAAGTTCATCTTATATGCACCATGTCCCTTCAAGATGTTGGTGATCATAGCTCACCACAATTTTCTATCCTTTGTAGCTCTTAATAAATTTTGTTACCTCTCCTAAACGTTGTTCCACCATCTATTTACTCAAGCTCATTCTTTTCTTTCTATGTGCCTCAGGATGTTGTCAATCATAGCTCATGTAGCTCTTAATAAATTTTGTTACCTCTCCTAAATGTTGTTCCACCATCTATTTACTCAAGCTCATTCTTTTCTTTCTATGTGCCTCAGGATGTTGTCAATCATAGCTCATGTAGCTCTTAATAAATTTTGTTACCTCTCCTAAACGTTGTTCCACCATCTATTTACTCAAGCTCATTCTTTTCTTTCTATGTGCCTCAGGATGTTGTCAATCATAGCTCATGTAGCTCTTAATAAATTTTGTTACCTCTCCTAAACGTTGTTCCACCATCTATTTACTCAAGCTCATTCTTTTCTTTCTATGTGCCTCAGGATGTTGTCAATCATAGCTCACCACAATTTCCTGTCCTTTGTGGAATTAATAAATTTTGTCTTTTTGTTATCTCTCCTAAACCTTGATCCAACATCCATTTACTCAAGCTCATTCTTCTTTTATGTGCTGTATCCCTTCAAGACGTTGATTGAAGAGTGGAGGTACTGAAGATCTGCCATTGTTCAGCACACTCTTCAGAGCCACCAGTAATCTCTAAAAGCAAACTTGTGAGAGTTTATATGTTCTCATTTTATCAGCAAACAATGACTTTGCTTCTTTGAGGACAAGCTTGCACTCATTATGAGCAATGAAAAAGAAATGCCGCTTACAATCAGACCTGTCATTCTGTGGGCTATAGCAGCTAAGCAGGCAGGTGAGAGCCAAGTATTGATAGGGATTTTCTTCATAACCTTTTATTCAAAGTGGTGTGGAATGTTAGCATCATGATTATGTCATTATTTTCTCTTCAAGTTACATATGCCATCCATTTTAATGGTTGCTGTTGTTGAAAGTCCTCAACTGGTGTGATTTATGTTATTTGGTACAGTTTTTATGATTCTGCACCACCAGATCTACAATGTTGGGAGAAAGATGGTTTTTGCCAAGATGCTTCATTCACTCAAAGCCACTTTTAACCATTGATCTTAGAAAGCTGTTGTATACAGCCAACAGTTGATGACTGCAATATATGTAGTGCCCCAACAACTCTCATGATGTGAATATCATAAGATAATGAATAGATTTATATTAGGTTGGTGCAAAATAGTAACATATGTGAGAAACCGACATTATTTTTGCACCAACCTAATAGTTATCTGTGATTTAATCTTTAGCATGCAGTAGGTGACTTTTTTTGCCAAGCAAAATGTTAGTCCTGCCAATGTAAGTTGAATTTGAATTTCATAGTTGTGTAGTCATGTCCTTCTATGGCAACATTTAAAACAATCTTCACTAAAATTGAGCACCAGTCTACTGCAATTTCAAATATAAAGAACTATTAGGTTGGTGCAAAAATAATGTCGTTTTCTCACATAGTAACATATTTGAGAAAACGACATTATTTTTGCACCAACCTAATAATATATAAAACATTATATTTTGAAAGGATTTTTATATTCCATTTATTTGAGATGATTTTAATTTCATGAGAAAAATAAAAACTATTGTCCCATACCTATCCATAGTTCTCCATCTGAGTCTAGTTTGTTGGCACTATTGTCCGATGCTCCAATGACAGGATTTGCATTTTCTATTTTTATCTGACCATCTACCTGGTTCCTGCAACAGAAAAAAAGGTGTTATTTATGTTATACTCTGCTTGAAATTAGATCTCCTTCTGGTTTACTTTACATGTTAACCTGATGTGAACTGTAAAACAAACAAAAATAAGAAGTCGTTCTCTGCACAGGGGTTCCAAGCATCACATCTGGCTCACAAAACAAATCCGCTAACAACGACAAAACATAAAACACAATATAAAAGGAGCCAATCATGACCATTACTGCCAAAGAAAAAACATGAAAAAATGATTTCATGATCCACTCTGTCTGCTTTAAAGAACACCTCTTACAACACTGTGGAGAGTAGCTGAGAATGGAAAAGCTGTCAATGTCATCACCTCTGACCTTGTTCAATCACCCTGAAACATGCCTCAATTCCAGACCCTACTAACTCTCCCTTTCTTCTAAATCACTTCCCTTGCCCAGAAAGAGAGATTCTGTTCACATCCTCTTTATGGGCGATACAAAGAATTTTAGCTTACCAATTTTTGTCTTCATTTCTTTTCACCTCACTGGTGGAAGCTGTTCTTTTATTTGTTCATTATAACATTTATATTGCATCCTATTTTAGCAATCTTTAATCTTTTTTAATGTTCTACTGCATTTGAAATTTTAGATAAATTTCCATTAATCGACATAGTTCTTAGAGCCCGACTATAATAATGTTGAACATGGGATAGAGAAGAAATAGAATTGACTCCATAACTTTATATTTTCAAGCTCTGTCCATGAAGAACTGTCAAAATAAAGAATATTTTATTATACATCATCATTTATATTTGTTGAACAAATTAACTTCATGCAGAATCTGGGGACTAAACCAACATTTTTTTTTATTTGTTTTGGGAATATTGGAATGGAAAATTCTGCTTATTTCTGAGGGATAATTGATGGCAAATCAAGACTTGATTGTTTCTAGGAAGAATATTGGTTGTGTTAATAGGTAGCTATCTGTATGGAATTAGAATCAGCAATCAGAGTTCAAATCTTTGTCTAGTCCATTATCTTCAATTTTGAACTAATGCCCTTAAGAAAGCAATGAATCTGTCTCTTCAAACACCACATATGGGTTAAATAGCAGGGTAGACTGGGCTCTATAACCTTGTGAGTAACTATTCTATGAGAAGAAAAATTAAGAATTCCAAACCACAAAGATCTCAACAAGAAACCACTACATTATCTTTTCTAAAAATGCATGGCTATTCCCAGATAATAAAGAAATGGAAGCTGTGGAGAGTCATGATCACATACATCCTAAAGGAAGATAGCTTTATAAAAGAAGAATGTGTAGATATACAATGAAAACTATGATGAAAAAGTTTTCTCTAGCAATGGTCTTGGTCAAAGGTAACATCTACAATTATGTAGAGATCTATATTCTGTGCATGTATATACACACCTGTAATATTAGCCCTTGTTAAAGTTGACTGTGGAAGCAATAACTTTTTGCTGCTATTCTCCAAACATTTACAAGAGAATTTTTTGTTCAAATACTCACTCACTCCCTTCTCCATCAGTCATCATGGCATGCCAGTGACATAGTTTCACCAGGATATTTAATGACAGAACTAGAAGAGAATTTATACTTTTGACAAAGTTTGACCATTTTATTTTCTATGCTACATAACTCTCCTTACCCATATAAATAAAAGTAAATATAATCCCTTCACCAGGGTAGAAATGTCATCCATTTGTTACACCTAATCTTAGAAGAAGTCTTACAACTTGAGAGTCTGATGAGATTGTCAGATACTGAGGTGGGCCCTGGCTTCATGGTTATCATGATTCAATCCTGAAACTATGTCTAATTCCAGGTTCATTATCTGAAGTCTTTGTTACGACACACACACACACATGCATGCACACTAGCATTTTCTAAAGAATGGATTTCTTTTAATCAGACATTTTTATTACTCCAGATGTTATGATAATGGGTCATAGTTTAAATAGATACTCTATTCATATTTATTAATGTGCAGGATTATAGACATAATACAGATTGTTTAATAAATAAGAATGGAGTGTCTTTTTCAAAGACAAAGTATCCACTATAACAATGTTTGAGGAAATAAAAATGTCTGATTAAAAATACCCTAACATGCAAAACTTTTGGGTCACCTTGGTAAATTAATACTTATGTCAATTTAACCAACAAATCGAGAGTAATTAGCAGTATGCCTTTCATATAATCTTTGAGGTTCAGAAAACAAGTTATTGTATTTTTGTTAATGCTATGCTTGTATGGTGGATGATAGAGCATCTTAATGATAGTGATGATGAAAATAGGCCATGCAAAAATACTGGCCCACCAGTGAAAATTTCACCTTTCAGCTCTTTTCTTAAGTTAAGAAAGGAAGGTATGTTTTTGTGATGTTTATCATGATTCAACTCAGAAAATATGTCTAATCTCAGGTTCATTATCTGAAGATTTTGTTACTGGCATTATAACAAAATATCTATTCATCTATCTATCTATCTATCTATATATATATATATATATATATATATATATATATATATATATATATATATGACAATTCAGAACAATTATATTTTGATTCTCTGATGAATTGTCACCATCAAAAAAGGATTTTTTTTCAACAAAGTAAAATTTGATTCATTTAAACATATACATACTTAATTGTTGGTACATGGCCATACATATGAAAAAGGAAGACAGTGTTGCACCATTCATCCAACTTCACGAGTATACTAATATAAAATATGTACCTATCTCAGCTGTCTGAATAGATAGAGGTAGAAGTATATATATATATATATATATATATAATTTGCTCTACACTCTATTGAGAATAGTATATTTTGGTTATTGGAATTTATTCTGTATACACCAATACTTGGATATATATATATATATATATATATATATATGATAAAGATATATATTTTTAAATATAAAAACAATTGGTGATCATAATGAGACTGACCACAATTTTGACATAAAAAGCACTAATCTGATCAAAAGAGAAAACAATTCACTACAATGAAAATGTTTATCGAATGCTTTGAGTGCAACGTTATCTACAGTAAATTTGCACTCTATCTCTTACAACATTTCACCATTCCTGGCAGAATTTCTATTATCATAGTGTGGGATATCTAATAACAAAAGTGATAAAAAGAAAAAAGATCTACATGAAATCACCTAGATTAAAAAAAAAATTAAAAATTCCTGGCATCCCTCATTTGGTCGCATGTGTAGTCGCACCAACATAATAAATTTAGTCTGAAGAAGTCCCACTGGATGAAATGTGCCTGAAGAAAACTGTCTCCACTTTGCCATACATTAGATATTAGTAACTTTTTTTTCAAAAGAGGCTTACACAGGTGTATCTTTTTAAAAAAATCTTTTTAAATTTTGAATTTCATGTAACTACACAACATTTTACCTTGATAAAGTTGAATGATGAAACATGTTGGCAAGGACTAAGTACTATTTTCCGATTGTCTATTTTATTCAATTTTTTTTCTCTACAGATTTATTCTGAAAAATTTCACATGTATATATATATATATATATATATATATATATATATATAACTTCACTCACAAATGATTACATCAAATAAATAGATTTACATGAACATATTTATTTCTTATTCTTCTATGTGTAGTGTCTCTTCATAGATGTTGGTAATCATGGCTCTCCATAATTTCTCATTCTTTATTGTTATTAATATTATTCTTTTGTCCTATTGGCATCTCACCCAAACCCTGCTCGACTATTCATTCACTCAAGCTCATCACGTACATTATGCATTGCTTTCCTCTGTCACTCTTACCTTCTGTTATAGTAATTTACCCATGCACACATTGGACTCTGCCAGCTATAAATAGGAGCAGGTACTGCCTTTTGGAGAGTGAAGTTTCCAGCAGTCAGCTCTGACACTCAGACCGAACATTCTTGCTATAACACTCTTGTTTGTATATGTTTGTATTACAGTTTCTGTTAATATATTTGTTTCAACTCAGTTCCTCTCTTGTGTCTTTATTTCTGGCCCTAACAAGGCTACAACACCTTCAATCTATCCTATGAGTATTAAATTTACCATGCCCTCTTTCCTCATTATGTACCCTAGAATTTCAAATGGCTCTTCCATATGTTAAGTATAAGTATCCTTTGCATTTTCATTTTCTCTAAAACTTCATCATTACTCACATGTTCAGTCCATGGTATTCTCAGCATCTTTCTGTAGAACCACATTTCTGTTGCTTCAAGTCTCTGTGAGGAGATTGTCCAGTATTTGCTGCCATATAAGAGAACTGATATTACATAACAGTTCAGTACTCTTTTCTTTGTTTCTAACAATATTTTTCCCTTTCTTAATATTTGCTCAGTCTTTGGAAGGCATCTTTCGCTATCCCAATGCACCTTCAGATTCCCATGTTGCACTTTCCGTCCTCTGTTAAAACAATTCCCAGATATTTAAGTTGTTGCAGCTGTTTGATTTCAGTATCTCCAATTTGTAATTTGCATGTTGGCCTGTTTCTATTAATTCCTGCTCACACATAAATGGATTCCCATTGAAAATGCACTACTTCATCTTATTTAGTGTCTTTGGGTAAAATTAATGAGAAAGTTTATGGCTTCGACGATCTGATTTCTCTGATTAGATTAGAGTGAGTGATATTGACCTTTAAAGTTTATTTATGATGTCAAATCAAGCTTGTAGGTCATTTAATATTAATTATATAGACACACTGTTTAATCATCATTCCGTTGATAGGTTACTGATGAATGAGAAGGTAGAATTGAAGTGGAAAAGAGATACTGTTAAATAGATAAGTAGTTAACCAATATGCAAGTTAGTTTCTATTTGGCAATAGTAAATAACCTTGTGTGTATATCTATCTTTATATATTACGAAATGGACAAAGTCCGACAATTTATTTATTAAAGACATTTTTTATGTTTAACGTTCTTTTTATAGATACAAGTATTTAAGTAAATGCTCTGTTTATAATAAACAGTATTAAATAACATTAACCGGCCTGAATGTCCGAGAAATTTTCATAGAAAATATTCGTCCTTGGACAGGATTCGAACCTGCATCCTATACGGAACCGTCATTTACGCTGACGTGCCTAACCGATTCGGCCACCAAGGATCGTTCGGTAGACAAGGTCGAATTTACTGCTTATAAACTTCAATCTTCTATGAATCTCGTACATTCATAACTGCTCATTGGCGTATCGAATGTAAACAAATGACGTCATATATTACGAAATGAACAAATATCTATCTTTATGTATGTGAACATAACATTTAAGAAGTATGTAAAAGGGAATTTTAATTTATGATGTGTATATTTGTGCCACTGAAGTTCAGCAACATAGAGATGGTCAATACTCAGACCGCTGAGGATTATGAGGTGTTGTTAGCTGGGCAATAGACCAAGCCAGTCAGTGATGGATACAATTTCACTACTTATACTAGCAGAAGACCTTGATATGTGGAGGTGCTTTTTGAATATAATGAACCTGACTGAAATTGGAACATGGCTCTCCAATTTCTAATTCCCAGCTGTTATCCATTACACCACCTGCACATCCAAGCTCACAGCACCTGGTATTTTTAAAGTGCTCCCCCATTTTTGTTGGGTTTTTTTAACCTTCAAATTTCTTTCATTGACCTCTTACAGGGTGTGGAATAAAAAATGCTGCTATAAAATTTCAAATGAATTCTACTTGTAAGTTTTTTGGCATTATATTGTTGATTATGGTTAGATACTCGCCCCACAATGTACACTATTTGTTTTTTCAAACTGTTTTATTATTTATAAATATAATTTATTGTTTGTATAAATCAAAAGAAAACATATAATTGATCAACATGAAAATGGGCTGACTCCATCTGAAATTTTTAAAGCTGGAAAACAACTTGGAATCAATAGAATGTTTATCAAAAGGACAATCGATTGATACAACGAGACTTCCTCCATCAAAGATAGACTAAGATCAGAACATCCACACACTTCAAGAACTCAAGAATGTCAAAACCCTTAAGGCGTGTGAAAAAATCAGGTGTAATCAAAAAGGTCAATGAGAAAATTGGCTAAGAAAGCCAGAACATCAGAGATAACCATGTGTTTATAAAAATGGTCTAGGGATGTCTCCCTACAAGATAACCAAGAGAGAGCTCCTTTCAGCAGCCACAATGAAAAAGAGGCATCAGCGAAGTAAGCAGTTGCTGAATTGGATTTATAATGACACACTGCAAAACATCACTTTCACTGTTGAACAGACTTTTAATCATTAAAATGATCATGTTCTTTCAACAAGTTGCCATTCGTTTTGTGCCACTTCAGAAAAAAATGCCTCAGAAGCCAGAAACCAGCATCAGTTAAGGTTTGGGGAGCCATTTCAGAAAGAGGAAAGTCTCCTCTTGTTTTTGTGCATCAAGGATCTGAGGATCAAAAGAAAGTGTACACAGAGGATGTCTTGGAAGGTGCACTCAAGCCATGGTGCGATGCCACTTATGGTGATGAACACTGGATACTTCAACAAGAGGGAGAAACAAGCCATACTGCTCATGTAACACTTCAGTGGTGCAGAGACAATTGTCCTGGCTTCATCACCAAGGAGAGATGGCTTCCAGATATCAATGCTCTTGACTATTGTTTGTGAGCAGTTCTTGAGAGTGACACCTGTTATACTCTACACCACAGCATGAAGGCAAAATCGAAGAGAATGTAGGACAAAATACCCATGGAAACTGTGCATGACACCATTGATGAATTTCCTGAAAGACTTCAAGTGGTGATAACGGCTAAAGAGAACCATATTGAATTATATTTTCTGGTGTTATTCAGAAGATTAATAATTACTTTGCCTTAAAATTGTATGGTGATATAATAAATGTCACAAGATCTATTTTTTGTAATTATTTATGGCACATCCTATATATATATATATATATATATATATATATATATATATATAAGTTATTGACATTTGGATTGTCATGATTACATACCCAATTTTATTATATATTGTTATGGGAACTTACCTATAACGATAATGGACTCTTCCTGACACTATAAATACTGCGCCTCTCAAGAGGTATAATGAATGAATGGTGCAACGAATCGAGACAATATTAGTTCACTCTAAACCAGACGGACAGTCATTACTAACAACTTCAACTTCTTGTACTATATTTCTGTTGTAATATATCTTTGTTATTCTACTCTTGTGTTCTTGTTGTTCTTCCTTGGTTCTAACCTTGGACCATAACTGTAATGCAAGGATATTGGACCATAACATATATATATATATATATATATATATATATATATATAGCTAGCTAATAAAATATCCAATTTCACCTATAGATCATTGGACAATAAAAGTCAGCACTTTTTCTGTTTACCTTAACATGCTTATGTATGTTCAGTTCATGATGGGAAAGGAATAAATTTGCATATTACAATAACAAAATAATACCTTTTAACAGGGTTTATAACTTGCTGGAAATAATTTTTTTGTGTGCTTGCATGATGTTATTATTTGGAATCTTCCATTCACCTTGATTTGGCCTTGTTATGGGCACCAATTTTTCCTTCTAGCATAGTCTGCAAATCTTGCTTCCTTAGCAAAAAACTGTGGATCTATATCCCATTTTACAATAGAGATATTTTTCTCTTTTTCCTTAATCCTCCACACATAGCAAGTTGCATGTTGTTCTTACATTTCAGCAAGATGAAGGATGAATGTAAAATATTTTTCTTTTTTTTAAAACCAATATATATTTTCTCAGTGTTTTCTTACAGAAGTACTGGGATTGTTGCTTTTGGTGCAAATATATATATATATATATATATTATTTTTATTATAAGAGATTATAATAAAAACATGTTGAAAAAAAAAGCTTTCATGTTTCAATACTATTATTGTACTTTTTCAGGTGATGAAAAGTTACTTATTATCACCTGAAGAAATACAATATAATCTGTTATAATAATAATAATAATATATTGCTCTACTTTGTATCGAGCACTTTTTAAAAAGTAAATGGTATGAACAGTGGAATTTTACTCCATCTGTTATTTCTCTCATTTGGGTATATATATATATATATATAAGCAAATATAAATGGATATAAATCCGACAGAATGGAGAAAAATATTTGGAAAAAACAAACAAAAATCCTTAAATGCAATTATGTTGTTTTAATATGAATGAAATGTCAACGTCTGACATACACATAACTAAAGCAGATCATAATTTCGATTTTGATTCCGTGAAGATTTTAAAATATTTTCATAATAAAAATCTTAGGAGGATTTATGAAGCAGGTATAATATCCATCTCACACACGGTGAATACTAGACCTGGTTTCTTTAGTATTTCCCCTTTTTTAGTGAGATTAATGCTCGACAAGCGTACATACAATTTTCCATCATAATAGAATTCTTTTCATTTTTTCGTTTTCATTCAAAATACTTAAATTTTAGGAATACGTTTTGAAATCGTCGCCCATTTGACGACAACGTGACCACGCTTAAACGGAAAGCTGATCATTTAAAATTTTCAGTTATCTGTTTTGGATAAGTCTTGTTTTTATGTCCATCGTCTTTGTCATGTTGAACTGATTATGTTAATTGTATTTTAATGAATATTGTCCTGAAGAAGGTTTATTAAACCGAAATGTCAGACGTTGACATTTCATTCATATTAAAACAACATAATTGCATTTAAGGATTTTTGTTTGTTTTTTCCAAATATTTTTCTCCATATATATATATATATATATATATATATATATATATATATATATATATATATATGTGTGTGTGTGTGTGTGTGTGTGTGTGAATTTGAATCAAATATGGATTAGAATCTGACAGAATGATAGGCTAAGGAACAAATAGGAAACATTTATAAATCTAACATGTTTCGTTTTTATTTGAGCGAAAAGTTTGTATTTGTCCCTTTATATATATATATATATATATACATACACACATATATGGTTTACAAATTACTACATATGTGGAAGAAAAGTGCTCAATTTCTGAAAATCTGGAGATATAAACAGTATGAACACTGCATGTTGAATGCCAATTTCACACCTGACAGTCACTATGCTGTGTTGGCTCCTATGTCCACACTATATTGTGTGATATATATATATATATATATATATATACACAATGTACACTCCTATTCAAAAAACACAAAAATAAAATGCAACTTAAAACAGTCAAAATATGTGTAAAAATTGACAACATCAAAAACAAAACTACTTTGGCTAAAGAAGTGGTAGAAAAGTTCTTGGGACAATGAAAATTATGGAAAATTTTTGTACTCCCTTTCTCCTACAAAATATAAGGATGGCAGGAAAATTAAATAAAAAGTAATTAAATCTTACTTGTTTGCTGTATTTAATGAAAGATGTTTGTAAGAAAGGTTTCTGACCAAATATACATGAATATATATATATATAGGTATATATTTAGGTTCATCAATATATCTGTAGTCTAATGAATTTGTTTTACACAACAAGTATATTATTTTGCATATAATCTCCTTCCTTGTCAATGAACTTAATTCAGTGCTGAATATTAATTATATAGATTGAACACTATACAATTATAAATTCAGAGTAAAATCCACTTAATAACTGCACACCAGGCTATGGACTCATTGGTCTGCTTTCACACACCCATGTATATATATATATATATATATATATATATATATATATATATATATATATATATATATATATAGTTCTCTTCTTTGGTTGGAGTTATGGAGGAATTGTCATATACTGACAGTTATAGATTAGCATTTAAAATCAGTGTATGCTTGTAACGTATTCTGGGAAATGTGCTAGGAAGAAATGTGGAGGGTAAGATGAAGTTAGAAAGAAAAAAGTCTTAAAGAATTGATTTTCTAAGCATATATTTGTATTTTCTCCTTTTCTTCCATATCCACTTCATGCTCAAATAAAAAAAGAACTCTGGGAATGAGAAGTGGATAAGAAAAATTGTTGTCAGAAACAATGCCCCCCACCCAATTTGATGTCTGATGGTATAGGAAGTTTGGGATATTGAAAAAGAATACAATGAGGATGAGAGAAGGAAAATATTTTTAGATTCCATTTAATTTTTAATTTGTTTCTCTTGTGCCTAAAGACAAAAAAAAATTGTTTATAGTCAAAGTTCATTCAATGCATGGTGTCCATCTATTCTGCCAAGATCCACCTACCTCAAAAGTAGGTAATCTCGTTTTTATCCAAGAAGTAAATAAAGTATCATAAAGAATTGTTTGTAATTAATAAATTAACAGACTTGAACCTTCATGCCTGCAAAAAATAGAGTGTCAAAATGACAGTTTTTCTATTGACACCCTAATATTTTTATTACCTTCACTCCTTGACAATGTTTTAAAAAATAATAATTAGGATTTTAATGAAACCTAAACATATGAAAGTTAATTTATACATTTTTTGTTCTTGAGAATTGACAACAAAAATAATAAACACTATTTATTAGTGTATTTATTTATTATATTGTTTATTGAAAAGGTTGGTAAAACATCAGCTAATTGATTCAAACTTTATAAAATGGTAAAAGTTTCATTATAGTTGGTTCACATATTTTAATAATTTAGCAAATGTTTATAATTTATGAATAAAAAATTGTTTTCATATTTATTTCTTTATAAATTGGTAAATAGAAAATATTACATTGCATTAATTTTAATTGTATTATTCTTTAGAATGTTGTAAATATAAAATTATTCTTGTAAATAAACAATCTAATAAATAAAAAATGTTTAATATTTTTGTTGTAGAAAAAAATGTATAAATTCACTTTCATCATGTTTTGGATTTATTATAATTCTAATCATCACTTTTTAAAATAATAAACATTGTTGAGGAGTGAAGGTAGTTACAATAATAGTGGTGTCAAAGGAAAAACTGTCTTTTTGACACTTTGTTTTATTGTTGGCCAGAAAGTCTAAGTTTACCAATAATTTAATGTTATAATGTTTCACTTTGAGAGTTTGTCTTCATCATATATTAGTTTATTTTTCCAAGGACACAACAATGAAATACTCATTTTTAAAAGAAACAGTTTATAGGATTTGAATGGAAAACAAGTCATTGTCCATAGATTTGAAGTGGGGACAGTGAAGACCAAGATCACATGCTCAAAAAGAAAAGTTTTAGTTGCAAAACTGTTAACACAAAAAATTATTTTCAGATAGTAATATTTATGCTGACTGAACAAGAAAATAGCTTCAATTACATTATCATTGCTATCACTTTTTCCATACATAGCCATAAGTTATATCTAACCAGATTAATGCACTTCCAGTATGATATCTTTAATCCCAAACCTCATTGCAGAGAAAGTCTTTTTTGATTTATTGCATTATGGCATTTGCTTTAGAATAATAGTTAGCAGGTTAGTCTCATTTTATCCTCATTGGTATCCATCTGTCATGATCCTGGACAAAATAAGAATAGGCTTAGTAAGTACGTACTAGAGAATTCGTTTTCCAAATACAAGGAGAAAGTTCCACTCAGACATCCTTTTCCCAAGAACTGCCACACTGTGGAACAGATTCCAATGTGATTTCTTGAACCCTTCAATTTTGAACTCTTCAATCGTTAATCATAACTTTCAGATTCTACAACCTGCTCTTTCATTCATATTATATCTATCATTCACCATTATTATTATCCCTTTAAAACTCTACCTTGAATGCCACTTGAGCCTTGTATTGAGTGGAATTTAGTACTAGAAAATATGAAAAGTATCTCAGACAAATGAAGAAAAATGTTGTAACCTAGGAATAAACATAAACAGAGATTAGAAATGAAATGGTAATCTTTATAACATCAACAAAATACAATACTTGCCAGTGGTGTGAGGTAGGTAAACCACTGTTAGTTGTGGACTACTTATACAAGCATATTAGCCTTCACTTACAATAGTGTCCAACGTATTTATCAGGATTGGGACATAGCCATTAGTGTTCAGAGGTAAAGTATAATGAGGCTGGCATCCCACTCTCACCCTTTCACTGTCGAAACTCCTAAATGTAGCCGTCTCTTCTACTCCACTAGCTTAATGTCTTGCACATCTCGCCTGCGGAACTCCCTTCCCTATTCCAGTTTCCCTGAGAGTTATAATCTCCTGCTATTCTAATGTAATGTCAATCGACATCTCCAGTTGCCTTGATCTATCAACTATCCTTCTGTTCATCCTCTATCCCTCCTATCTGATCTTGCCCCAAATCTTCTGTAACCCCTTGCGTCCTAGTGGCTTCCCACCTTGCTTGGGGTGAAATGCTTAAAGAAAGAAAAAAAAAAACTAAAATACACACATGAGTACAAAAATACATAAAGTTGTATGATTTTAATTTACTATTTAACATGTTTTCATTGTTATTTCTGTGTTATGTTGTTTGTTTTTTTTATTCTTGTTGTTACAGGTAAGCAACATACAAATGCATTGGTTGTTATCATAACAAAAGGAGGAGGAGAAAGCAACTAAATTGAAATGAAGTATCTATCATCTATTTGTGTCTTTCTCTCTTTCCTCCTCTCTTTCTTTCTTTCTTTCTTACTTCCTTTCCTCTGTCATTTTGACCACTTTTACATTGTGTACATGTGGGGGAGGAATGAGGAAAAAAAAAATAAATAAAAATAACAGTTAAAAATAAAGTCTCTTTGATCTTTCTACATGAAATCATTTGTAGCAACGTTCATTTTTTTCCACTTTCCTAAAGTTTATCTGAAATATAAAATTCCTATTTAGTAACATTTTTGTTAAAAAGAAACATATTTTTTGCTTGTTTTTTTTTTTTTTAATTTCAAATCTGAATATTAAAATTACTATTGAATTTTAGGTTTGTTTTGTTTTTCCATAAAGAAGTTTTTCTGCTCAGTGTGATTTATAAAACTTTCTGAAAATTCAACATTCAAATTTAATCGGGTTTCTAATTAATTAGGATGGATCTTCCATCAAAATATTCAAATTCAAAATGTCTTCATTAATTCCATAAAGTGGTAAATCTGAATTTGGTGGTCATAGAATTATAAAAAAAAATAAGCCTTTCCTAATAAGCTGAAAGCTGATTTCAAAATATCTATTGATTAAAGCCATATCAATAACTAGCTATCAACACCTGTAATATTTATGTAGATCTACACATTTATTGTGAGAATGTCTGTAAGTAATAAGCAATGTAAGTCTAGAATGGATCAATAATCCTATTGAAAAGCTTTCTTAGATGAACACAGAATGCAACATAGAATCACACTACATCAATTATTAAATACTGTATAGCAGTTTCTGAAATAAGCTAAAGGCAGTTGAAAAAGGTAAACCCCCAAGAATTGCACAATGCATTTCTATAGCGCTGCTGGATGTTTCCAAAGATGCATTTTGGAAAAGGATTCCTTTTGTTCTGGATTATTCTGCCAACATAAAACATCCATGGTGCAAAGAGATAGAACAATGCTTCTTCAGATTTTACTTATATATTACTATCCAAATTTGCGTATATACTCATAAATACACTAAATTCTATACTTAAGATCTACTTTATTCAGGTGAGATAGAAATGAAATAACACAGACATAGAGACAGCATATAGAAAAAAGAAGGAAAAGAAATAATGGAGACAAGAAAATTATGAAACGAGGAAATAACCACAACATTCTACACACATACGCACACACACACGTACACACAAAGAAGAAGAAGAAGAAGACAAAAATCAACCTGACACCAATAAAAAGTGCACAAATTATTTTTTTAACTTAATATAAAAATAACAAAAAATGAGACAATCAGCAGACAATTGCTGATACCTACTGATGGGTGGAACAAGCGATTACACAAAGGTTTGATTACAAAACTCTGGAGTTGGGGTGCTGAATATTTTTTTTAAGCATTTCACCCCAAGCAAGGCAGGAGTGCCACTAGCATGCAAGAGGCTACAAAGAGTGGGAGCAAGAGTAAAGAAGCATAATAGAGGAAAGGATGAAGAATGGGGAATAGATCAAGGCATCTGGTGATGTCGATTGACATTGGATTTGAATAGTTGGAGATTATAGCTATCAGGGAAGCAAGTAAGAGGAAGGGAGTTCCACAGATGGGAAGTGTGAGACATGAAGCTATTGGAGTAGAATAGACATACATTTAACCATTTAGACAATAAAAGAGTTGGACTGAGATGAAGTTTAAATTCATGCAATTTGGGAACTAGTGAAAATAGCTTATCAGTGCAGTTACTGTGAAAGTATTTGTAGAAAAAACAGAGGGTGGTGACGGCATATTTGTGAGAGAGCGACTGTAAACAAGATGCTAAATCAGGGCCAACCACATTGCATATCCATCCCTGGATTTTGTTGAAGACCCTAAGACAAACAGCAGGGGCTCCAGAACATATATGACAGCAATATTCCATGCAGAGGCGAATGGTTGATTTATAGATTTGAAGGATGGACTCTGGTGAGAAAAAACTTTCTGGTACAATATAGAGAACCAATTTTACTTGCAGTAAATGAAGCTATTGATTCAATGTAGTTTTTCTACCTCAGGTCAGCAGACAGTGTGAGACCAAACACTCGCAAAGATTTGCTCTCATGGAATTGAGCATCAGACATTCTAATGGGAGGCAGGGTGAATTCTCTGTGGTGGGTAATAGAGAGCAATTTTGAGGAATTAAATTTAACCAGCTGTTTCCTCCCCTAGTCAACAACCGATTGGAGGTTCTTTTTGAGAGCAACAGCCAGGCTAGTTTCGTCAGCGATACCAGATATAACAATCAGCTAAGAGATAAATCTGATATTTATATTAATCCTATCTATTTATATACAATTAAAACCCGACTAATGAACAGCTTTTTGTAAATCTACAAGATTGTAAAAGTTGTTGATTTCTGAGAGACCTACCATGCCATTGTAGTGAACCATCCTGATTTCCTTCATATTCCATTGGTGAGATGTAAATTCCACTTGAGCGGTTTCTTCCCACAGACGACTGCTTTGTGGAACCAATTCCCAAGGGGATGCTTACCTGATCACTACAATCTTAACCTAGGGTTAATCTTTACCTTCCCCACTTATCCATATAAAATGCTTCCATTTAGTAACTACTGAGCTTTGTGCATGGTGAAAAAAAAAACAAAAAAACAATATCCTATATCCGGTAATACTAAGGGACTGAGGGTTAAAATAGAATAAAAAAAATTCTAGAAAATCGCATTATATTAATTTTTGAACGTTTATTTCTTTTTTATTGAAAAAAATAAATATTTCACCCCCTACCAACTAGCAATGATTCAGGCCCCACAGACCGGTTATGTGACCAGGAGGCATATACGCTAGTCCTATTACTCAATTATTACTCCTAATCAAGTACTCATTACCTGTATAAAAGACACTAGTTCACAGAATCCTCCAATGAATCAGAATCTAATCTCTCCACAATGGGCAAGACAAAAGAATTGTCTAAGGACATCCAGGACAAATTTGCATACCTGCATATTACTTGAATGGGCTACAAGACAATTGGCAAGCAGCTAGTTGAGAAGGATTTAATTGTTGGTGTGATAATAAGAAAATGGAAGAAACACCAATTTACTATCAATCTCTCTTGGTCTGGAGCTCCATGCAAGATCTCCAAACATTGAGTAAACTTGATAATTTGAAATATGAGGAAACAACCCAGAACTACGCAACAAGAGCTTGTTGATGATCTCAAGGCATCTTGGACCACAGTCACCAAGATGACCATTAGTATCACACTACATCATGGTGTACAGAAATGATGTAGTGTTTGCAAGGTCCCCCTACTCAAGAAGGCACATGTACAGGCCCATCAGAAGTTTGTAGATGAAAACCTAAGACATTATACATGGAAATCTTAATGAAGGCCAATATAATATAATAATATATAATAATATAATAATACAATATAATATAAGAATGTATAAACAAACATTTTGACAAAGCTTATAAGGAGAAACACTCATTACCTTTCAATCTCCACTATATGCCATTTGTTGTTGTTTATTTTTAATGGTGATCGGATGATGTGTATGTTATCTTCTGTTTGTGCTCCCAGATTATAGCTGAGTTGGACTTTGCCTCGTGCAATGGCTACTGCTAGATAATCCTGTCGTACTGTATCTCCGTTACTCATGATAAACAACAAGCCATTCTTCTTTTTGGTCTTGAAACGCAGACGGAATTTGTTCATTTGCTGAGAAGTTTTTCTGTAAAAGGAATTAAATCCATAAACAATTGATAATCAGGTAGAAAATAAATTTTATGTAAATGTGTTCTATAAATAATTTTATAGTTGAAAAAAAGCTATAAAAGGTTAGGTTATAATCATCACAGGATATGTTATTGTAAGCAGCCTTAGTTAATTTGAATAGGTGACAATGGAGATCCCTGCTCATTTGAATGGGAAACCTTTACTGAACTGCTGATTCACATTTTATAGTTTCATCATTGAAACATCCACCATACTTTTATGCTATTTCCATTGAGAAACAAAACATAAATTTAAATATTCAATCCAATGTAAAAGAATTAACAAGAGAAATTTGCATGTGTTGCTTATTGGATAAATAAGGTAATATTATATTATATATATATATATATATATATATATATATATATATATATGTATGTAAGCAAATATATGGATATAGATCCGACTGTATGAAGAAAAATATACAGAAAAAACAAACAAAAATCCTAATATGCAATTATATTAGCATTAAAACAACAAAATTGCATATTAGGACTTTTGTTTGTTTTTTCCGTATATTTTTCTTCATATATATGTATATATTATTAGATTTCTAAAAAATAAAATAAAAGTAAAATTTACTTAATCAAAGAAATGAAATAGCTATTCTTTGCTGACATTGTCAAAAAATTTTCTTAAATGATGTTTAAAATAAAAAAAGCTAATAAATGAAATATACATATTTATATTTGATATTTAATAATAATTTTTAAATAATTTAAGTAATTAAGTAATAGTCTATTAGTAATTAAGTATAGTCTATTAGTAATTAAAATTAAGAATATTTTAAAATTGTAGTTCAATACAATGCATTCATATACAAACAACCCTTTTAGAAAAAAATCTTTATGTATACAAGTACAAATTTAACAGTGAAACAAAAGTGCCAAAGAATTTTTGTCAATGACAAAAAGGTTTTGGCACTTTTTTAAATTAGTAAATTTATAATATTTATGCTCTGTAGATTTGCATTGAGCACAGTTTTGTTAAAATGAAAATAATTAATAAGAACACCAGATTATATATCTTACTGTTATTATTATATATCTATCTATATATATATATAGATATATAGATATATATGCATATATATATATATATATATATATATATATATATATATATATAGATAGATAGATATGCATATATATATATATATATATATATATATATATAGATAGATATGCATATATATATATATATATATATATATAGATAGATATGCATATATATATATATAGATAGATAGATATATAGATATATATGCATATATATATATATATATATATATATATATATATAGATAGATATGCATATGTATATATATATATATATAGATAGATATGCATATATATATATATATATATATATGTATATAGATATATAGGTAGATATGCATATATATATATATAGATATATAGATAGATATGCATATATATATATATATATATATATATATATATATATAGATAGATAGATAGATAGATATGCATATATATATATATGCATATATATATATATATATATATATATATATATAGATAGATAGATAGATAGATAGATATATATGCATATATATATATATATATACTATATATTATTTTTGTTCAAAATAAATTATAATAAGAAGGATGGGTAAATATTGAACAAACAACTCTTATATTAGATTAAACTGAATCTAAATCTTTTTTATTTAACCAGAATTAACCCCTGCAAGGTAGTAAAGCCACTAAGACACAAGGGGTTACAGAGTATGGAAGAATTAGAAACAGAAACATTAACAGTGAGCAGGAAGAGAAAATAGTAATTGGGAGGACAGTAGATAGTGAATGACATTGCATTTAAATTTTTGAAGATTAAAGTTGGCTAGGAAGCATGGAGATGGAAGAGAGTTCCACAAGTGAAAAGTGCAAGAAAAGAAACTGTTAGCATAGAACTTATTACTAAATCTAGACAGTTCAACTGTAAATTGATGAGACCTTGATGTCAGTCTAGAACACTGTGAATAAATACAAAAAGTCTAGGTATCATAGTTAAGAGCTTGCCTGAATAATTACCATGAAAGTATTTATAGAAAAGACAGGAAACCTTACTGTGATGGCAAAATAACTGAACTCAAAATTAGTGCTACTTGGAAGATTAAAAATGACAAATATCAATTGAAAGTTAAAAATGAAACCAATCTCTTTTAATTGTCAGGGGGACTTTTTTTTGCCTTTCATCAGCATGGCTGATGCAAACCTCCAGGCAAGTGACTCATTGTTCCTTCTTAAGCTAATGCTTTCTGCTGGCATGAAGCAGAAAGATTATACACTATTTACATTGTTCAGATTATCATCCTCATCTTTGTTGCCATATTTATCACAATGTTTCTGCCGTTGTATGCTCTGGCCTTCTTCAGGCGGTTGGAATGCCGAACTGAACCGTTTATTTCACTTGCTGTGGTAGACTGGTTAAAGCATTGGAGAACTTGGAGAGGTGAATTAACAGAAGATAACTGAAAACTGACATCCATTAGACATAGCACATGGAACTAGAACAGTCTACCCCAGTGAGCGAAATAAAGGGTTCAGTTCCATATTCCAACCTCCTGAAGAAGGCTGGAGTGTACAACGGCTGAAACATTGTGATGAATAGGGCAATAAAGATGAGGATGATAGTCTGGACAATGTAAATAGTTTACATAATACCTTATCTCAGAAATATAGACTGATATAGAAAGATTATATTGAATCAAATGCCAAGTCTGCTGCTAGGAAAGTTGGTTTACTTTGTCGTGCAAGGCAGTTTTTTGAAGAATCTGCAATATTATTCATCCTGACCTGGCATCTTGGCTTCAGTCACTTTCTCGCTGCCATAACATATCTTCCCTGTGACGTGGCTTCTTTATAAATATTTTCATGGTAATTGTTCTGATGAGCTTTCTTCTTTGGCAGCTAGACTTTATGAATTTAATTGAAGTATTAAATTGGTTGTGAAGTTTTAGCATTTTACAGTTGAAATGGCTAAAGGTAACCGTAAGTTCTATGCTAACAGTTTCTTCTTTTGCACTTCTCATTTGTGGAACTCTTTTCTGGCTTCTTGCTTCCCAGTTATGTTTGATCTCCAAATATTTAAATGCAATGCCAATTGTTATCTTTTATTGTCTTAATACCTATTCTTTTATTGCCCCTTCTCTTTAATATTACTCGTGTTTTCTAACACTCAGTAAAGCCTTGAATCTTTGTAGCTTTATTGCTTTGCTTCGGTTGAAATTATTTTATTGTTTTACAGATGAAATCGCTAGATGCAACCATAAGTTCTTTGCTAACAGTTTATTCCCTCACATCTTTTACTTCTGAAACTCTCCTCTGCTTTCCAGTCAAATTTGAGCTGCAATGCCTTTCTAGTTCCTGTTCTTTTATCTCCTTAATAATATTTTCCCCATATTTTTTCATACATAATAACCACCTTGCTTCTTAGTGGATTTATTGTTTTGTGAAGAAATGATTAAATAAAAAGAAAAATAATATTTTTTTTTCTTTTTTTAATCATTTCACCCCAAGCAAGGCATGAGTGCTACTAGTATGCAGGGGGTTACAGTGAGTTAAAGTGAGAGAAAAGATAAGAGGAATTGAGGAAAGGATAAAATATGAAATGGGTTCAAATCAACCGAAGATGGTAGTCGACAATACATTTAAAATTTTGAAGATTACAGTTATCAGGGAAACAAATTAGTGGAGAGGAGCTCCACTGTTGGAAAGTGCGAGAAAAGAAACTGTTGGAGTAGAAGTGGCAGTTACATTTAACTATTTCAACAGTAAAAGGGTTGGACCTAGATGCCAATCTAGTAGCATGCTTAAATTCATGTAGTCAGGGCATCAGCCATAAAAATTCATGTAGTCAGAGCAGTAGCCATAAAAATATCTGTAGAAAAGACAGAGGGAAACCATGTTATGCTAGTAAGAAAGTGACTGAACTCAAGATACCAAGTCAGATCCTTCTTTGGATTTTGTCAAGATCAGCAGGGGCACCAGATCATACATGATAACATGAATGGTAGATTTGTAAATGCGCAACATGATGAGGAAAATCTTCTGGCATGACACAATGCACCAACTTTCCTTGCAGTAGATGCAGCTATTGATTCAATATAGTTGTTCTACTTGTAGTCAGTTGAAAACGTGAGGCCAAGAAGGTACAGTGAGACGGTCTCCTGGAGTCGAGCATCAGCCATATTGATGGGTAGGGAAGTTTCTGTATGAGGGTTAAAGGAGATCAGTTTAATTTTGGAAGCATTAAAATTTCCTGCTCCAGTTAACCACTGATTGGAGGTTCATTTCAAGAGGAGTTTCCAGGTTAACTTTGTCAGCTATGATGTATTTGCTATTGAGACAGGCGTAAAAGGTAGTTTCATCTGCATAAATGCCTACTTGGGAACTGATGACATCAACAAGATCATTGATGAAGATCAGAAGCAGTGTAGGACCCAGGATAGAGCCTTGGGGGCTACCTGTGCTCGCGTAAATTGATCTGAAAGTGAGCCCATTCAAAATGACCTTCATTTCATGATTTGATAGGAATGATTGGATTAAATCAAGCAATCATCCTGTAGTGCCATAACCCTGAAGCTTACATAGAAGACCAGCATGCCAAATTCTGTCAAACGCCTTTGAGATGTCTAGAGCCACACCTTGAACTTTACTGTTATTAGTAAGAGCTTGATATACATATTCAGTGATGACCATAAGTATACCCGCAATAGACCAAGCAAAATAAAAGCCATATTGTATATCAGAAAGTAGGTCATGAGATTAAAGCCTCAAATACTTTGCTGAAAAGTAGTAGGAGACAAACAGGGTGATAGAGAGATCAGAAAATTCTCCAGGGTTCTTAAAAACAGGGACTACAGAGGAGGACTTCTAGTAAGCTGGGAAGTAGGAAGGAGTGAGGCAGTAATTGTAGAATTTGGAGAGAATTGGGGCCACTTTGGGAGCACATTTCTTTAAGATGCCAGCTGGTATCCTGTCACGGCCACTTGCCTTATCGGAGTCTAATTTAGAAATAATGTCCAAAACCAGTGATAGGGTTAAATGCATATCACTCAGTATAGCCTCAGTTCCAGAGGGAAATCAGGTATGGGTATTCCAGATGAATCAAGTGTTGAGTTGGAAAAGAATTTCCCAGCAAAGCATTCCACCTTATCTGCTACAGACCTCAAGACTTCAAATTGATTGACTAAGGGTGGGAGTGAGGATTTGCTATTGTTCAACACTTGCAGAGCTGCCAAAAATGTATGGAAAAAAACCTGCAAGATATATTCATTAATTCATTCTATCAGGAAACAGTAACTTTGCTTCATTAAGGACATGCTTGCACTCGTTACAAGCAGAGACAAAGAGATGTCTGTTGCAATCAGATATGTCACTCTGGTACAGATGGAAGAATTGATTCCTGTGGGCTACAGTGGCCAAGCATGCAGGTGAGAACCAGGGAGATGAACATGATTTAACTTGCTGGAATTAACATGTCAAAACTGGCTTTCACTCAGGCGAAGACCTCAGATGCGCATTTTTGAAAATGATGATTAAAAACTTCTTTCCATGGAATGAGACCCAATCTGCTCATTGATAACAGAAGGATATTCTGTTGGTAGGCAGTTCTTGGCTGGTGTGGGAAGGCTGGAAGAAGATTTTTACAGGCATTACCGTATGTTTAGAGTTGCTGAAAGGGCAGAGCTGCATAGTACGCCAAAAATGTATTGTATATTTAAAACATTAGTGTATGCATTTAATGTTATATTCTGATTAGAGATATTTGATTCAATTTTTTTCATACTGACAATACTAGTAGATCCATATGTACAAACCCCTATCTATAAAGATATAAGCAAAATATTATTGTAAACTTTTTTGTCTTTTAGATATCTCTCATAATTCCTGTTCTGCAAAGTTGGTAAACAAAACAAAATGTAATTTATTGCCGTTATATATTCAGCTGGCAAAAATGGGTTTTGATTTGCATAAATGATTGCAAGAAAAAAATAGACTTACTTGTGGTCTATTCCATTAAGATATTCAAGGAATGTATCGCCTTCAAACCTTATGTGCATTTTGGAGTCCATTGCTGAAGAAGAAAAAAAATCTCATGCTGAGAATCAATAAAGATACAACAGGACTGAAAAAAATCTAAAACAAATTTTATGTTCTTTTTTTTTATTGCACTATTTGCCTCTTTATCTGGAATCTGTTTGTTTACAATGTGTGCATAGCAGTGCAGAAAAATAGGATCAGAATTCTGAGTTCAAATTCCAGTCAAGGTCATTGCATTCACTTTTGCATAACTATCCTTTAGGAAAGATATGAATTCATTTCTCCCACACGACTAGCTATGGTTTAAATAGCAGTACAGACAGGGCTCTCTCAACTTTCAACCAGTCTAGGAGAAAGATAATACTGAATTCAAACTGGTCAGATGTGTTGCTAGGAACTCCATCCCATAAAAGGTTTACATGTTATGTAAATCACAGCAGCACCACGAACATGTGTGGCTCTGGCTCTATACTCCACATGTGAGAGAAAAACTCCTCTCTTGTTTATTTAATAGATATATTCAAATTTTTCCTTGCAACTATTAGTATGGCCTAAATTAGAACTAGTATCCTTTTTCTCTGAACGATTTTACTTATCAAAATATATATATAATTTAAAATTCTCTTTTTGAAACCTATATAGGTATTAATAAGGAATAGTTGGCACTAATACATATGTACTGTAATCCAGTACTAGTTATTTTTAAACAGTTTATAAATTATCCAGACCAGGCAATATTGAGCCAAGGATGCATCTTCTGGGATTGCTCAACAGAAAAAAAATCCACATCCTCCTATCTGCTGAGCAATATCAAAAAGAGCATCACACCTGATATTAGTTATCTGCAATTTAGGATAATTTTGAATTCAAAATCAGTTGGGAGTGGGGCTGACAATAGGTACTGAGCAGGCACTATTTGTCAAGGCTACATCTTTCTCTGGGACTTGGTCCTGGGTTTGAGGATAAACTACATCTGGCAGCAAGGCTTCTGATCAGAAGATTGGAGGTTTTGAGGAGCATGGAACCACTTCTTAATTGCTGTTGTTCTCAGGTTCACTTTGACCTTGTCCGGTTCACACTCCTCCCCAGTATTTTGAAAAGTAGTAGAAAAGTCTACTTCAACTCTATGATTCCAATGTCTCCACTTAAACTGTGAAATTTTATTTACAGTTTATTTATTTATTTATTATTTTATTTTTATTTCCTTCAATAGAAGTAGACATGTTCACCTATCATCTGGTTCACACTCCTCCCCAGTATTTAGAAAGTCAGTAGAGTTTTATCCCTTGTTTCCTGTTTAGAAATGCATTTCTGGTTCTTTCTAAAGTCTTTTTCTTTTCTTTCACTTTTGGAGAGTCCCTTGTATCTTAATGGCGTCATCACCTTACTTGAATGGGACTGATTAAAAATGGAAATGCTTATTTCTCTATTTAGAAATTGCAGAGACTTCATATTATTTTTAAATATTCATTAGCCATTTTATTAAAAGCAATTATTAGTTTATGATCTGTAACATTTTCATTACTGTTATTCATATATATGGTTGCTATGATTTATTCATATGAAATGTGTCACAAATTATAATTAATGTTACTTTTAATGGAATCCTTGGACAGGGAGAGTGGAAATACATTGGTCTTTTCCACTCACTAATGTCCAAAATAGGCATTAGTTTATCTGTGTTAATTCCAACAGTTTAGCACAACAGAATGGAGGATCAGAATAAGCCAAAGAAATAAATTCTAAAAATGATTTATATATGAAAATATTTTATATACAACACTGAAGTATGCAAATATACTATGATACTATATATATAAGAGTAGACACTGAGATCAACACTAAGTAACAATGGTCTGTTCCATGAAATCTTCAAGCCTGACATATAGGCTATCTTGGATATTTATCACTTTTACCTATAAATATAGCATATATTAAAACCATATATATATATATATATATATATATGTGTGTGTGTGTGTGTGTGTGTGTGTGTACACACACACCTATGCCCATGCATATATACATACACACATGTACATACATACACACATATGCATACACATATATGCACATGCACACACACACACACACATATATATATATATATATATATATATATATATATATATATATATACACATATACATACATGTATACATAGACAAACACACATACACACACACACACATATATATATATATATATATATATATATATATATATATATATATATATATATATATATATATATATCACAAAGAGTTAATCCTACCTTGAATCAATTATCAATATTAATGCAATTATTGGCGAAATCCCTTCGCTAGTAGACATAATTATAAGCATTATACTACTGATCATCCACTGAATGATGAGATCCTTATGCATAAAATGGATATGGTGTATTTTTTAATTCAGCTAGTACTTTCGAGTGCTTCACGCATTCGTCATCGGGCTGTATTTTTTTCCTTTAGAATCAAAACTGGAAGACGAAATAAATGTGTTTTTCCAACCAAAAGATGTTTTTAAGAATGAGCTATTTATTAATGGTTATGTAGTGTTGGAGCATGCAGGTCACAAACACTAAAGTTCAAATATTGAATCAAGGTATGATTAACTCATTGTAATATAAAATATATGCTGCCTATTTTATTATATATATATATCTATCTATCTATATATATATATATATATGTATACACACAAATGTAGACTATGAAAAAAACTTGCCACGATGAAAAAATTAAGAAGTATGAACAGTCAATTTTTGATACACCCTGAAGAGTGGGTGAAGTGTTTCCCAGATGGTGCATCTACAAAACTCTGTAGTTGGGGTGCTGAAGGTAACATAAAAGAGCTTAATGACAAACATTTTACTAAATTCTCTCTCCCTCTATATCTATCTATATATCTATATATATATATAAATACACACATATACATATATATATATATATGCAGTCATCACAGGGGATAGAACCACTAACACTTCAATATCATTTTATAATGACTACTACTACTACTACTTTTGCTATCAATATTATTGGCCTTACTTTATGCACCTCTGAAAACTATTATCTTCACTATCAGTACTGGTATTACCACTTTAGAAACAACCTATTCATAATCTTCTCTAAAACTATTAGTACTGCTTTTTGTCATTGTCATTGATTTTATTATTATTATTATTTATTATTATTATTATTTTTGCCATATATATATATATATATATATATATACATGCACATATATGCATATATATATATATATATATATATATATATATATATATATATGCACATATATATATATATATATATATGCACATATATACATATACATATATATGCACATATATACATATATATATACATATATATATATGCACATATATACATATATATATATATATATATATATATATAAATATATATATGTATATATATGTGCATGTATATACATATGTATATATGTGCATATATATATATATATATGCACAAACCTTCACCACTATAATCAAATCATATGTGCAGGCAGCCTCGCTATTCAGTTCTAAGAACTGAGCTACTAAGACCTTATACATCAAAAATTATATCTGTATATATATATATATATATAAAGAAATATAGTCTTAAGGTGTGCTATATTTATGGAATAAAGTGCTCAATATCAGAGATAGAGCGTGTGTAAATATAAAAGTGAACATAGAAGTCAACACTTAGAGGCGACAGTCTGTTTCATGCTATATGCAATTGTCAGGCCTGATGATTGCATATAGCATGAAACAGACTGTCGCCTCTAAGTGTTGACTTCTATGTTCACTTTTATATATATATATATATATATATATATATATATATATATATATAATTTTTGATGTATGAGGTCTTAGTAGCTCAGTTCTTAGAACTTAATAGCCAGGCTGCCTACACATATGAATTGATTATAGTGGTGAAGGCTTGTGCAGAACTGACCAAACTTTTTGGAAGAGCCAAATACGGCAAACTGGTGAATTGTGTCCCACCAGGTCCCCAAACAATCCTTCTCAGGTTTGAATTCAGAGTTGTCCTTCTAGACCACTTGCAATCTAAGGCTACAAAACCTAGTCTGTTCTACTATTTACTTATAGTTGGGGGTGGAGTACAGAGGGAGTCATAGCTTTCAGAAGGGTATTAGTATGTAAGTGAATGTAATAAACTTGACTGGAATTCAAACACGGTTCTCCACTTCCCCAATCTTAGTCACTATCCATTATTCTTCTGTGCCTTATATATATATATATATATATATATTTTAAATAAAAACAGACCACTTTAAGGTTCCATGTAATAAATTATTTCACCACAGCCCTTTTAAAAGGACTGCGGATCATCAGACTTTACTTCCAAACAAAAAATGAAAAGAAAATTTACACATTTTTGATGGGCTGTATTAAACATATGTAAATTAACGAAGTGAGGAAGTTGGGGGGGGGGAGAGAGAAGACATGAGTGAGTTAGCAGATATTGACACATTTAAACGGTTAACTTAACGGAAGTTATATATTGATATTGAAGGGGTAGAGAAAAAAAACCCATAGAGAGAAAAAGATAGAAGGAAGTTAAGAGAGAAGAGAAGATGTCACTAATTTTCTTTGTAAAAAAAGGTTGGAAACAGACATTCAAGTTCATGTTCACTTTTATATTTATATTTACATACTCTCTATTACTAATATTGACCACTTTATCCTATCACACCTTAAAACTATATTTCTTCATATATATATATATATATATATATATATATTGTTCCACAGTGAAAAATTAAAACTCACATAAGATAATGCAAGCAGTATGTAACTGCCACTTCTATTCTAAAATTTTCTTTTCTCACACTTCTCACCTGTGAAACTCCCTTTCATTTTCTTACTTCCTTGCCGCCTACAGTCCTGAAAAGTTTCCCTGTCTCCCTGAACTCTTTTCCTTCATTGTTCTTTCCTCCTAACTAAAGTCTTCACTCTCTGTCACCCCTGGTGTCCTAGTGGTAGTATATTAGGGTGAAATGTTTAAAAAAGTATGTGCAGGAGACAAATAAAAAAATGTCTAACTTGTAACATTCCCAAAAGGGGCATAATATAGCCTGTTGTGTTACATCTTAGGTGGATGTGATTTGTACACTCTGCTGTGGCCAGCTGAACCTTAATTAGCTACCACATCCATTTTGGTTGTTAGCTAAGCAGCAATTAACTATTCTCACCAACAGGCTGTCACATGACTCATCAGTAAATTTCTCCTATCAAAAGGGATATAATTGTATTCTATATCCCTATATTTTATTCCAGTTAATATTTATGTGAAACTATTGATATCAGCAGCTTGTTACCAGCAATAATAAAACTTATTATTAACACTCATATGAAATGTCATTTTCCATATATTCCAGAATAAAATAATAAAACCAAAACACGAAGATTAATAATGAATGAAAAAGCCATATTGCTTAACATCCCCTCCCAAGAATAATATACTCTTTGAATTTCAAACTGCCCTCTACCTTCTTGGCATCTGTGTCCTGTGAACTGCTTATGGCAATGGCATTCAGCAACGTTCAGTTTTGGTACACATATGCCTCCATTCATACAGGGGTTGTCTTTGCAAGGCGGGCCATTGTAGCTGGTAACACCTTGGGAATCAATGCTGTCAACAATCAGGTTGTCAAATATTTTGTTATTCAAATACACCTGCAAAGAGACACAGATTTGACAATAAAATACAAAAATTATCAGTAAAAAGTGATTAGTAATACACATTGGTTCTTATGGAATTGTCATTTGGTAATAAATTAGTATCTTTTAGGTAGTTTCTTATGGGCCGTTTACAGAAGTAATGCCTTTTGCTGGCATTTTATATGTCTCATGATTTTTCAGAATTAAGGTTAATTGAATGTTAAAAAACATTAAAACTAAAACAGAAAAAAGGATAAAAAACAAAGAAAATTTACCCGTTGTATAGCTCCAGTAAAACCAACTTTTATATTGGCTTCTGAAGGAACATCAAAGATGACCCTGAAGCCTCCAATCAAAATTCTGTCTGATAAATTCAGCTTAGTGACAACACCCTGAAAATTAGATAAGAAAATATTTTATAATGAGAATGAGATTTGCTCAAGCCCCAAAATTTGTTGCAAATTTTCATTACCTTTGAATATCTGAGAAAAATTTCAGTATGTATGGCAGTTTCTCAACATATCATTTAAATAAAATTCCAAGTATTAAGTTTTTTAATCAATACAAATTTTATAATAAAGTTATCAAAATGTAAGTGAATGCAATATATATTGGAGTCACCGCAGATTAACTCTCCTTAAATAAAAGATTCCTGATGGATATTAAAATTTGATTCAGACCTCTGATATTTCATAGCATGAAATATGTTCTTCTTCTCTGAGGCATGCCCCTTCAAGATATTTGTGATCATGAAAATTTCCTGTCCTTTGTAGCTCTTAATAAATTTTGTCTTTTTGCCATCTGTCCTAAACCCTATTCTGCTAACCATTTACAATAAATTTGTTAGGTAGGTTATGTATTGTTTTCCTCTGTTTCTCTTGACTTCAGTTTTTCTTGAGAGTATCAAACTTTCCAAGCCTTTCTTCCTCATTATCTGCCCTAGATATTTCAACTCGCTTTCTGATGTATAAAGGTACGTTTCGTTTCCATTTTCTTTATAACTCTGTCATTGCTCACATGTTTAGTTCAGTATTCTCAGCATCCTTCTGTAAAACCCCATTTCTGTTGCTTCAAGTCTCTTCTTCATCAGCAATTGCCCAGCATTACTGCTATATAGGAGGATTGATACTAAATAACAGTTCATTACTCTTTCCTTTGTTTCTAACAAAATTTCTCTGTTTCTTAATACTTTGTATAGCTTTTGGAAGGCATCTTTCACTGTCCCAATGCACCTTCAGATTTCATTGTTACACTTTCCATCCTCTGTTAAAGCACTTCCCAGATATTTAAATTGTTGTACTTGTCTGATTTTACAGGAATGATTTTCGGAATAAAGTGTCATTAATCACAAAGTTAATAAATTATCACCTTAGGCCAAATTCTTATGTGGATAATGATTCAATTATAACAATATCAATTAATATGTAATGGCTTCTTCTTAAGCAGCAAGGTAGGTTTCATAAGGAAATTCTTTTTAAAATTTTAGATTACACTTCTTTCTGAAGAGACATCGCAGATTTTTAGGAATGTGAGAGATGCAATAAGAACACAGAGTGAGAGGCTCTTTTTCTACTTGCAATGTCAATTTTATTAGAATATGTACTGACTTATTTAACTTTACAACAAAAGATATAAATATATATATATATATAAATACTTTCTATAAACTTAGACAACAACATTTCTTTATTAAAAACTAATTTTACTTCTCATTTTAGTGCCATTAGCTCTCCATCAATCCCAGTCTATTAACAATATTATTTCTTTCTCTGAATTTATAAATGTTTTCTGTTCATTTAACTAGTATCAAAATAAATTTGTAACTAAAGTCAGTTTTCAGAACTCTTTTTTTTTCTCCCACTTCTTTTTTCTCATCTTTCTTTTGTCAACCTGAAGATGTTTTTTTTTTTATGTGATTTATTATTCAAGATTTGCTAACTATTGTCTTGTATGCAGAGAAAGGAAGTTCTGATTCAACTCCTTGTATCAAATCCTCTGTGGGCATTACATGATTTCAAAACATCTCACTTGATCAGGTGGCAAATGTTTGCAAGTTAATTTGAAAAGACAGTTTTGATGGAAGATCTTTCAAATTGTTTTGTGACAGCTTGTCTTCAAACTGTTAGCATTTATTTGCACAAATCAATTCCAGTTTTTCTGCCTCTCAGCTGATCAGAATTGCAATTTGGAAAGGAAAAGATATTCACCCACCGAGTGAAATTTGAATGCAAACTTGCTTTCTCAAAGCATTTTCTCCTTTTTATTTTTCAGTTTTGTGTTTGAATTTAGTTTCAGTGTGAAAAGTTTTTCAGCTCAAATTATACAAGTTTATTTGAATATTGAGAAGGGAATTAACATTTATTCGAATAAAGTGTTTAAAGTTAAAGGTTAGAGAGAATTAAAGACTTGTAAGTTTTGATGAGCAGAACATGCAAGCAATGAGGAAGTTTTAAGTAAAGTAGAAACTAAAAAGACCTAGAATCAATAAGAGAGAGTTGAAATTTCTGGTACACATAATGCGGAAAGAGGGCTTGGAGAATTTGACACTCACAGGACATAATGAACAGCAAAGAGCTTGTGTAAATGAACTGCCAGGAATAGTAAGGGGACAAACATTGCTAAGAGCTACAAAGGACTGGAAATTGTGAAGAGCCATGATCAGCCTACCTAACGAGCATGTATAAATGGATGGCAGAACAGGGATTGTGAGGGATAGTAAGGAGACAAACATTACAAAGAATAGGAAGTTGTGGAGAGCCATGATCAACCTATTGATGAGCTTGTGTAAATGGGTGGCAGAACAGGGACTGGAAGGAATAGTAAGGAGACAAACATTGATTAGAGCTACAAAGAATAGGAAGTTGTGAAGAGCCATGATCAACCTATTGATGAGTTTGTGTAAATGGATGGCAGAACTGGGACAGATATTGATTAGAACTACAGTGTAACCCAGATATAAGAGACCTGGATATAAGAGATTTTCTCTGGTCCCAAATTAGAGCCTGTGTTAATGTATATAATTAGACCAAACCCGGATATAAGAGACTTCTTCTCCGGCGCCGACAACTCTCTTATATCCGGGTTACACTGTACAAATTATAGGAAATTGTGGAGAGCTATGTTCACCTACATGCTGAAAGGATATGGCACATACGGAGACAAAATTTTAACGATAACCTGAAATATTTATCGTTAGAAATATTCCCAATTTGAAAGAACAGAGAATAACAGTAGTGAACTGTTATGTAATATCAAATTCTCCTATATGACAGTGAATGCAGGACAATTTTTTCCTATATGACAGTGAATGCAGGACAATTTTCTCCTATATGACAGTGAATGCAGGACAATTTTCTCACAGATAAAGAGGAGACTTGAGACAACACAAATGTGGCTCTATAGAAGGATGTTGAGAATGCTATAGATGGGAATAATGAGGAAGTCTTAAGAAAAATAGAAATCAAAAGGATACTTTTAAATAAAATCAGAAAGTGTTTAAATTTGTGGGACACATAATGCAGAGAGAGGACTTGGCATATTGAAAGCAAGAACAAAAATGAGAAACAGTGAATAATGAAACCTAAAGAGCTTATGTAAATGGATGGAAGAACAAAAAGTGGATGGGATAGGGAAAATACAAACATTTCTATTAGCTACAATGGATAAGATATTGTGGAGGGTCATGATCAGCCATGTCCTGAAGGGATATGGCATATAAATTAAAAAGTTTGATTAAGAGCCATTAAGAATTACATTTAAATTCAGAAGCTATAGATAGTATGTTTAGTAAGTATTTAAACTTGAATTATATCATACCTAATACTGCCATAAATATGAATGAATTCTAAAATTTAATTGTATTTTTGAGTCAGAAATGCTCTAACTTGTGCTAGCTGAACAAAATCCAGATAACATTATGGTGTAAAACTCTAGGAACCTTTCAGTGATATGTCAGTAAACTTGACTGTTCATCATCTAACTTTTCCCAGTTCTGTTTAATTTAATTATTATACAAAATGGAGTATTAAACCACCTGATATACAATTGGATATTAACAAAAATAAATAAATAAATAAATAAATAATTACATTTTGGCCAATTGGTTGGTTATTTCAGATTCAAAATTCTTGTTGTTCCTTGATCATAAATTCTTTTTCAATATGAAGTAGAATATTTGATCAGAGCTACCCCAAAAAAAACAAAAACATTGCTATGGTACCTAAAGTTTTTGAATTTAAGTGTAGTACTAGACTGGTATTGAGATCTCATCAATTTACAGTTCAGCTGGCTAGATGTAGCCGTAAGTTCTATGCTAACAGTTTTTTTTTCTCACACTTCTTGCTTGTGGAACTCCTTTCTGGCCCATGCTTTCCAGCCAACTTTAATCTGCTAAAATTTAAATGCAATGTCAGTTACTATCTACTGTCCCTCCTGATTACTCTTTCCTCTTCCTACTCATTATTAATGTTTGCATTCCTAATTCTTCCACACCCTGTAATCACCATTGTGTCTTAGTGACTTTACTGATTAAAAATAAATAAAATATGAAGTGCCATAACTGCTTCCAATTTTAGATCCTAGTTTCTCTTTTGAAAAGATTTATCTTAAGTCATATTCCATGGAATATTTGTTAGAGGATGTTTTTTTTATTTTTATTCAAGATCGTTCTTATCTCAACCGAGAATTCATTAAAACTACCACAATAATTTGATGAGTTAGAAAACCTGATTCAGAAAATTGTTTGGTCTGCATATTCATCTTTTAAAATATACTGACTCATTGTAAGGTGAAAGGAAGAAAAAAAATTGGATTTATGTTTTCATTGTGTCAAAGACTCTTCTATCCAAGCCTTTTCAGTAAAATATGAGATGCTGATATTTACCGAGACGAAATCCTACAAGACAATCTGGACAGTGTTTTAAATTGAAGTGCTGAAAATACAACTTGCTTGGTTCCTGAACCATTTTCTTATGACACAACTAATAAAAGTTCGTCATAAACATATCCTTTTTCTCATTTCTTAGGAGTAAACATCTTCCTCTGAAATGCTTGTACACTAACACGTTGATGCATGAGTTCTATATTTCAACAAACTGATTTACTGAACAAAAGAGAAATAGACTTGTGAATATGGCTTGGTTGGTTTTTGTTTAGCAGCATATCAACATCTCTATGGGTTATTTAATGCTGAAATTTGAACACAATTTTATGGCTTCAACTAAATATATTTTAAAAGCAACTGGATGCCTTCGACTATAGATAAAATGCATTGCTGGAAAATGTATTGTCGGTCTTTTTTTATATAAATATGTATTGATGGTATTTTTACAATTAAAATGTATTTTTATACTTTCATAGTATTTTTATTTATCCATAGCTGGAATCCTAACAGGTGCTAACATCCCAGATCAGGATGAACCTGAGAACAACAGCAATTAAAAGGTGGTTCCACATTCCTCAAAACCACCGATCTCCCTATCAGAGGCCTTACTGCTGGATGTAGTGTATCGTCATACCCAGGACACATGTGAATTTGTGCATTACATTATGATATCAAGTTTGCAAGGTGGACTACACAATGTAACACTTTATTATTCACCTGGTTACAAATCAATTACCTAAAGAAATAAAATCTTAATCTAATTTTTATATAAAGACAATTGAATTTTTGCTTCTTTTACAATTTAAAAGATGCAAAAATAATTCTGTATTTTTTGGGAAAAATCTTTACTTTGAGTGCATTACATCCAGAAATCCATTTCACACCAGAAGGAAATTAAATTTTTTTTTCAAGATAGAAAGAGTAACCAGAACTTTGAGGATGTTTTATTCTGGCTTTAACGAAATTGCTGACAATGTACGGAAGTTGTTCTTGCATTAATAAACCTTGATTATTTTTTAAGGTTATCAGGAAAGTGACAATTGGTTCTGTAATAAAATGAACGGGCAGAAATGAATTTAGATATTCAGTAAAATAAATAACTATCTGGCAAACTGTCTGTTGCTAAATTCAATTATTAATAATTCTCACATTTTGTAATAATATTTCAGAATTGGAATTGTGAATAAATGAAAAAGACTGTCAGTGAGAAAAACATTTTAAGGCCTACTGCAAAACTTTTTAGGTTTGAAAAGGATTATAAGGTGTATTATGCAAATTTGTTGGCTTATGACCACATCACATTAAAACACTGGTTCCTGAATGATCACCGAAATTAAGCCTGTTCAGTACCTGGATGGGTGACTGCTTGGGAATATCAGGTGTTGTAAGCTTGGATGTGTGGGTGGTGTAATGGATAATGGCTAGGAATTGTTGATGGGAGAGCTGAGTTCCAATTCCTGAATTCCAGTTATGGAAGCCACAGCTGCAGCACTTAGTATGGCGAGTCTGTGGCTGTATACTCATATAGTGTGATAAAGCCTTCTAGGATTTGTCTATAAATTTAGTGACGAGATATTCTTATCAGTAATTCCTCATAGAGATAGGAACCAAAATTGAAAATTAGCTGGCTTATGACCATATTATGTTGAAACACTAGTTCTTGTCCAATCCCCAAAGTTAAGCAATGTTGAGCCTGGTCAGAAGTTGGGTGACTACTTGGGAGTACCAGGTGCTGTAAGCTTGGATGTGTGGGTGGAGTAATGGATAATAGCTGACAATTGGAAATTGAATAGCTGATTTCTAATTCCAATTGGGTTATTCATTTACCCCAAATACCCTTGGGAAATGTATAAATTCACCTCTTCTCCCCTAGGTATGGGTGAATTAGTAAGACTTGTATCACTAATCAATTATTATCACAAAGAAAAAATTCTTAGAATCTAAAAATATTTTCTAGCTTTAAATAACTTGCAAAGGGTTGATAAACTGTAAAAAATGAAAATCAATCAATCAACAAATTTGTTGGTGGGGAAAAACATTGTAAATATTTTCTAGCTTTAAATAACCTGCAAAGGGTTGATAAACTGTAAAAAATGAAAATCAATCAATCAACAAATTTGTTGGTGGGGAAAAACATTGTAAGTCGTATTTTGAATATTTGTTGGGAAAAATTTGATAGTTTATTTAAAAAATGCTACGCTAATTAAAAGAGAAAGCAATTTACTAAGATGAAATATGTGTCTTCTTCTGTGTCATGTCCCTTCAGGATGTTGCCGATCATGGTTCTCCACAATTTCCTTTTCTTTGTAGCTATTAATGTTTTGTCTTTTTTGTTATCTCTCCTAAACTTTGTTCCAACATCCATTTACTCAGGCTCATTCTTCTTCTTCTATGTGCCATTTCCATTCAGGATGTTGCTGATCATAGCTCTCCCCAACTTCCTGTCCTTTGTAGCTCTTAATGAATTTTGTCTTTTTGTTATATCCCTTAAAACATCATTCATTTGCTCACAATTGCTAGGTAGGTTATACATTGTTTTCCTCTGTCTCTCTTGTCCTCAATCTGCCCTCTGAATATCAAATTTGCCAAGCCCGTTTTCCTCATTATGTGCCCTAGAAATTTTTACTGTCTCTTCTTGATGTTAAACATAAGTGTCATTTTTGTTTCCATTTTCATGTAGTTGTTACTCATATGTTCAGTCTATGGTATTCTGAGAATTCTTCTGTAGAACCACATTTTTGTTGCTTCAAGTCTCTTCTGCATCTGTAAGAATATTATCCAGCATTCACTGCCATATAGAAGGGTTCCTAATATTACATAACAACCACTAGATCATCCACAGTAAATTAACATTCAGTTTCTTACAACATTTCACCTTTCTTGGCAGAATTAATTAATTTAATAATGAAAATGATGGAAATGTGAACAAAAAGAAAATACATGAAATTAGCTTGATTATATACCCAAAACATATTTAAAAAAAAAAAATTACTTTAAACTTCTCAGCATTCCGTTTCCTTTCTATCCATGCATTGTTGCATCAACATAAACATTACGTTAGTCTGATGATGTCCTAAAGGCCAAAACATATTACACAACAACTTTTTCCACTTTGTCATAGTTTTTTTCCTTAAAATATAGTTTTGTAACAGGACAGAGATATGGAAGAAAGGTTTATTCTCCCATTTACATTTCCCCCATTATGGGCATTATTATATCCATGATGTAATAACACTTAGTTTACAGACAGAATAGAATGACTGATGGGAAAAGGAATGACAAACATGCTTTGTTATCAGAGAGACTTTTATACTACTAAGACATACACAAAACTATATATACCTATGTAGATGTGTCCAACATGGAAAACAATATATTTATATATTTACACAGCAAAGCAGAGTAACCAAAACGAAGGGTCTTTTATATAAGATGGAGACTCCTGTATCTGGAGAAGCCATGTTTAGGGCTGGGTTCATCTACTATGTCCCAGGTGAGGACATACTGCACAAATGGGAAACAGTGACTTCTTGCTTTTCCTAAATTGAGGACTGTGAGCTGGAGTTTCTTTTTTTATCTGGGAAAGATATATACCCAAAGAGAAACAGTGTCAAGTACTTGTAAGCTGCCGGGGAAGCAGATTTCACCTCACCCTGGGCCCCTTGAACCAGGCTAAAAAAAAACAACCATTCAGTTTGCCTGCTGTAAACAAACTGAATGAGTGTCCACTCTCGTCACTGTATGAAGTGACATCACTAAGCAGCCGTCAAGTGATTCATGTGGCTTATCTCTAACAAATAGAGGTAACTGCCTTCTGTATTCTTACAGTTTATTGTAGCTAAACCTTCCAAAACATCTACTTTTATTATCATTTGACCAATAATAATAGCAGCAGTGATTTCCACTATAAATAGCTGCCTTGTAGCCACACAGGAACATGGAAAAATCTTGAGGATTAAGGGTGGGGTAAAAGTTGCACACCTTAGGGATAATTTAACAAAAGTATAATGACACATGAAAATTTTATTTACTAGGTATATTTGCTGTTCAAAATGTCATCCTCCTTTTTCAAAACCCACTTCAATTCTGTGCCTGCATGATTCATTAACATGTCAGAGAGTTTCTGCTGTTATTTTACTCTTTAAGTTCCCGAATATTTCTTGGGTGTATCTGATAAACAAATGGCCTCACAGAAAAAAATGGCCTCACAGAAAAAAAATCCAAGGGTGAGAGTGCCAGTGATCTTGATGGCCACTAAACAGGACCTCTTTGACTGATCTATTTGTTAGGAAAATGTTCATTTAGAAAGTCAAGCACAATCAGTGCAAAATACAGTGGTGCTCCATCCTGTTGAAGGAATATTTCATTCTTTTTTGCTAATGGATGATTTACACATGTAATCCAGTAAGAATGCAGATAACATTTAAAGCATGATTAATTACTTAATCCCTGGTGCGTGACTTTTGCCTCACCCTGTATGTTGTAGTTTTCTTTATTTTAAGCTAGATTTACTACATTGAAATGCTTTTTCTAGACTCTGTCAGTATTTGTTTTCATTTGACTTTTTAACCTTCTTCATTAATTAGTAATCATCTGATATAAGAAAGCAAAATGGAAGAAGGATTGGTAGGAGGTGAAGATTTTGAATATTAGATATTTATTTCCAAAGCATTAATTTATTAACTGGAAGGATGTGAAGATCCTCTAACTCAGAAAACATCTAGAGACTTTACTTAAATGCTCTTCAGAGGGATCATGAAACATGTTTTTCATTTTTGGCGGGAATGCAAGCCATTGGTTGAAAAATGTTAAAATTTATTTTCAAAGGATTAATTTATTCATTAGAAGGATGAAAACCTTTGACTCAGAAACCCTTTTTTTATCATTTGATATTTGAGCATTACTCTTTTTATTTCTGTCTTTACTCCACACTCTATCATCTGTCTAAGTAGGAAGTAAAGACTTGAAGTCGATGAGAAATGGTACAGCCACAAGTGAAAGGAGGTGATAAAAAATCCCCAAGTCAAGATCAGACTGTGTCCTTAAGGCCACCAAACTAGACATCACTGTCATTGATGAAGGACCAAAAGAATGCTTCCTCACAGATATCAAGATCAAAGACATTGACAAGCTTATGAAGTGCACCAACCACCAGATTGAAGCTGTCAGAATGTGGAGTATTCAGGCAAGTATTGTCCCAATTATCATTGGGCCATTGGCATCTATATCATTGAACTTAAAGTCCTTCATTGAGAAAATCAAAATAAAACCTAATATCCCATCACTTCAGAAGTGTCCATTGATTGACATTGCAAATATTATGCAAAAGATGCTCTCTGAGGATATACTACTTGATAGAGAATATCCATAATGCAAGTTCTCCAGTTGAAAACAGAAACCATGTGAATGAAGGTAATAATAATAATAATAATCTCATAAAGTCGAATATGTATTAATTATTTGGGAAGAATGTTGAAAGAGGCTGTGGGTTGGAGAATAGGTTTTCTCCCAACAAGGCCATATAAATGATTTTGAATTCTATCAATGCTGGAATGTGAAGATTGTGCAGTTCCGGCCCAGATATGGTAGAATACATCATTTTTAGTCTAATCTGATTCTTGTAAAGTATGCAGAAACAGTCAGGTTGTTCATGAATCTTATTAAATGGTAACAAATTGATATAATCCCAATGATGTCATTGGGCTTGTCTCTGGTTTGAAAAGGGCAAATTCATAAATTCGCAGTGAATCTAAATCAATTACAATGAAGACTGAACAGAAATGACAAAAATAGAACTTACATCTGATTTTCCAGAAGCTGACTTTTCATTGTTTACAACCATTTCCACTGATCGTTGGTTTCTTTCAATAACAACACTGTTCCAAACATCCAAGGTAATACGATGACTACTCCTGGGTTTTAAAAAGAGAAAGAGATACAGAATGTGTGATGAAATAGCAGAGCATAATTAACACGTTTGTTCAGAAGGGAATAATTAAACTTGATTTAATTTGCCTAGAATTTGAATCATTAATGGCCGTGCATATCTGAGATGCTATGACATGGTGTCAACATCTTTGATTAAAGACTTTTATAAAAGAAGAAAAAGCATAACTATTCATTGAATTGTGAGCAAATGTGAATATTTTAAGTAAACTGAACACAATTACAATAGTTGGAATAATTACAATACAAGAATTATGAAATTAATGTTATTCCTTGGTGCATCCTTCGAATATAGATAATATAATAATTCATATTATTCACTTCAGCTTCGGTCAAATGACCTTTGATGTTAGTCATTGGTTCTTTTTTTCAATTTTTAATTGTTACTCTAATTACTATATCACACAAATACACATGAAATTGTAACTCTACAAGATAGACCATTGGAAATTCTAAGATACAAGTAATATTGCAATTTTGAAATAGACAAGTGTTTTAGATATTTTAATACAAAAAAAAATTTGGCTTTAAATTTGATATAAACTTAATAAAAAAAAAATTTGGCAAAGTTTAAGATTTGTACCAACAAAAAAGTTGCATCAATAGGGCCATTTATTTTCTATTGACACTGCTCTTACTGCATACCTAATGCAATATTTTTCATCAGTCATTTCGACTGCTTCAATCATTGGGTGGGAGGCTAAGGGCAGAAGAAATAGACTGTTTCTTCTTCCTCATGATCTTTTCAGTGGACTTTCAGATAGCTTAGCAGCACCCATCTTATCCCCAAACTTTTGACCGACAGATGAAGACCAGAGAATACAGTGTGGGTTACACTTATAGTTTATTATTTACCATATTAATAATAACTATAAAAAAATTTTTTTGTCCATAAATTTATAATGTCTAAGACCAAGAAAATTAAAATAAACACATTGCTCCAAGTAACTTTATAAATTTTGAAAAAATGCATTTTCTGGACAATTCTTGAAAAAAGACAATGCAAATTTGATTATGTCAATTTTATTTTAATCATAGACTTAAAACTTTTGATTATTGAAGAAACTGTATATGTTGAAAAATGATTTCAATTACTGATATGTAAAAATAAAAAATAAAAATTATTTGACCTATGGATGTGTGGGTGGTGTAATAGTTAGCAGCTCAAAATGAGAAATTAGAAAGTCAAGCTCAGGAGTGAGATGAAATTGCTAGGCATATTGTGCAAGTTCTATGCTAACAATTTCTTCCCTCACATGAGTGAGTTGTGGAAGTCTCTTCCAGCTTCTTGCTTTCCAGTCAACTTTGATTTTAAAAAATTTAAATGCAATGAGATCATTATCTTCTGTCTTCTTAATTTATTAATTATTAGGTTGGTGCAAAAATAATGACGTAATAATGTCATTTTTTGACGTTACGTCAAAAAACGACATTATTACGTCATTATTTTTGCACCAACCTAATATTAACTGCTAGACTAGGGTACTGGAAGTATCAGCATGTCCAAGACAAGTGTTGTCAAAAGACATTTGGGAACTTATTTCACTGCATAGTGAAGGGTTGGGATATAGGAAAATCTCATTAATCTCCCTGTTTACAATGTCAGGGACATAATTTATTGATGGAAGTTTCTTCATTTAGTTGAGCATGTTCTTTCAAAATAATTTTGATTTATGCTGCTCAGAAATATTGTTCATAAAATTATAAGGTCAAGAACTATACGCAGAAAATCCAGCTTAGAAGAAACTATAACAATTGTGTTCATAGACCATATCAGAAAAATCTTCCAAGCTAGTATTCACAAAAAGTAAGGAAAACACCACTGTTAAATATCATCTGATATTTGCCAAAAAGTACTTAGGCAAAGCTTCTAGAATTATGTAATATGGTCAGATGAGAGCAAAATAGAATTGGCTGGTGGAAATATGATGAATCATGTATGGAGGGAGTGATGGATAAATGGAGGGAGGGAAGGAGGGAGTGAGATGAAATTGCTAGCAAACAACTCTGCATATTGTGCAATTTCTACACTAGCAATTTCTCTGTTCTCACAAGTGAGTTGTGGAAGTCTTTTCCAGTTTTCCAGTCAAATTTTACTTCCAAAAATTTAAATGCAATGTCAATCGTTATCTTCTGCTTTCTTAATTCCTGACCATTTATTGTTCTCTCTCCTTAATAATGTCTTCTTTTTCTCTAACACTTAGTAATCCCAGACATCTTAGAGGCTTTATCGGAATGATAAAAAAAATGGAGTACTCATAAAATTATCCTTGAAAACGAAGTGAGCATATATTTACCTTATCTTTGTTGTTCCTCCGCCAAGATTAAAGGAAAACTCCAATACACGGTTGTCTAAATTGAGTGCAATGAAATCTCCTTCTCCACCTTTGTACTGACTCGCACAGAATAACATTCCTGAAATGGAAGTAGAAGAAAAGACATTTCTTATCTAATTAATGTCAGAAGATTTATATAAAACAGTTCCTTCATTAAGAATCTTGTGAAAAATTAAAATCAATCCTGAGTGATAAAAATAAACAAAACTGTTATATACCATGCCTATGAAAATTCATGGGTATGTCCCAATCCTTATAAATCCTTGGACACTATTGTAAGTGGAGGTAATATGTTATATACCGTACCTATGAACACTAACGTGTATGTCCCGATTCTTATAAATACGTTGGACATTGTTGTAAGTGGGGATAATATGCTGTCTAAGTAGTCCACTATTAGCAGTGGTTTACCTACTTCATGCCGCTGGTGAGTATTGTATTTCATTGATATTATAAAGATTACCATTTCATTTCCAACTTCCGTTTTGGTTATTACTCATTTAGTAACCTTTTCTATGTTACAACAAAAACCAACCATTTTTTTCTATTTGGTTAATAACTATTGATGAAGTATAAATATATTTTAGAATTTCGGCCATTTCAAATTATAGAAATGTATAAAATCTCTGCTTTTACAAGAGCCAGATCAGGTTGAAAATATAGTACTGCTGCCATACATGGACAGGAGCTACCTACACTTCACTTTCTAGTCTCAATAATCCAAAAGTATCTCCATGTCTTTGTGGCTGACAAATTATTTTCCAACCTACAACCTCTTTCTCAGAGACAAAATGTCACAAGCCTCTTTATGCTCTATTGCAATTTTCATAGGAAGTGTGCAGACAAATTACATTCTTTAGTCCAACCAGTTCTAACTTTCATGGCTAAGACATGCCATGCTACACACATTTTATCAAACCACCCTCATTCTCTCTGTATTCCATTACTGAGATATAAGATCCACTTGAACAGTTTCTTCTTACGAACAGCTGCTTTGTGAAACCGACTCCCAAAATTATACTTCCTTGATCATTACAATTATGACTTGTTCAAGTCTATGGTTAACCATTATCTCCCCTATATATCTTTTATACCTCTTACTCTGTAACCTTCTACCTCTCCTGGCTGTAGGACCTTGTACAGGATGATATTATTGAAAAAAATCAGTTTTATACTATTTTTAGTAGCACACTGTAACTTAACATTTTTTTTCTTAGACAGCAACATACGAAAACCAAGTGATGGGAAAATCAACTTTTATCCTACTGAATATCTTTGTTCTGCAGCAATTAATTATTACAAGTATTTGTTTTGTTGTTTTAGTAACATTCATCTTGTAAGATATAAACTGATTTGGATAGGAACAAACAGTTATATTTTTTTATACATGACCTATGAAATGTTGCAAGTTAATAACCTTTCCAGAATGCAATAGTGTTTGCTATCTGCATATGAAAACTGAAGTTTTATGAGTTCCCAACAAAATATTGGCTAGTAGACAACTGAAGCAAGAAATGCTGAAGATCTATTAGCTGTCAGTCATAAAGGAGGAAAAATCCTCAAATGTCAGAGATACTGAATAGCAGCAAGAGGCATAAAGAAATCAACAACCCTTTCCTAGAAAAAACCAAATTATTAAGAAGCAAATGTTACAATAGTTAGAATATAAAAATCAGTTTTCAGATCATATTAGGTTGGTGCAAAAATAATGACGTAAGAATGTCTTTTTTTGACGTTAAAAATACGTCAACAAACAACATTATTACGTCATTATTTTTGCACCAAACTAATAGTTTACAATACATTCAACATGCTATTTACATTTTTAAAATTTAGTTAAATGAATGCAAATTAATGGAGAGTTTTAAACCTTTGACTTACACAGTCCCAGATAATTTGGGGGCAGAGTTTAATGCATGTTAATATTTCTCAAAGGTTTAAATTAATTAAAACTTTGAATACTAAAAATTCCAAGAAATTTGTCTACATGCAATAATAATATTTAGTGACATATATCAGAAGTGAGCTTCCTGATGCCATCAGTTCTCAATTAGGTATTTATGCTAATGATACAATTATTTACTATTGTCTTAATAGCAAGTCTGACAATGAAAAGTAGGCAATTGCTTCAATAAGTGGGTAACTGGAGTAAGGAATGGCTTGTAAATTTTAATGCCACCAAAACAAAACTGCTTAATCACTAGAGAACCTTTTCTGCCTGCCATTTTTATGGCTGATGCTAACTTCCAGGAGAGCAATTCTTTGTGCCTTTTTGGGCTGATGCTCTCATTATATTGAATCAATTGCAAGGTGTACTATTAGAAAAGTCAGTTCACTGTGTCATGCCAAAAAATTTTATTAATCTACCATTGAATATTTCTGCCATATATGGTCTAGTGCTCCTATGATATATCTCAAGATTCTTGCAAAAAATTCAAAGAAGGATGTCTAATATAATCAATCATGACCAGACTTCTTGACCTCATTCACTTTCTCCCCAATGGGACTTGCCTCCCCTCTGTCTTTTCTACAATATTTTTTCACCGCAATTTTTCTGATGTACTTTCCTCCTTAGTGTCTCGACTGCATGAATTTAAGTGTGTTATTAGATTGGCAACTAGTTGTTACCATTTTACTGTTGAACTAGCTAGATGCAACCATCAGTTCTATTGTAATAGTTTCTTTTCTCACACTTCTCTCCCGTGGAAATCTCTTCCAATTTCTTGCTTCCCTGCCACCCTTCACAAATTTAAATTCAATGTCAATCGCCATCTTCTGTCTTTCTTGTTTTATTTTCCTTTAAGTCTTCTCTCTCTCTGTAATGCCCTGCATCATCATGGCATTAACACCTTGCTTAAGATGAAATGATTGAAAAAATTTTTTCACCCCAGACAGGGTGATAAAAGACACTAGAATACAAAGGGTTACTGAGAGTCAAAGAGGACAATAAAAGAAGATTTTTCAAAGAGACAGATGATGATGATTAATACTGTATTAAAATTCTTGAAAATTGTAGTTGACAGATAAGCAGGAAACTGAAAAGAGCGTTCCACATGCAAGAAGTGCATGAGAAGAAACTATTAGCATAGAATTTATGTCTACCACTAGCAATTTCAACAGTGAAATTATGAAACTTAGTTGCCAATCTAGTACTGTGCTTAAATTTATGAAGGCAAGATGTCAAAGAAAAAAGAACCTTAGAACAATTACCATGAAAATATTTATAGAAACGGTATGGGGAAACTATGTTCTGGAAGTGGGAAAGAAACTGAAGTTGAGATGCTTCTTAGGATTATATAAAGAATCAGATTCTTCTTTGGATTAGATAAAGAACTAGACCATGATGTGGCAGCAGCATTTGATTCATGGATGAATGGTAGACTTATAAATGTGCAAGACAGATTCTGGTAAGAAAAATGTGATTACAAAATTAAAATTTGGTAAATTTAGTGTTCAGTCAAAAGTTTCTAAATATATTTCTTAATATTTAAAGCACACTGAAAAGGAAACATGCAACTAAATGATACTAATAACTGTGTATGTATCAATATATATGCATTTGTATTAGAACTGTTGCTGCAAATATATGTAAATGCTTTTTTAACTTATATATAGGAAATACATCTGAAAAGTTCTTGGGTCAAACCACTTCCCAAAATCTGAGCAAACATCAAATTTTTGGAAGACTTTTTTGTTGGATCAGGAATTTTCAGCACTTCCTTGTGAATCTCATGAGAAAATTTGTAAGATTATTTGCACTTATATGTACTTACATATAACAGTTTATGCATTTCTTTTTTCATAGATGTTTTTACAAGACTTTGGAAATGTCACCAAATTAACAAACCAATGCTTTAGTCTTGCAGAACAGTTTGTTGTAGAGCCTTACATGGAGCCTTATACCTAACATGTTTGTTGATTAATACTGCAACTGTCATGCTTTGATTGCTGCTGCAGTTGAAGATTTGCTGTCATTTATCTTTCCTTCTTCATCAGCTTCCTCAATATTGTATTTATTTCTATGCTAGGCTTACTAAGAGGTCCTCATTAACTAGCATATGCACTGATTCTACAAGATGACTCCCATGTGTTATACATTTAGGCTTACCATTAATCTCTCTCTTTCTCTCTCTTGTTATATGTATATACCCACATATATTGACTTTTATAAGCTATAGAACTTGTCTGGGTAAATTTAATTGCCTGCCTCCTTGAATTAGATTTCTAGATTTTCTATAATTTCAATTTTTCAAATAGCTATTTGGAAATGTATTTTTCAGTGAACTTAAAAGATCTGATTGATTCCCTTCAAAGTCAAATTGAAAACTTAGGAATATTGGGATCTATCTAAACCCACTGAATACAAATGCAAAAATAGATTTGGTTCTTTCAGAAGACAGTTGATGCTGCAAATGATTTTCTAAAAAAGACTTCCAAAGAATTTCATAGTTTCATTATGTTATTCAGCTATTAAATATTTTGTAATTACTATATATTTCTGCATATAAGATGACCTTCTAATCTCAAAAATCACCCTTAAAAATTGGGGGTAATCTTATGCTACAATTCTAAAAAAAGAAATCTTAAATTCTGGGTGATGTTTGTTGGTAGGCTAAGCTTATCCAGAGTGCAAAAACCAGTAATGTACATGGAATGATTCACATTATCAAATAAACTGATAATAAAAGTAATAAAACCATTCCTACCTTATATATTACTGGCATGACTTCATAATAAATTGCCTATTCGAAGAATAATTCCATAACAATGAAATCAGTTTATATCCATGCAAGCTCAGCTGAGAAAATGTAAACATTGAGTTATGATTGCATTCACAGCAATGGAATGTACTATTATCATACTGTGATTGTCAAAGTATTAGGTTGGTGCAAAAATAATGTCGTTTTTTGACGTTCAACTTCAAAAGAAAAAACGACATTATTTTTGCACCAACCTAATAAGTAAATTAGTACACCAGGCTGTACTTGTTTAGATATAGGAAAAGAAGAGGAAGAAGAATAATTAGTAAACAGTATTTGCAAGAGATCAGCTGATAAAACATATTCAAAACAATGGTTTCACTTTTAGGGGACGTGGGTAGGAAAGACATCATATAGAATCGGTTTTGTTATTTCATTTATTTTGAATTTCTAAGGATACAGTAAGTAACAATATTTCCAATAACATCATCTTTACATAATCAATAAGCTGTCTATTTATACTACAGGTACAGGATAAATTCATGAAAATTTTTAATACTTTTTACCTCGTTTTATATGTGGAAATATACAATATATAAATTTACTTTAAAAAAAATATCACATTTGTTCTGTGTCAAGCATTCTTTGGAGCATGGCTGTTTATTGATTGGATTGTTTATTTATTATGGCTTATCAGCCCTTTGTCAGTTATTTAAGGCCGAAACATATTTCTTTGGATAGTAAGAATAATTCCTTTTTGTTTTTTGCAGGTAACAGTGACTTTTCTATACCTTTTCAACTTCAAAATGATAATAATCAACTTCAAAATGGACTTATTTTCAGGTAAAAAAAAATTAATCAACTCCAAAATGAATTAATCAACTTCAAAATGAGAAATAATCAACTTCAAATTGGATTAATCATCTTCAAATTGAGAATTAATATAATACTAATAAATTTAAATTTACTTAAAAGTAAAAATAAAAGAATAAATATTAAATTTATTAGTATTATATTAATTCTCAATGGAGTTGATTAATTTTTTTACTTGAAAATAAGTCCATTTTGAAATTGATTATTATCATTTTGAAGTTGAAAAGGTATAGATACAAGTACTGGGGGTGAGGTGATGGATTCATAATTTTCCCAAGGGTATTTGTACCTCCCATCAACAGAATTGCCAATTCTTCTGTGACCTCCTCCATCAAAAAGGGACTGCCACCTAACAAATTACTAATTCTATTCGGACTTTTTTCACTTACAGGGCACTTTTGCCAACAAGTGAGTTCTGTCTACAGAATTCTTAATTCTACTCTGGCCTCTTTCATCAAAAAGGGATTTTTGCCTACAAAATAATTTTCTTTTTGCAACCATTTTTTACAAACTGTAGAGATTGTTGGGCAACAAGTACAACAATTTAAATGGAAAGTGACACTGGATAGGTAAAGGCTCATTTGTATAGGGAAAGACCCCTTTCAAAAGCTAAGCAAAATATTAAGAAATAGAAAAATTTCATTAGGAACAGAGTAAAAAGTACTAAAGGGTTATGTAATACGAGTCCTCCTAGATGATTGCTGGACAATCTCATTGCAGATGAAGGAGAGACTTGAAACAGCAGGAATGTGGTTTTATAGAAAGATACTGTGTATATCATCAACTGAACATGTGAGCAATGAAATTTTAGAGAAAATGGAAACAAAAAGGGCACTTAAACTTAACATCAGGAAGAGACAGTTGAAATTTTTACAGAAGGATGCTGAGGATACCATGGACCAAATATGTGAGCAACAACGAGGTTTTAGAGAAAATGGAAACAAAAAGGAAACTTATACTTAACATCAGGAAGAGAGATAGTTGAAATTTATAGGGCACATAATGAGGGACATGGTACATGATAGAAAAAGAAGTGAAAATGTTAAAATATTGCTAATCCTTCAAAACCCCAAATTCTACAATGAAAAATATTTGGAAAAGTGATATTAAGGAAAATAATTACCATCGTCTTTTCAGGTTTCTTTTTAGCATGACATTTGAGCAAATGAGTGTGAATGTTGAGGTCAAATGTCAACATTTAGAGTTAAAGATGCTTTTAGGATACTCTTGGAAAATACATTTATCCCGAAAAAAGGAAATCTAAACAAAGACCGACAAAAAAAAAAATGCTTTTACTTATGTCCTCTTGCTAAACATCTTGACCTTATCTTGTGTCAGATACTTCATGTATGAGTTGTTATACCAATTGTTACTTATAACAGGATGTGCATGCAATGTAATGGTTTGCAGCTCAGAATAAGAAATCAGTGTCACATTTGCAACATTCACTTTCAAACAAAACCCTTGTGAAAGGTATGAATCCCATCTCTATGGATTAAATAGCAGAGAAGACTGGATTTCCTAGCCATGGTTGGCAACTAATCTAAAAGAAAAACTTTGAATTCAAAAACCATATATAGGCCAAGCAATGCACATACTATACAGCCATAGAAAATTCTATGGTGGTCACATTTAATTACTGCACAGTTGTGGACTTTATGATCTCAAATGAGGTTGATATTTGACTGACTAATGCTTCTAACAAATAGTGCCATGAAAACTATGAGTCTACAGACAATATTTTAATTTGGTATATACCAATGCAAAAGATACCTGCTGGAATATGTGGTAAAAATGTAGTCATTAGAGTACATACTGAATTTGAAATTTCTCTAATGGGGAAATGAACGGACTGCATATTATATTTCCAAGTTATTTTTAGCATACCAGTTTTTGAAAGAGAAGTACAAGTCATTATTTGATAAAAGTCATCTAAGAATTAAATAATTTGCAGCATAGTATCAACAACTCGAAATGTGAAAGAATATCTAGAATCTATCACTCCCAATCTGTAAAACACTCCCCACAAGAAATAATGTTCAAAATGTTTGGTTTCTTTGTTGTTTTTTATTCAATTTTTAAAAGTTCTAGAACTTTAATTAAACAAACAATGGGTTTAGTGTCAAAAAAACAAAACAAAAGCTGTGTTTAAATGTCATCCATTCTTTGGTGATTCCATAAGCAAATAATTCCTTGATAATTTTAAAACCATTTTTTTTCTTCTTTCCAGGTCTTTCTTTGGTACCCGCTCTGACTTCCAGATATTTCACCTAACCAAATGCAATATTTCTATTTAAAAGTGCAATCATAAGTCAATTAATTCTACCAAGTATTTTTTTCTGCATACGCATAGCTTGAACATTCAACTAATATGTACTTTATTTGTAGGTGTTTATATTTAACTTTACATTGTAGTTTAAAAGAGCAGCATTGAATCTATTCTTTACTAAGATCTTAATCTAGTTAACATAATTCCATTCTCTAGTTATCTCATCTCAAATCAGAAAAATAATGATAACACATTATACTGATGAGACTGCTAATTCCTAGATTCAAATATAAAAGACATTTTTTTAAAAATCTTTTTTTTCTATATGGAACTATTAGGTTGGTGCAAAAATAATGTCGTTTTCTCACATAGTAACATATTTATTATTATTTTTGCACCAACCTAATAGATTAATGACTTTTTGGTTTCATTGTTACTCATTTTTGTCTTTTGTCGAATACTGAATCTGAAGGAAGCCAGTTTCTTTAGTCTGCTTACGGCTCATAGACCAAGTTTTAACATTCAAAAATTATTTCGCATCACCAATCAAAGTTTAAAAAATCAAGAAAATAACTATGTTATTCTGGAAAATTGATATTTTATGCTTTTTCTGTACAACTCTGAGAATTTGCCAATTTACTTTCTGTGGCTGTTTTTAAGACATTGGATTCTGTACCCAAATCCTGTGGATATTTCAATCTCCCATAAGATGTTTTCCCAAATAAATGTTTTTCAGTATTAATGACAAATCTAACAGTCATTTAATTTTTTAATCCAGAAATTTAAGTGATAGAAATTTGTGACAGGCACTTTTTTTTTCTTTTTTAACAACATGGAAGGGATGAAAAGCAAGTGAACGAGCTTAAAAATTTTTGCAGAACAAACATTTCTGTCTCTGCCACAGGAGAGTTCTCTTTTAAAAATTTCAATTATCTTCATTGCTGATGGCAGTTAACAAATCATAAAATGTTTTGAGACCTTTTCTAAAGACATCCTCTATTATGCAAAACTGTCACCGAAATCTGAAGCAAAACTTTTAAAAGACGACAAAAAGATTATTTTCCTTTAAGATAAAATTTGTTTTACTGAAACTTCAAAGATATTTACAGCCTGTAAAATGCTTTGGTTCTAACTTGAAGGGATCAATTGTTCTTCAAACGGATTATGATCACTGATATTCCAAGTTGTTTTTCAGGTTCTTACTTGGGGCTTATTTCTGTTTAATTCTTGTTTAAACAAGAATGTACTTGTAAAATTAAATAATAATTCATTAATTTAGAGATTTTCTAGATTTATTTTAGTATTCCATCAATATATATACATATATATATATATATATATATATATATATATATATATATATATATGTATATACAGAATGCAATGGATAAATTGTTTGTCTAAATTATGAAAAAATGAAAACAACACCAATTTTGTCAACTGCACAGTATAATAGGATCAGTTAGCCACTCTCTGTGAGAAAAAGAGTACCATGATGCAATTCACTCTACTAGAAATTTGGAAACAGCATGCTGTACTACTTAGCATTCACACCAGAATCTTCAATACAAACATTTCAGGGTGTTTGGGTGTGAATCTGAGGAGAGTGCAGAGGAATTGAAAAGATTTGGATAAGTGTAATGGTGATTACAAAGGTAAGGCATTTTGAAAAACTCACTCTGATTGTTCTGATTAGAAAAGAACTGCTGAATTTGTTGGTGAGGGCCTCAGACTTGACACAGAAGCCTACATCAAGTGCCTTGAGGAGGTAATGCTGCCTTGGGTCAAGAGGGTGGCTACTAGAAGACCCTATGTCTGGAAACAGAACTTCACACCATGCCGCACAAGCAAGAGAACCCAGTCATGGCTGTCAGACTCCCCAGACTACAACCCCCTTGATTATTATGTGTGTGGCGCAGTTGAGCAAAAGACCAACAAAAGATAAACAGAAGGCAAGGGATTATGGCAGCATTCACCAACTTAAACAAAATGACTGTCCAGAAGAGGTGCAGGAGATTCCAAAGTTGTCTGAAGGCTGTGGTTGAAGCCAATGGCAATTTTATTGAATAAGTTTATTCTTTCATATTTCAAGATATTTTTGTGTAATTTTGGTAAATATATCTGTTAATATAAGATGTCAATGTTAATTTCATTTTTGCATAATTTAGGCGACAATTTATTCATCGCACCCTGTACATATATATATATATATATATATATATATATATATATATATATATATATATGAGTATTGCTTCAAAAGTAATGCCTCTTATTTTATTATGCTTCTGCCATAATATCAGTGCAGAAACATTTGTTGATATTATGGCAGTAGGAGTTGAACCTTCTAAACAATAATCTATAATTTCTTTTTATTTTGTTACATACAGTAGTTAAGCAGCAGTCAGATAGATACAAAGGAATTGAGGAAAGATAAATTTCCTTGCATTTTACCTGTATCTAATATATATATTTCTTGCCCACCTTTGCCTTTTAAAAAAGAAAAACTTTCCTCTACACACACTTTTTACAGCACCGATGCAATTAATTCATTATAATCAATTATTATTAATAACTAATTCAACAGATAGAGACATCAAAAAGAAATGTAATGAACGAAAGAAGTTTTTAAAGTGATAAACCCTAACATAACATGGTTTTATAAATAACCAGAGAAAAAGAAAACTTTTCAAGATGACTAATATGCAAGAATAAATTTATACATATAATAAAGTCTTATATAATGGACTTGCTTTTTTTAAAATGTTATCACCCCATGCAAGGCAGTAAAGCCACTAAGACACAAGGGTTTACAAAATGTGGAAGAATTAGGAACAAAGACATTAATAATGAGTGAGAAGAGAAAAGAGTAATCAGGAGAACAGTAGATAGTCATTGACATTGCATTTAAACTTTTACAGGATTAAATTTGGTTAGAAAAGATTTTCACAAGTGAGAAGTGTTAGAAAAGAAACTGTTAGCATAGAATTTACAGTTACATGTAGCCAGCTGGACTGTAAGTTGATGTGATCTCAATGCTAGTCTAGTACTTTGCTTAAATTCAAAAAGTCTAGGTATTATAGCAAAGAGCTCATCTAAACAATTACCATGAAAGTATTTGTAGAAAAGGATCAGAAAACAACCTTATGTCACCAGAGTTGATTTAAAATGTCATTTAAATTTATCTTTCCTGCATAAACTCATGGATTTTATTTCTTGCTTTTTCTTAAGCTCATGCAACATCGTACAGTAACCCTCTACCTTGAGTGTTACTTAGGCCTTGTATTAGGTGATTATTTGTCGAAAAAAGTTACTAAAGATTTTTGAAAGTAAATAAGTTATTTATAGTTTCTTGGTGATGAATAAGAAGTGTCTACTTTTTGGATGAATAAAGTGTATTTTCTGTTCAAACTCACTAGAAGCAAGAATAAGTTTATTATGGCTGTATATTCAAATAAAAAATATTTTCTTTACCCTTCTCTCCCTCAAAGAAAGAAAATGAAACAGATTTGAAATGAAGGGGCTTTGGGAGATTTTTCTAGATGGTGAAGGAAGTTGATGGAGAATTTTATATTCTTATATAAGGTGCTTAACTGGAAATGAGATTTTTTTTTTTTTTTGAATCAGAATGTAGAGATGGTGTTAAATTGTGAGTAGTTAATGCATTTTCATTATTGACTTAGAAAGCATTTTTCAAAGTCTGAGTGCTCTTTGCCAAAGATGTGACAGTGCAGTTACAGTTCTTTGAAGAAGTACAAATTAGAGGATGAATATGTAAATAAAAACAAAAGTGGGTCAAGATAATAAAGAAGCAACTCCTTTAGGCTGTTTGTAAAAGAACAGGACTTATTCATTTTTTTTTTTCATTTGCTTTGCTCTGAGCAAACAATGAGTGCTTTCCTTATATTTTTTTTTGCAAACCCAATCTGCTCCTAAGCATAGAATTAACAAAATGAGTGGCTGTAGGGTTAGTACCAAATTTTTCCTGCTCTCGCAAATTATGAACTTTTTATCACAATTTGTAACAACTCAGAAAATAAAAGTAATTAATTTTTGTATTACTACTTCAGAAAAAAAAAAGAAGCATGAATCAAGTCGTCCCGACTTCTTGCATTGAAAACACTAGTTCTTGTTCTATCATCAAAGTTAAGTAAAGTTGCACTTTGTTAGTACTTAGATAAGGAAACTGGGTACTATCAGCAACCTCCTACAATCTGAAATATGTTTTAGCTTTAAAGGGTTGATAAGCCATAAAAAAAAACAAATCAATCAGCACTAGTGTAATCCTCATTACACCAAATATATATTGACCTTAACTTTTATGTGCCATGAAACATGGCACATAAAAGTTAAGCTAAAAGTTCAGGATCATGGCTCTCCACAATTTCCTGTCCTTTGTTGCTCTTAACAAATTTTGTCTTTTTGTCATCTCAACTAAACTATGTTTTGCTATCTATTTACACAACTCATTAGGTAGGTTATACACTGTTTTGTTCTCTCTTACATTCAATATGCCCTGTGAGTGTCAAATTTTTCAAGCCTTCTTTCCTCTTTATGTACCTTAGAAATGTCAACTATTGCTTTCTGATGCTAAGTGTCCTTTTTGTTTCTATTTTCTTTAAAACTATGGTTGAATTATGCCGAAAGCACCAAATGTTATTTAATCACCATGTGAAACTTGGTCAGTACTTAGATGGGGTCTGCTTGAGAATACCTGGTACTGTAAGCATTGAGAGAGCAAAACCTGACCAAAAAAAAAAAAAAAAAAATTAAAAAGAAACAAAATTCCAGATTAGAAAATGCGGAGTTCCTAAAAGATGGTGTTGTAGCAATATGAGTCAGCTGAGGTCATGTTAAATTGAAGACAATGGGACCTGCTGTAAAACTGGATAGAGAACATTGACCTTTGACTGATGGTTATCAATAAGTAAAGTCAACTTCAAAGTATAGAGCAAGAGGCTCAGACAGAGAGAAAGTCACGGAAGAAAGATAAATTACTTTTTTAAACAAAGATGACAAGACAAAGGTAATTGTTATCCATAAAACTGGCCATCCGACAAAAAGGTACACAGTAGGAATGAAGTGGGCCTTGGAGAATGGGCAGGCAGACTGCTACTGGACTGTGAACATCTCTCTCATCTCTACTTCATTCCCAGCAGTAGGTTACAACCCAAGAATAAAATCTGGTTTACTGCTAAAAATTTGTTTTTTGCTTATGGGTAACAATGTGGCTGATGGGTAATTTTAAAGCCACAAGCATTTGACTGGAAGAAACTGTACTTTGTCAACAGACCTGATGTCTGGTCTGAGCTGTAATGCAACAGTGTTATGTACAATGACAGATTATTGTTTCAGATATTATTTTGCATCACTGTTGACTGCATGGAGATACAGTGTCTACAAATGAGATACTGCAGCCATTGGTTGTTGTTGCAACTGTGAGTTGTACTAAATTACTTTGAATGCAATTGAAAAAATATTATGATTACTGAATCTAATCATTTATAAATAGAATATAAGTAGAAGACAAATTGAGGAGAAGAAATCTACTCTGACCAAGGCAAATTAGAAAATTGACTTGTAAAATACTGTTGCATAAAATGTTTGAATAAGGAAATTTACCCACCTTGAAGATCAGCATTTGAAATCCTGATCAGAGACACAAACTAGTGGTGTCTGGGAAATATGCAACAATAATAGGATTTGGTCTTCTCCCATTGCTATCATAAAGACTAAAGTTAGACCTGGGCACTTTGACACTTTGACGCAGTATTATGGTTTGTAAGCTAGTCTAGCTAAATCAATTATGACTGAATAGTGAGTTCGATTCTCACTGGGTGCCCCATATTTTTGGTCTTGTACAACACCTAAGATACACTTTGAAAAATCCCCATAAAGACTAAAGTTTTATCTCTGGCATGTTGGCTTTCATTCCAATGATGAAGATTAATTAAATAACCAGAAATATACATCCTATTATTGGTTCTACCTATAAAGATGCAATGTATGCAGCGGTGACATTCTATTGGTTTGTACAAACCAATTCTTAAATTTATAAAAGCTTAGCAAGCCGGTTGTTGGATTATCTGAAATAATCTTATATATTATTAGCCAATGGTCCCGGTAAAATGTTAATTACACTATACTCATGTGCACCTAGTAAAATTCTAAGAGACACACACTCCTCTATCAGTAATTCTCATAATATAAATAATAAATTCATGAATTAATTAATATTGTGAACCAGATTCTTGGAATATGGAAGAAGCAGTAGTTCTCTAGAAAGATGCTGAAGAGAATTTACTGGACTTTTGTCATGAGATCTCTGTTAATGCTTTCTATGATTATGTTGAAAACATCACGAGAAATTACAATAAACATGTTAAAACCCAAACTATCTGCAGAGTTAAGAACATAAGTAATACCATTGCTGTAAGTTCTTCGAAGACTGAAAAAGGGTTTTCTGGGATTACAATAATTTATTCTAACAAGAGAAATCTTCTTGAAGTGAAAAATGTTATAAATCTTGTAGTTATAAATTTGATTTCATTGGATCTTTGGGACTGCAGCAATTTAGTTTGGATGTGGCTAAGAAATTAAGAAACAGCTGATGACACTAGAGCCAAAAAGCATCATACTTCTGAGCAGAAATATGATGAGAACAGAATTTCAATCTGGAAATATCTTAATAAATAAATGTTTTCTGTTAAAATATCAAAATGGTTTAATTCTTTTTAATACTATAAAGTAAATTGTTTCGATTCTCAAAATGAAAAGAAGATGAGCAGAACAGGTTACTAAATATTACCTGTCTTTATAGAACTGGTTCCTAGAAATTTTATTGAATATATATATAGCTGGCCACTTGTATTCGGGGATACCTGTCTACTAGGGCAGACGCTTGCTCAGGCACATTTGTGTTTATTCAACACACACAGAGCCCACCTGTGGTTTATACTGCAACTATGATGAGCAGACCATAGTTACAGTTTATGAGAAAGAGCATGTTATCTAGTGTGAGCAACAATTTGAACAAGGCTGTCATGCTCAAGCACTCGGCCATGATGACTTGTGACTTCGTGCTAGCACAGCTATCAATGGCACCCAAGGGTTCTGTCTATCCAATTTCATTCACAACCTGTGGTATGGTTTTTAAGAACTGTATGTTTTTAACTATTCATTCATATATATATATATATATATATATATATATATATATATATATACATACATGTATATATAGACGTACATATATACATATATATATCCTAAACATTACATTAAATATATACATCAGAGGGCCTGAAGACCACATTCAATATATATAAGGTACACCCACACACCAAATTAGAGATAGCTACCTAAAAAGACATACCTCCTCCTTTCATGAGGGGCAACAACTTCATGTCATGATATGGAATCTAAAAGGTTCTGGTGTTGTTGTATATATATATATATATATCCAGGACCATTCCAGGGCTGTACATAACTGAATTGTGATTATTGGACATAGCTGCAGGGAACTTAATAAGATCTGCAACACATCCTATACATATTCAATAGGCTTTAAATCGGGTGAGAATATTGGCTAATGGAGTATCTGGAAGTCAGCCAACTATTCTTGTTGTGTAACCTGTGCAGAAAGGTGTTTGTATTATTTTGCTAAAATAAAAACTATCCCCACTGAGAAATATGGTGAGCATAAAGGTGTGTAAATGTCTGTATTAAACCTATCCTAACCAACACCTGCCTCTGAATTACAAATGTACACTAATCTAGACTATTACAGTGCTTTTGTCAGCTTGAAATACAAGAGGCTGAATCTGAAACATCATGTATTCTCCTCTAAACTGAATTTAGTCAACGACCCCAAAGAGCTTGAAATGTAACTTGTGTGACCAAGTATCACTCTTCCATTGTCCAATTATAAGATTTTTGTTCTCTTACTAATGTAAAGTAGTGTAGCCATAATATCAGTAATGTTACCTTTGTTGGTTGATGAGTATAAAACACCATGAAATGCACTGTACACTTAATGAAAACTTATTTTGTGTGAAACAAACTCATTTTTCAAAAATAGTATTTTCTCTTACCTTTTCTTTTTTTCAAAATCAATTTTTCATTTTTTAGTTAGCATGCAACTGTATTTCCAATTATGTCTATTTTCTGTCAAATATAGATTCATTTCAAGGTAAGGATTTGGATGAGTGCAGGTAAACTAGGAAATGTTTTCTTACCATCAGGCTTAACAGCCTTGAACCAAACGGCTATCATCATGTTCTCAATCATCTCAACAGCATTGAGTGGCAGTTCTACAAATGCAGTGCCATTGAATTCAGGAACATCCAAAGGCTGTAACAGTTCTGAAACACAAAAATCAAGAGAGTTTGCATTTAGAAATATAACTTTTATTTCCTGTAGAATACAATGCATGATCAAAGCCCTTTCTCTTTGTGAGGAAATGCTCCAAGAGGCTTCAAGCCAGAGTGAGTGTAGCAACAAGCAAGCTGTCCTGAAATTTAACTAACACATCCAAGATTCTGGACCTTAACTCTGCCATAGAAATTTGTTGAACAGATTTACACTAACATATACTGAAGTATTGTGTCTGATGCATATTACTGTCTGAGGTATATTAGTAATTTTCTGATATGTAATTTTAAGCTTTGTATAATTTATATTACTAGGTTTTTACATTATTTACATCATTTGGACTGTTGTCCTCATCTTTATTTCCATATTCACGATGTTTCAGCTGTTGTACATGCCATCCTTCTTCAGGTAATATATGTTGGAATTTCAAACTGAACCCTTTATTTAGTCCATGGGAGTAGATTGTTCTAATTCCACATGCCATGCTTTTTTGGATATCTCAGTTTCAGGTAATTCCTATTGGTAACTCAACTCTCCATGTTTTTGTTCTCTCTCTGCTGTGGCCAGGTATTGAACTCACAACACTTTGGGTTAAGCCACTTTTTGGATTACTCGTCCAATGCTTTTATTCATTGGGCCAAATATCCTTGGGAACAATGGCCAAAACACTATGAATATGGTAATAAAGATCAGAAAAACAGTCCAAATGATGTGAACAGTGTAAAGAGTTAAATTATATCATCTCAGAAATATAAACAGATAATCTATGAGGTGCTTTCAAAAAGTATTCAATTTTATTTTTCCCACCAAAACTAATGCAGTGTGAGCAAAGTTCTTTTGGTGAAACCACCCTTCTTGCACATGCTTGAAGTGTTTTGCATTGGTAGGCTGCATCACTTCCCAATTGTTATGCCTAGAGTACAAACGTGTAGTGCATGCTCATCATATTTTTGCTTTCATGCAAGATGGCTGAGTGCATCAAGTAAAGATATTGCATCAAGTTTTGCTAAAAGCTTGGTGATACCCAATCTGAAAACATCCAGAAGGTTCAGCAGGCATTTGGCAATGATACCATGGGCAAAACTCAGACCAAGGAGTGGTACAACTGCTTTAAACATGGCCACACCTCAGTGAAGAGTGATCATGTTTATGTGTAACAATCCAGGAAATCTCTCATACAGTGAGAATAAGCACAGGATCAGTGCATTCCAGTTTAATGGAGGATTTGTGCATGCAAAGAGTGTCGGCAAAATGCGCCAGTTCATTTCATCCACACAAGCTTTCTTGATCAAGAACAACACACCACTTCTTCAGCCCTGATTTTTAGCTCTTCCACAATTTGAAAACCATGTTGAAAGTGAAGGAATTTTAGTTATGAGAGAAAATTAGGAGAAAAGCAATTGTGGATTTCCATCAGTCAATTATGTGACATGTGTGATACACACTTAGGTGATCATGTATCAAAAGATACATGACTGACGAGGCAGATTTTTTCCCACAGTAGGTTGCTATTTCTTTCTACAGTAGACCAGTTGCCATCCAAGGCTATAGAACCTGGTCTTTACTACTATTTACCCATAGCTGGGGGGAGAAGAGGAGGATTCATACCTTTCCCAAGAGTATTAGCATGTAAGTGAATGTAATGGATTCGACTATAATTTGAACTCGGCTTGCCACTTCCTCAATTCAAGCTGCTATCCATTACTCCATTGTGTCCTCGTGGATTTCTGTAGCATCTCATAAAGAGCATTCTAGAAGTAATACCAGCAGTGATCAGACCACTGGGAAAAAGAGTTAACTCCCAAAGGGAATATTTTAAAAGTAATTAAATAAATTTTGTAAAATGTAGAAAATTGATTTTTTTTATGCCCAAAGGTTGGATATTTTTTGAACAAACTTCATATTTTTCTTGATATTTCTGTTTTTTTCTTTTTCACCAAGAAAAATAATTTTTTCAGAAAAGCATACAATGCCATAAATTCATTATTCTTCATTAATCTTCATCTTTGCAAATCTACTCATACTTTTGGTTCTTGTTTTTTTTCCCACTTTCTTTTCTGGAATTTTTAAACCAATTTCAAATAATTCTTCATAGATTTATTTTGATTTCTGCTTCTGATAAAATGTTGGGAACTTCATTTACGTATTTTGTGGATAAAGACATTTACAAAAGCTTTTAGCAAGGAGCACAGTTTGAGAGAGATGTCAAAAAGAGAAAAGTTATTTAAGAACTATTACAGAACATGATGAGCCATTATTGCCAATGTCCTGAAAAGACAAGAAACATAGAAGAAGGAATGAAATCAGAATATTGGTGTTTTGTTTTATAAAATGTATTTTTAATAAAATATATCAAAGTATCTCTATAAGATGAAACAAGATCTTCTATGTGCCATGTCTCTTCAGGATGGAGGGATGATCATAGCTCTCCACAACCCTTTGTAGTTTTTTACCAAATTTTGTCTTTTTGCTAACTCTCCTAATCCTGGTTCTGCCATCAATTTACACAAGGTTGTTAGGTAGGTTATGCACTGTTTTCCTTGCCTTCAATATGTTCTGTGAGTGTCAAATTTTCCAAACCTTTCCTCATTATGGTCCTAGAAATTTTGACTGTCTCATTCTGATTTATTTAAATGTTACATTTGCAATGATGTAATTATGAATGCAAAATACTTCTGAAAATATCTCATGTTTAGAAAAGTATATACTTTTAAAATTTACACTATCTACATTATTCAGGCTGTTGTCATATTCATGATGTTTCGGCCGTTGTACACTCCAGCCCTCTTGAGGTAATATACATTGGAATTTTGAATTGAACACTTTATTTCGTGCACAATGATAGATTCCAACATGTATCACCTGAAGAAGGCCGAAGCGCACAACAACCAAAACATTGTGAATATGACAATAAAGATGAGGACAAAAATCTAAATAGTGTAAATAGTTACAATACCTCACCTCAGAAATATAGACAGATTCTAAAATTTAATAACAGAATTTTTTAAAAACATTTATAGAACAAATTATTCAATGCAAAAATTAGAAAAATCTTACAAGTGGACAGGAGAAAAATATTTTTATTGATTAGTTCCAATCTAGCTTAATTAGGAATTATGTATTGGCACTTTTAAGGCCCAAATTTGGTTGTGTGTGCCTGAGAGGATACCAGAAAGCAGCCGTTGTGAAGCTTTGCAGGCAGAAGACAGCAAGATTAATAAAAAAAACAAAGAACAAAGCTTTTTAATTAGTAAATCAAGGAGAACAATAACAAAATAATTACATTTTAGATGATCTTTCTACATCTGCCAACTTTAAGTGATATAAAAAAAAATGTGTGAAAATAAGGAGGACATTCGAGAAACAATTATCTGATGTGTGAAATAGGAAGTGTTTAATATAAAAGTTAAGGAAAATTTGGGATAATTATTGTTTGCAAAAGACTAATGAAATTAGAAGGCTGAAAAAAGAACAAAAAGGCTTCTAATGAAATCAAAATAAAATATTGTATACAAAATGATTAACCCAGGCGTATAATTTAGTAAAGAATATTGAAGAAAAAAACTGACAATAATGAGTCATCCATGCTTTTTAAAATTATTATTTACACTTATAATATATATGTTATGGGACCTTACCCATAATAACATAATGGACTATTCCATATGTAATAAGTACTGCACCTCAAGAGGAAGCAGGGAGTTCAGTCTGAAGTCTAGAGTGTGGTCCGTCAGAAGTCCGTCAGGAGTCAGTCAGTCAGAGCAAGTCAGTCAGTCAAGTCAGAGGCAGTCTGAAACAGAGTCGCGTTCAGACAATTACTACAAGATATTGGAATATTGATACTGGTCGAGACTACATTGTTTTCCCTACTAAACCTGATTGTTCATACTAACCCTTTTCTACTTATAAATATATAGTTATTTAATTATAATTATATTAGATATATATATATATATATATATATATATATATATATATATATATATATATATATATATATATACTTACTTTATAAATATATAGTTATTTAATTCTGGGGTAATCATGAGATTGAAGTTGCATTGTGTGTTATCTCTAGATTCTAGTGGTCTATACAGGATGTGGAATTAGTAAATACTAAACACTTCAGATATCTCGGCATATGGATCAGCTCTTACAAATTATGGGAGAAAAAAAAGTTGAACGTAGAATAGGCTGTGCCAGAGGTAGTTTCACCCAACACTGCAAATTGCTATAAAATCCAAACATTAACCTGAAAACTCAAGTCATATTCTTAAATAGCCTTGTCAGATCAAGACTTTCATATGGATGTCATCCATGGCACCAAACCCATTCAGAAATATCTAAATTGTCAATTGCATACAACAGCTTTCTAAGATCAATTGTTAAAAATGGCTTTGAGTGAGTGAAACCTGATGGTCTTGGCAAAGATCATCCTTTTTTTGAACATTGTGGACAGGTGTTACAGAATCACAGACAAAGAACTGTACTAAATAAGAGAAACCACATTACTTGAAGACTACCAAGAGCAGCAATAGCTAAAATGGATAGCACATCTAACTCAAATAGAAAATAATGACATAAACAAAATGTTAACATTCCACACCATTTCAAATATAAAGTTTGAAAGGAAAACCCCATCAATAATGGAAAGAGCAATAAAAGCTACTGGACTTTATAAACCTGTTTGGAGGAGGAGATAGAACATATTAACAGATTAGACAGCAAATCATCCTTTCCATATAGTGATTTGTCTCTCTGCTAAAACCACAGCATGCAAAGAAATCTGGGAAAGGAGAGGAAGGCATCAAACCTCTTGAAATCTCTACTGCCATTTTTGTGGAATTTTCAGTCTTATATAACAACTTAAAGACAATTCATTACTGAATTGCATGTCCTTGGAGGTCTAACATTTCCAACTCAGTTCAGGCCATCACAGTTCTCACTAGTATGGTTGGGTCTGCTATTTTTGCTTAGCCTATGCATCCTGTAATACTCATTGGTCCAATAAGATATAAGATACAATGTCTTGTTGGAGGATTTTTTTTTTTTTTACATGTGCTTTATATAATAGGAAATACATTTTATTTTATACACATATAATGCACCCCAGAATGATTTCTGAGTGATGCCTCTTCTGGGATCATAGAAAGTTTCAAGCCTCTATGACATCAGACTTTCTCTCCCATGGCCTAGCTGAGAGCAATCATTTCTGGTATAGTTTCCATATGACTGCAAGAATTGTAACTATTCATATGTATGAATTCTTACCAATTGAGATTTGTTTATTAGTATTTGGGCCAATCAGAGGAGCACATTCCATTTTGCCCTTAACTGTTATTCGAATTCGAATAATAATGGCAGTTATCATTTTTAGTCAATAAGAAATGTAGTTTTCATTGGGCTGTTGACTTATATCTATTAAAACTATTAATTTATCACCTAAATGCATTTTTTGTAGTAAATTAAATAAGATGATTTCTATCAATATTGGTTTTAATGTACTTTTAATATTTAACAGTAATCTAGCAATATTTTTGAAAAGTATATAACTATTAATTCCACATCTATGAAGTCAGAAGTCATTTGTTGTTTTAAACAAGGTTCAAGTTCTGTTTTTTGAATCTAAAAAGACTTTAATGTAAATAAATTAAATAATTCTTATAATATCAAAGAATCAATGCAACATGAATCTTTGACATTCAAATCTGGTGCCAAAAGTAGCCTGAATAATTCATGTAATTCTTTAGACAGAATTTCCCTTTTACAAGACATGGAATAACTCAGACAGCTTATTCCTAAGAAAATGCTGCTTTGTGAAATAGAGTCCCAAGAAAAGACTTCTCTGATTATTACAATCTTAAACACATCAAGTCTACAGTCAACCATTATCTACATAACCACATAACCTACATATCTTACTTTCTTCTCTTAAATACATACAGCAACCTCATTCAATAATCTCTACCTTGAGAGGCTCTTGGATCTTGCTTTGGATGAACATAAGTATATAATAAAAAAAATATAAATTAGAATTCTTTATTAATTTATAGTTAGAGACTATATCCTTTGTTATGGTAACTTAAACTATCTGTTCTCCTGTATAGCAGTGAATGCTGAACAATCTCCTCAAAGATGAAGCAACAGAATGTAGTTCTACAGAAGGATGCTGAGGATACCATGGACCGAACATGTGAGCAATGATAAAGTTTTAGAGAAAATAGAAACAAAAAGGAAACTTATACTTAACATTAGGAAGAGGTAGTTGAAATTTCTGGGGCATATAATGAGGAAGGAGGGCTTGGAAAATCTGATACTCATGGGTCAGATTGAGAGCAAAAGGGACAGAAGAAAACCGTTCATAACATACTAGATGAGATGGAGAAACAAGGTTTAGGTGAAATAACAAAAAGAAAAAAATTACTAAGAGCTACAAAGGACAGGAAATTGTGGAGAGCCATGATCACCTATTTCCTGAGGGGACACAGCATGTAATGAAAAAACTAAATTGGCTGCTCTGCCCAAAATGAGGATGAGGAGTATTATTAATAACCCCGTGTTGAAGAATAATAAAACCTATCGAAGGGTGGATGAACTCCAAGTGCCAGCTGCTAGTTTAAAGTGATGTCTTTATAAAATCACTATGAAGAAAGCGATGATGTGAGGAAATCACTTCACTATTCATGGCATTTCACAACTGACAAATATCAGATCACAGTGTGAAGGCATCAGCTCATCTAGAACCCCCAGACTCCTCACCTGGTAAAGCAAAACATATATGACAGTTGTCACCTGACCACTATCAGCGGCTGTCCACAACAAAGAGAAGGTTACACTCATGATATGGAATATCTGGATACTGTCATAATGAAGAAGATTAGAAAATGAAAAACAAAAAATAGAAAGGATGAGAAAACAATAAATATTTTATAAGTGACAATGACAGAATCATATACACAGGCAGAGATTAGAAAGAAACGAGAGAAGAATCTTATTAATAATGGTTTTGTTTCTACTTACTGCCTCTTCAATCACTATAGGGTTATTTAAGGCCAGATAAATGTTTTGAATTGTGATTGTTTTTAGCATAGCTTGATGTTATATGCAGTGACGTACAGAGATTTGGAGATGCCTGGGTGTAGCGGGGAGCAATTCCTTGATTGTATACCCCTAAAATTCAAGTAAAATTCAATGTCTTCCTTCCTCAGTAGGGGGACCTATAGGTCCTGCTACTGAGGAAGGAAGACATTTTAAGCAGAGGAAACATCAAATAAACACTTTATTCAAATTAAATATAATTTCAGTTTTTAGTTCACTCTTTGATTGGATGCCCGGGACCATTATAACCTTTGCCTCTTCTTCTGTACACACACTAATTTTTAATATTTGTACATATTGGCTAGGAATCTTTTTGGAGGAAAAGTTTGTGGATGTGTTAGAAATTTGCTGATTATTTGACTGGACTGAATTCAATTATTTTAATTTTATTTTCTTTGTTTTTTTTTAATCTATCAAATAATCTTTGAATATCTATTGGATCTCAAGTTCAGACCAGACCTCAAGAGGAACTTATATATATAATCCATTAATTGATGTGCAGTGGTTAGGTGATATCCAGGCCAATTCCTTGATTGTATGCCCCCAAGACTCAAGTAGAAGGGCATATAGGGCCTAGTACTGAGAAATGTGAGGAAGGAAGACATTTTTTAAATAAACTCTTTATTCAAATTAAATATAAACTAGATTTTTATTTTACTCTTTGACTGGATGCCCTGTGGCCATTGTATCGTCTACTCCCCTCCTACTTCTGCACACTACTAGCTATATATGGATTAGTGATAAATCTGGGTACACGTTAGTTGGTGAAAGTTTTTTTTTTTTTTAAAGTTATTTTGTATTCAGTTTCTGATACAAGTTGTTTATTAGAGTTTGCATTTTTAGTGGGGGATCTTTATGAAATCTGTTGGGTTCTTTTGTCTTTTTTTCTCAGTTTTCACAATATATTAAAGGTCTTGTATAGTTTGGTTTGGGAGTTTTATAGTTTTATATTTTGATACAAAGTTTGATTTCCTTTAACAAGTTAAAGATATTGTTTGATTTTGTGTTCTATTGTATTGTCTGCTTGCTAATATTTTTTTTATAATAACAAAGATGTGCACAATAGGGTTTGACATTCTGGTTTTCTATACATGTTGAAGGGTCATAGTGGGGTTTTTTTTTGACTTGATTCAATTTTTCTTATCAAACTGTGTAATGAAAGCTGTTTTGAATGGCCACTCCTTTAGATTGTTTAGCATTAATGCAGGTATCCTCTCTTGGACACACTCCAGTAGCATGCAGAAAGTGGAGGCAGAGGGCATGACGACCACAGGCATCCATATCAAGAGGTCATCCAATAAAAGAGTGAAATAAAAATTTAGTTTTTGAAATTTGAAATTGTCATTGTTAACTTTGTTGTACAAGTGCCCTACAATCCTACAAGCTGGTAGGAATGTGGATCCATGTTTTGATAAATGAGACCGGAGTAGACCCCTCCCTACTTGAGTCTTAGGGGCATACAATCAAGAAGTTGGCCCCGGGTATCACCAAATATTTTCACATCACTGACTCACTCTGTTCCTAATTTTCATCAACAACCTTCCCAAAGTCATCAGTTCTTAACTTGGTATCTATCCTGATGACACAACTGTTTATTCCTGTCTTAATAGTAAGTTTGATAGTTTTAATAAAATCAAATTGGCAACAGATCTTGAAAATGACTGTAGGTAACTGAGCTTGTTAATTTTAATGCTTCCCCACAAAAAAAAAAAATGCTTTCTATTAATTTTCTTATGGCTGATGCTAGCCTCCAGGAGAAAAACTCACTGCGCCTTCTTGGTCTCATGTTTTCCACTGACATGAAGTGGAACAATTATATTTGAATCAGTCACTAAGTCTGCTGCTAGGAAACTGTCATGCTAGATAATTCTTCTCACCAGAATATATCTTGCACATTTATAAGTCTACCATTTGGCTCTGCATTAAATATTACTGCCACATCTTGTCTGGTGCTTCTGTTTTATATGCAGGGATTCTTGACAAAATCAAAATACAGATCAGTAATTTTATTGATCCTGACCTGGCATCTTGGATTCAGTCATATTTCTACCATTGTAACATAGCTACCCTGTGCCTTTTGTACAAATATTTTCACAGTAACTGTTCTGATAAGCTATTCTATATGAATTTAAGTGCAGTACTAGATTGGCATCTAGGTATCATAATTTTACTGTTGAAATATTTAGTTGTAATGATAAATTCTTGTGGATTTGGAAATACACCAGACAGACTAATCAATGATTTAGAAATGCAGTTTTGCCTTCTAAAACTGGTTAAAGTGCTGAGTGCAGAAGTGATCTACTTTCAGTCATATACAAACTAAGAATAAAAGTTAAAAAAGGTCAAAGCAATACTACAAACTCTACAATAATTTCATTTGCAAACAAACATATGCAATTGTAGTTAAGAATAAATATAAAACTTTGGATCAGGCCAGAGACTTGAGGAAGCACTAGTGATGACAAACAAAGAAATCATCCTGAGGAAAGAAAGAAAAAAAACGTGGATGACAGATGAAAGTAGCAAACTAGTGAAAAAGAACAGAATATATGATTTTAAACAAAAACATAAGAAAAAATACAGACAAGTAAAAGAGCAATAACTTAATGAGAAATGTATAGAAAAACTACAAAATACAGATGTAGTGGGCATCACAGGATAGAAAAAGTGATGTTTGGAAAGATGTCTAAAATAAAAAAGGGGACAACCATAATGGGAAAAGAAAAGGTATTATAGTAATGGAATAAATTTCTTGGAAATCTATTCCATGACAACAAGCAAGGGAAATCTATAATGCATAAAAACATGGAAAGACCTATAGAATTAAAATCCGTGGTTAGGTCAGTACAGAAGAGAAAGAAAGCAGCATGACAAGATGAGATTGTAACAGAAATTCTGAGTGTCTTAGACAATTTTGGGATTAATAAGGTTACCAAAGTGATAAACGAAATATGACAGCATCAGAATATTAGAGGACCTTGGCAGATCAATCTGCACAGTGCTGCCAAGAGGACCAGGTGCAAATGAATGCAAATTCTATTGAAGAAATAGCTTGATGCACTACTTAACAAAACTGATGATTAGAATTTTAATGAATAAAATTAAACTGGAAATAGAGCAAGAATGATGAACTCAAGATTCTAATAAGAAATGATTTTCATGATCTGAATACTATCAGAAACTCAGTAACAGAAATACAAAAAGATTTATACCTGTGTTTCATGGATTATACATTTCTTTCTTTTTATGTGCCATGTCCTTTCAGGACTTAGGCGATCATGGCTCTCTACCTCCCATTATCCCTTGCAGCTCTCAACTTCCTTCCTTTCCACTGCCACCTCCTCCAGACTACATTCTGTCTCATCCACTTGCATAAGCCTGCTAGGTATGTCATGCATTGTTTTCCTTTGTCTCACTTTCCCTCTATTCAACCTGTGAGTATCAAATTTACCAGGCCCTCCTTTCTTATTATGTGTCCCAGAAACTTCAGCTGCCTCTTCCTGATATTAAGTATAAGCCTCCTCCTTGTTTGCATCCTCTCTAAGACCTCATTGTTGCTCACATGCTCGGTCCATGATATCCTTAGCATCTTTCTGTAGAACCACATTTCCGTCATCTCGAGTCTCTTCTTCATCTTTGTGGAAATCATCCAACATTTGCTGACGTAAGAACAGATCATATGTGTTCTATAAATGACTACATAAAGAATTACTTGAAATATTAGGGAAGCTTAATTTACATGAAGATCTACATGAAAAATATGGATAAATAATCCATAACATGTACTAGAAAAAAAAGTTTGCATATAGACAGAGAATGCTAAGTAAATTCACAATAATAAAAAGGAGAGAGCAACAAGAATTTTTCTCACTAGATTTATTTAACATATATAACAAGATGATTTTTAAAAGGACTATAAAATCTGTTAAGATTTATCATCATCGGACATACCTATAAAAATATTTTCTGCACAGATGATATTGTGTTGGTAGATTCAGAAGAAAAACTAAAACAACTATTAAACAAGTTAGTCAAGGAGAGCAAGAAGAAAAGACTAACTATTAACTGTTAGATGATCAAATGTATGGTTGTCAGCAAAAGGAATAACACTTGGTATGAGTTACATATCAGGTATGTCAAAATTAACTTATTTTATAAAGTACTACAGAAGAAACTACTTGAAATATTAGAAAAGTTTGATATTCACATAATCCATGTATGGGGAAAAAAACTTGAATATGGACAGAGGATAAAAAGGCAAATCTATAATAATAGAAGACTGGAAGAACTACCAGGATTTATTATCATCAGATATAATGATAACATTTACAATGCAGGTGTTAATGGTAAATTCAAAAGGTTAACTAAAAGAAGAAAGTAATCAAAGAAAGCAAAACAGAAAGGGTTAACCATTAACTGTAATAAAATTGTCATTAGCAAAATGGGCAATCCAATGTCTGAATTACATATAGGGGATGTACAGTATGAGACAATAAAAAATGTCACACAGAAACCTAATGGCACATAGAAATAGTAAATTATTTTTTTCTTTTTCTTAGCAAGCTATTAAGGGGTAAAAAATGTAATTAAAAATAAAGACTGCTTGTCTGATACGTAATTTTTTAAAATCCTTTGCAAAGAAGCAATTAACTGTGCAGTCTTTGATACTGCCTGTACTTCAGCTGTGTGTGGATACAAGGTGGCTACAGTGTTTTCTTGATGATTTATCTGATAGTGAAAGGAAGTATAACAAAACAGGAAGGCCATAAATTATTTAAATTTGGTGGAGGAGAGTAGTTAAAATCTCTAATGTCCTGTCAGTTGCCATATAGAATTGTTGAAAAAGATGTTATTATTCAAGTGGATATGGAAGTGATGTATTTTCCAGTTGCAACACTGTAGACCCTCAGGTTCTTGTAATCGGATTATGCAAGTTTTCAGACTCAGGGCCAAGCATTTGACATTTATTGACTGCCAAATGGAAAACCCAATCTTAAAATGTGTCAGCTTAATATTATGTAGTAGCTTATTGAATTGGGGACAGCAACAATGCGGGAAACAATAAACATGGTCATAGTATATGCTTGGAGATTAATAACGGAGATGGTAAGTAATCACATGTTTTCTAATAGAGTAAGGAATGGTTTGTAAATTTTAATGTTGCCAAAAACAAATCTGCTTTCATTTAATCACCATACAGAAGCTTTTCTGCCTTCCATCAGCATAGCTGATGAAAACATCCAGGAAAGGAATTGTTTTTTGTCTTCTTGGGCTCACGTTTTCCACTGATATGAAATGGAGTGATTATCAGTTATGTGTCATATGTGATGCACGCTTAGGCAATCATGTATCTTTCGAGACACGACTGACAAAGCAGATTTTTTCCTGCAGTAGGTTGCCATTTCTTTCTGCAGTAGACCAGTTGCCATTCAAGTGTATAGTCTGTCCTGCTATTTACCCATAGCTGGGGGGGGGTCAAAACAGGGATGCATACCTTTCTCAAGGGTATTAGCATGTAAATGAATGTAATGGATTCAACTGGAATTTGAACTCGACTCTCCAATTCCTCAATCCAAGCCGCTATCCATTACTTCACCATGCCTCCTGATTGATTATACTGAATCATTTTCTAGGTCTACTGCTAGGAAAGTTGGTTCATTGTATCATACCAGACAATTTTTTATGTTCAAATCCATCTTGAATGTTTATAAATCTACCATTTGACTCCCATATTGAATATTGCTGCCATATCTGGTTTGGTGCAACTGGAGATTCTTGACAAAATCCAAAGAATATCTGTAATGTAATCAATCCTGACATGGCATCTTGACTTCAGTCACTATCCCACCTCTGAAGGGAGGAGAGCATTAGATAGGTTAGATAAAGACAGTTGTTTGTAGCGAAGGGCTAAATTATATTCCATGACATAATGATCTGCTTAGGACAAATTTTTCTCTGAACTACTAGTGACCCTTCGAAATTACATTTTTTTTTTTAGATCTTATCTTCAAAACGAATGAGCACCATTTTTTAAGCACATAAATCTAGTCTGAAATTAAAATTTGTCTTTTCACATTGCAAATTCCAAAAAGGCATCATCAATACAAGGAAATGGAAGGCTAGCAACAAATAAATCAAAAAAATGCAGTAATAATAGAACAAGACAGCATGAGCAGTTGTAGACAGAAAAGCAAGAAGCAAGTTAATAGAAAAGGAATTCAAGAACAGAGAAATATTTGAGTGAGAAAGTTAGACAAGATTATCTTCAGAACATGATAAACAAAGAACATGAATGGAGAGATGCTATGATTGAGGAAGGAAGACATGACTACTTTCAGAACATGAAACACAGACTTCAAGACAGAAGAATTGCATTGAATAAAAATTAGACTATAAGATACCATGCTGGCAAGATGAATGTCGTTTGCCAATATTGTGGAGCTATTAGATTCACAAGAGAACTGTTGAATTGCTACCAAAATGAAAAGGTATCACTACCTAATATCCTGTTGTGAGTACAGGACTCGAATTTATCTCTGTATCCCACTAGCAGAGCACTATTAGTGTACTAACTTCTACCATTGCTTCTCTCTAAATAATTACAAACTATTAAGAATTCCATTTTTTTGCTTATGTTCTCATCTGATTTTAGCTATATATATATATATATATATATATATATATATATATATATATATATATATATATATTACAAGATTAGAATATATTTATTTGTGAGCAACTTGATTGCATTTCATGAATTAATTGTTGTGTATAAATGAATATCACTTCATTTTATTCTTTAATTTCACTGATATTCTAAAAGCATTGTAAATTGTCAAAATCTTTACAAGAACATCAATAATGCAACAAAAAATCATTTTTATTGCTGCCCATCTTTCATGTATGCATAACATGCATCTCCAGATTGCACATGATCCCTGCCTCAGTTGAGAAGAGTTAAGAAAAGTAATTCTAATATTATCTTTCATGGGGGGGAGAATGTTATTAATTTATATTTATTCCATTTTATTGTAAATGGTTTCATCTATGCATCATACCACATTTCAGTATTTTTAAGAGGAACTATATCACTTTTCTTCCATAGACTTGGGTGCAAGACCCAATTTTATCTCTGTATCCCACTGGCAGTGCACTATTGCTGTAGTAACTTCTATCATTGTTTCTCTAAATATTTATGAACCTATTAAGAATTGCATTCTTTTATTTATGTCCTCATATGACCTAAGCATGTGTACATATGTATATATTATAGGATAGCATTAGAATATATTTATTTGTGATCAAATTTTATGATTATATCATCATGTATAAATAGATATAGTTTTATGTGTTTTTGATCTCACTCATATTCTAAAAATTATAACTTGTTAAAATCTGTATAAGAACATCAATAATGCAACAATCTTTGGAATAAAACTAGATGCATTGCAAAAAATGTCCTTTTTATTGCTGCCTATCTCTAATGTACACATAACATACATCTCCAGATTATACATGAACCATGATTCAATTGAGAAAAAATTTAAATAAATAATTCTAAAATCACCTTTTAATGTGGAGAGAATGTATATAATTCATATTTATTCCATTTTATAGCAAATGGTTTCAGATTATTAATGAAGCTGTTTATCATACGACATTTCAGTATTTCTAAGAGGAATTAGATCACTTTTTTTAGAACCATCTGGTAATGAATGTAGGTCAAAAAGTACAGAGAGCAGCATTAAAAAAGTTATTAGTAAATCTGTGTAATTTAAACATGTTTTGCTGGTTAAAGTTTTATATGAACTAATATGTACTTTTAATTAACTAAGGAATATGACTTAGCAAGAAATAAAATTAAATATTCATTTATAAAGCATGGAAAGTAAAGAGTCAAAATTAAAAAGAAAATCTAAGATCTTGAAAAAACACATTACAAATCATTTCATTTCATCCCCCAAATGAAGAAACATGTTTTCTTTATGAACTCTCATTGCCAAATTTTTCGGGTTGGAAGTTGGGCAGTTTTAAGTCAGTAAGACCACAAGTAAGAAAATAATTTTTAGAGGATGGGAAAAATGATTTTGGTGGGGAGATTTCCAGATTATCATCTGGCAATATGCCTGCCAGTCAGAAACATATTCAAAAGGCTTTATGGAGAAAGATCATGTGGAATATTCAAAAAAAAAAAAAAAAGAAAAAACAAATTTGTAGTAGTGGGATTCAATTTTTTTAAGAATACATTCTCTCTTCTTTTACATCCCAGATTTTTTGTTTATAAAATATGAAAGTTCTCTCCATTTTTTTTCTTTTAAATTCCCAATATTTTGCTAATTAATAATAAAGCCAAGAGAATTTAAGAAGCAGTTTGGTGAACTTGTATTATTTTAGTAAATTGAATCCCAACACAGGACAGACACAAATACAATACAGACACAAATACAAAAAAACACTTACTTTTTGGCAAGGAATTGGAGGCTCACTGTTTGTATTTTATCTGTTTTTAGACCTTCATTTTTTAACCAAATTTTCTCCCAGTTACAAAATTGTTTTAATATATTTTTATTTGCAAATTGTGTTATTTGTTTTTTTTTAAACAATAGAGTATAGTTATTAACATAATTATATATATATATATATATATATATATATATATATATATATATATATATATATACATATACATATATATATATACATATACATATATATATATACATATATGAAGAAATATAGTCTTAAGGTGTGCTATATTTATGGGATAAAGTGCTCAATATCAGAGATAGAGCATGTGTAAATATAAAAGTGAACATAGAAGTTAACACTTAGAGGCGACAGTCTGTTTCATGCTATATGCAATCGTCAGGCGGCCTGACGATTGCATATAGCATGAAACAGACCGTCGCCTCTAAGTGTTAACTTCTATGTTCACTTTTATATATATATATATATATATATATATATATATATATATATATATATATATATATATATATATATATATATGCTCAACGTTGTCAGATAAACAGTCTGAAGTTCATATTTTCTTATTTTTGTTCAAGTACTTTTAACATTCACAGTCATTATCAAGAACTGATGTGGCATCTGTGTGGTAATTAGAATTCATTTACCTGCATCTTGGTATTCTTTGGGAAGCTGGGCATTTGAAATGGTCTAGCATTATGTCATTTAATGGCTATTGGGAATGAGACCACACAAAAAGAATGCGATTTATTTATTTAACGGTTTTAATTTTTTTTTTGTGTGGCCGCATTTCAAATAGTCTTATGTTATGCTAGACCATTTCAAACATCCAACTTCCTAAAGAATACCAGGAGGCAAACAAAGGAATTCTAACTACCAAACAGATAACACATGGGTTTAATGACATCTAAAGTACTTGAACAAAAATAACAATATATATATATATATATTACGAAATGGACAAAGTCCGACAATTTATTTATTAAAGACATTTTTATGTTTAACGTTCTTTTTATAGATACAAGTATTTAAGTAAATGCTCTGTTTATAATAAACAGTATTAAATAACATTTACGGGCCTGAATGTCCGAGAAATTTTCATAGAAAATAGGCACGTCAAGCTAAATGACGGTTCCGTATAGGATTCAGGTTCGAATCCTGTCAAAGAACGAATATTTTCTATGAAAATTTCTCAGACATTCAGGCCGGTAAATGTTATTTGATACTGTTTATTATAAACAGAGCATTTACTTAAATACTTGTATCTATAAAAAGAACGTTAAACATAAAAATGTCTTTAATAAATATATATATATATATATATATATATATATTGGGGGGGGGTGGCTGTAGGATTTATATTATAGTATTTATGTTGTTATTAAGTTTAGATATTTTTTAATGCAGTTAATACAACAACTTGTTTACTTTTACTTTACATGCATGTTTTAGAGAAAATAAAAAACAGTCGTCAATTATTTATACTGTGTTTCAATAAGTAGTTTATGTATTTCCCTTATGAATTTGTCTCTAAAATTGAAAATTTTTTTCCAATATGGTAATAATCAAATATTAACCTAATTCTTGCAATTATTTTATTCTTCTTTAGATCCCTTGTTCTGTGAAGAAGCTTTGTCAACTACCTGGTTTCCAAGAGAACAGGGACCAATTTTAATCCTTCTACCACATATATTAGGTTGGTGCAAAAATAATGACGTAATAATGTCGTTTTTTGACGTTAAAAAATACGTCAAAAAACGACATTATTACGTCATTATTTTTGCACCAACCTAATATCTTTTAGACTTCTCTCTTCATTCCAAAATCAATTTGAAAATCTTCAGTGTACAGCCATGTACATTTTTTATTCCTCTTTATAACAATCAAAACAAGTAGTAGCACTTTAGTAAGACTTCTCACTCTGGTAGATATTAATTTCACTGTTTAAAAAAAAGGGATCTCCATTCATACACACAAAACCTTATGTTTATAATAATAAAATATAATGTATATCAGATTTAAAAAAAAATATTAATGGCTTTAAAAATTACTTTATGTTTTGGGTATGAAAAATGTTACCATATACAGACTTTGAAATGACCAAGAAAGAGATATGCATTTTTGTTTTTTTTTGATTGCTTCTTATGGCATAAAGGTAAAGAAGCTTACAATGTGCCTCCTGTCAGGAGTCACGTTTTCTTCTGTCAAAATTTTCAATCTGTGTACTGAGAAAACTTTTATTTTACTGTTTAAAGAAGAGCAGGGATGCCTACTCAAAGACATGTACCTAATATTAAATATAATGTTTATAGTAATAACAATCAGAATTTAACTTTTCACCAAAGTCACAAAGTGCTTTTCAAGATGGTTGATTATCAAAATAGATGTCCTAAGATGGAATAGATATAGGTTTTTAGCTTCTGATAATAGAATTTCTTTCTTTTAACCAGACTATGTCTGCAGACTGTTAGTTGAAAGGTCAAAGTTTTTTGCCTATCTTCTGTATTGAATGCATGCATTTCTACATATGAACATTTTATAGCAAGAAATAAAATTAAATATTTGACTTTAATTGTTTTTATCTCTTGACTTTGCAGTCTTTGTTTTTATTATAAAACATTTTATAATCTTGAAAAAATTTTTTTCAAATTGATTCTACTGATCCAGAAAATTTTCCCCTTGTCTCACAATGAGAAGCAGATTTTCCCTCAAATTTAAAAAAAAAGGTTAGAAATGTAAATAGTTAAAATGATTATTTTATTAGAGGATTTTTAGAGCAGGTGTTAATCAGCAGTTTTAGAAGAAAGAGGTTAGTGTTATTAATAAAATCTCACCACTGGTGCCATCGTTTATCCACCAAAATGGATTTTTCCAGCTGTTTTCTGACAAATAGACATGAGAACAAAAGAATAAGTAGGTTAAATAAATTTGATTTCTCTATACATACACATCATTGCAACAAGTTGTTCAGAATCTGATTTTATACGAGAAAGATCTAATTAATAATTCTTTGATCTAAGTGGTATTTTTATACGGTTGACACAGTAGAATCATTTAAAAAAAATAAAAATAAATTATCACTCTTCTCTGCCTTCAAAAGTAGAAAAAATAATTTTGTACTTTTATATTTGTAGCGGTAAAAGCCTAATAACTTTTTATAAGTTTAATGACTTATCATCATTTCTCAGTTAATCACAAATAATTTAAAGTTCTCTTTGTGATCTGTTGATGTCAAACCTAACCTTGATGGAACAATGGCCATTAGAAGAGTTGCAAGACATTGACTAAACAGGCCTGACATATAATGAAATCTGAACACTGATTAATGAACCTATATCATTATTGATGGATCATTGGAAATCTTCTGATGACCTTTTGGATTAAGATGCTTGACCTGGTCAACCATTCAGAAGAGTTACAAATACAGTATGCATCATTATTTAATTTCAAATTGGTTACTTAGTGACTATTTCCAAGTCTAATAACGAACATTTGACATAGATACATAAACCCAATTCAAACTGATTTAAGAGAATTACTATTATTACAATATATTAATGTTTGTATAATTCTGACATTAAATTATTACTCATCTAATACCTCACTTAACAACTTACAGTGTTTACTAATGATGAAATTTATACTTTCTTCCTCTTCTCAAAAGCAATGTGTGGGTCTGAATGAGAAACTAGAGAGCTGAGCTCAAATTCTAGTCAAGTTTGTTAAATTCACTTATATGAAAATACCCATCTCTTCTCCTCATAGCTAAGGGTTAAATACAAGGAAATGTATCTGGAAAAATCATTTTGATCTTCCAAAAATATTGTTAATGCAATATTCACTCACAAAAAAAAAAAATTTATTCTTACAAATCAAAATATGTTTTGGCTTTAAATAAAGCATAGAGGGTTGATAAGCCATAAAAAATCAATGAAACCTTCTCAAAAGGCAACAATATAATTATTCTTATTAAAGTTCATTAAACTCTCAGCAGCTGGTATGTGTGTGTGAGGGGGGGGGACTTGGCTCCCACCAAATTTTTATCAATTGTGGTATTTTTTTTACACAGTGTTTTTTAACAGAATACATTAAAGAAAAAAATACAAGAAATAAAAAACTATCAAAGCAAGGAGTTACTGGAAATTTTAAATGTTCTTGCTGTTAAACCTCTATGCAGTCTTTGATAACTTAAGGCTAAATTCTAAATTTTTTTGACCCTCCAAAAACATTTGTCTCTGCTACAGCCCTTGACTCTACAAATGGAGCAAAAGTGAATATGTATAAATCTCATTTGTTGCTTCAGTTAATATGATTATCCCCACAATGATGAACAATTTGGAAGGAATGACTTCTTCACTCTTAATATAATCTAATTTATACAGCCTGAAGGTACAAAGAGCAAACATCTTGTGGAATCTGACAAACAGACTGCAAGAAATTGCTTGCAATAATGCAGGCCAACTGCCTTAACATTCTCTCTAAAATGCTTCAGTATTCATTTTATCTGTTTCTCAGTGAAAATGTGACCAAAGAATGCTTCAACTCTCTCCACTAGTTTTTACTGTAAAGTTCAACCTTAGGCAGAAAATAGCACCTTTCAATCGGATAGGTAGTGTGTGTGGTGCATGTTTAATTTCATTATATATTCAATGTCTTCATTGGTGAAAGACGAGAATGGTAAGAAGTCTGTCGCCGTAAGATCATTTAACAGTTTAATAGATTTTGACAACCACTTTGCAGCAGTCATTCTAAATCAGCTAAAAGAACTATAGAATAGAACCAACATTTGTTCATTTTTTAATTTTTTGAGAAAAGCAGGATTCAAAGATTCTCTCTATCTTGTCCTCTCATCAGTTATACACACATACATAGCTGTGTTTTTGGGGGAGTAAGATCGGGATAAACCTTTATCAGTCTTATTGTGCCTTCATTTGCTGTACAAAAAAATTATCCTGCCACTAAAGGTGACTTTGATCCCTAAACAATTGTGTGTTTGAATTTCATAGTTGTGTTTTCATATCCTTCTATGGCAACAGAAAACAACATTGAGTGAAATTAACAATAACAATAAGTATGCTGCAACTGAGAGGCGTTGAAAAAAATGCAGTGCCAAGGGAAGTAATATTAATAATGGAGTGTGGTTAATCTCATACAAACCTAGGTAGGTCCTGCCAGATAGAGTATTTGGCATAATGATTTGAGGCAAGGTTTTACAAAGCCAGGTGCTCTTCCTGACACCCAACACTCATGTTAGTACAAGTACGTCAAATATTTTTATCAAGACACCATCTCTAGGAAAGTTGACATTCAAGGCTTGACATCTTATATATATGTATACATATTACCCATTGGCTTCTATAAGAAGCTTATCTGCCCTTTGACAGGTCTTGTTTTTTATCCTGTGGGTTGGTATGCTAAACTTTTCACCAGCAGAAAAGCTAGTGTGAGTGCTGGATTAGATGCCTACCATCTGTCAGGTTGCACTGGGTTACATGTAACCAGTAACAGACCTGACACTTCCCTACCATCAGAATTATTTTTTTAATGTATTTGGCATTACTTCTTTATTTACAATGTAAAGGTGTTCCAATATAACTCTTTCTCACATTCATATAATTGTATTTGTAAGAGCAATCCCCTAAATAATTTCTGCTAAAGATTTGGGAGAATACAGACTTAATAGAAAGAAATATGGTGGTTCATGCTTTGCCAAGTACTCTATGAATTAATATTTGTATTGAATTTAGTTTTTCTAAAAGAAATATTTAATAAAACAAAACCATTTTAAGATGAGTTGATTTGTTAAGCTACAAGTTGAGAGTTTCTTCAAGATTTTTGTTTGTTTAGTGGCATATCAAATCCTTATGGGTCATTTAATGCCAAAATTTAATTTTCTTGGGAGTATTAGTAATTTCTTTGACAAAAATATATTGCTGGTAATTTATGAAAAAAATGTATTTTTATACTTTCATAGTATTTGACTCCAATTTAAAGGTTAACTATTTGCGCAGGTGCTACCAACTTTGATCAGGGTAGTATTGAGAATAACAGCAATTAAGAGGTAGTTCCACACTCCTCAGAACCTCTCAATCAGAGGCCTTGCTGCCAGATGCAGTTTATTGTCAAACCTGGGACAAACTGATAGATATCAAATTACATTCAAAATGATACAGTACATTTCTTAATAAGGAATTTAAAGAAATTAGCTTAACCCAATTACTAATTAATAATCTTTAATTAACACTTCTGACACTGTGGATCTAATTATATGTTTATTAAGAAATTTATATTGCCTATTATAAGCATATATATATATATATATATATATATATATATATATATATATACATTTTCAAGACACTGTGAAATGTTGTTTATGTTATAAACAAACTGGTGCTTAGTGATATTTTCAAACATATAGTCAATCTATTCTGTGATGTATTTTTATTATATTGCAATTTGAGGAGGGGGTTGTTTAGTTGCAGAGTAGTTGACTGAAATCTGTTATGAACTATGAGTTCCTTTGTATTTTCTCAGTCCAGCAGCTTGTATATCATATTCTGCACTTCTGTTACTGCTTGGGCACTTATATAATCTCTATGCCAGGGATGGCCAACCTTTTGATTCCATGTGCCAATATTTTGTACGATTAATTTAAATGTGCCACACAAACATTCAATTCCTTTCAGCACGTGTTGTAATGTGGACATATTTTAAAGTTATAATAAAGTCTATTTATCTGAAAAATATATGCTTATGACCAGGGGCATATCCAGGAGTTTTGAAATAAATATAAGTTGTGCAATA
>OZ010601.1:54552119-54602119 GCA_963932145.1 Acanthosepion lycidas | reverse complement strand
AAAGTCTTTTAAAAATAGAAAGTTACTTTTGAATTCCAGCCATGGAATATAAAATTTTAAATTCACAGCATCCTTGGTTTGTGTGCATATGCAGTTGTACCAACATAAACAAATTTAGTCCAATGAAGTGCTAAAGGATGAAACACATGACAAGAAAACTTTTTCCACTTTGTCATACATTTTTCTCAAATATATATGTTTAAAATCTGCTATATTAGTGGAGGAAGAGTATTCAGTATAGGGATAGAGAATTTACAGATCTAGACAGAGTGGACATAGGAATCAACACTGCATTGAGATTGTCAGTTTCATACCACAAACAATCTTCAGACCATATGTAAACCAAGTAATGTTTTTCTTGTGATAATAAGCGCAAGAGAGAAATTCAAGTTTCTGAAATTCAGACTGAAATATGAAAATTAATAAGAATTAGAAATATTTAATTATGGCTCATTGATTTCATATAAAATGATTTCAGAAGCCAAACAAATTTTAAAAATATACATCCTGTATTTAATCTATCTAGAGTTATTCTCATAGATTAAAACAAGATATTTTTTTAAGTACGTTTCTATTTTTTTCATGAATCTTTTATTATCTCAGAGGGAGGTTGATATTTTATTGGAGAGCATCTAAAAGGTATTTCTTTATGACTAGAATTGATTAGTTCAGCCTGACTTTTACTTTATCAATATTCTTCAAAGTAGGTCACTTCTGAGGCCTCTTAAAAGTTGGTCAGAACATTGTTAATGGACCATAATAAAACTAAAAAAAATGCTGTTTGGATTATATATTTGAATCTGTTTTAAGTTCTCAAGAGAGAAATCTCCATAAACAATTAAAAAAAAAAAATAAAGGCAGAATTCGAACATTCACTTATAGTGGTGGTGGTTTGTTTGATGAGGAAAAAATAAAATAAAACAAAGAAACACTGGAGTGATTGTCTTAGAATCCATACGAGCAGAAACAAAAGAGAAATTTTAATTTGTTCAACTGTCAACATTGTTTTAAATCTTAGCCTCAAGTTTCAAATTGAAAACTCTTTCTAATTGGTTAATTGTGATTGAACAGCTAGACATTTCGCTTGTGGCTTTTATTCTACTTAAAAGATTAAACTGACATCCTTATGAATAAAATGTGCAGTGCCAGTCAGATCCAGAAAATGGTTTAGGAATTAAACATTGTAAAAATAATAGTCTTGGCTGGATTGGGAGGAAGAATGGAAAGGTGGGGGAATTTGTTCAAATTACTGGGCTCAATTTCAACATTTTGTAGGTCATAAATATTCACAAAGTAAGATTTTTCTTATTTTTTTCTTTATTTACAGTAAAGTTCACACTGTGCAACGTTGGGAGCCACTTGGGGTAGAGGGTAACATTAAGTGGTAGCTTATATGGGGAAGAGGGGAAGATAGTGGTTGACTCTAAATAGATTAAGATTGTAGTGATCAAGGAAACATCCACTAAGGAGTCTCTTCCATAGGGCAGCGGTTCAAAGGAAGAAGTTGTTTGAGTGGAACTTACTTCTCACTGATGGAATACGAAGGGAATGTAAATGGCTTGCTACTATGTAACTGGCATTGGTAGATCCTAGCCATGAAGGTCAAACCTGCTTTATGTGACTAGTTAAGTCTTGATTTAATATTGAATTATGAATGAAGTTTATGGCAAATTAAATTTTGTATAATGCTCAGCAAGTATATTTTCAAACCATATGTCCCTATTTCTGAGTTTAAATATATATTATGATGGTAAGTTGATTCTTAAATAATGGCCATGTAGGGATTTTTATTTTGAGTGGATTGACATGGTTGTTAATCAGGTTTCCAGGGTTCTGGTTCAGGGTGTAAGTTTTATATTAGAGCACATTGACTTTGATATGGTGAATGAATAGTTTAAAGCTACAAAATATTTTTTAGATTTATGTTACCTTTAATTAGATACCTTAGATTATTTTGCTTATAAAAACTGTTTCCCAGTACATTGAGTTCTATATATGGTCATTGTATTAGGCTGGTGCTATGGTCACATAGTAACATATCTGAGAAAGCGACATTATTTTTGCACCAACCTAATAGTACCAGACAAGCTTTTTCAAAGTAGATTCTGACAGGGGAGGGGTGTATTACATTCCAAGATGTTTTCACCATGGTAGTGTCTCTTAAAATTCTGAAAGTATTTTTATATATGTCTTACTAAAATACCAAAATTTTCTCTTTTTAATTTTTGTTGTTTGTTAGTCAAAATAAAAAAAAATTCAGTATAAACAATGCAAATAAATAAGAGAAGATTTTCTTTGGGGAAGGTGATAGGTGAAATTGAGTGAAAAATTGTAGGAAACACCATTGCATATTTTAAGAAGTTTCAAGAACTGTTCTGACTACAAGCATAAGCATATTTATGTTTGGATTAATAGAAAAAAATAAAAGTCAGAAAATAGTGAAATTATAATCCTTATTTGATTGTTCTTTCCATTTGTTTTATTTTTGTTAATATTTGGTTCCATCATTTTAGTACCTAGGGTACTTGCTGAAATTTTTGAATCAAACTGACTCCACCCATCAACTATGTGCCCAGGACCTTCCTTGGTACTCTCTGAATTAAGCTTATTTACTTAAAGGATTGTTGACGGTATACCAACTCACTTATGGGTCAATCAATCATGAAATTTAATTTCCTTGGGAGCTTTAAAGTAATAAAAATAGGATATATTGTTATTCTGCTTTCACAATTGAATACATGGTAGATGATACTCAGCTTTTGTGTATATACATGTTTGTGGGACATTAATTACTAAAAGCAATGATAGGTGTATTTTATGCAGTAGTTTTGTTGAAGTTATATTTTGGAATACAATTTGATTTCTTTAAGAAATTGTGGGATGTTATATGGATTAATGTCATGAAAGAGTTCTTTCATGTTGGTTGTTTGATTAATTTTGTTTAACAGCATATCAACCATTATTGGTTATTTAATGCTGAAATCTAAATATTTTGAACACAGTTTTATGGCTTCTATTAAATATGCCTTCAACTACAGATAAAATTTATTGTTGGTAATTTTTTATATAAAATGTATTATTGGTATTTTTACTATGAAAATTTATTTTTATACTTTCATAGTGTTTTGTTTGCCCACAGCAATCATCATATATTTGTTTTGCCCACAGCAATCATCATATATTTGTTTTGGCCACAGCAATCATCATATCTAAAAGGTGCTACCACCCCAGGTCAGGGTGGACTTGGGAACAACAGCAGTTTAGAGGAGGTTCCTCAAAACCTCCAATCTCTTGATCACCTTGCTGGCAGATGGAGTTTAAAGGATTATCCCAAGAACCCTGGCTGCATAATTTATAACACAGTCATATTGGATATGAGAACACTAATTAAAAATACAGGTGGTGTTTTGGTAAGATAATTTAGTACTGTTGCTACTGCTAACTCTCACACCATGAAGGCATGAAACTCATGAGAGAATACATTCTCCCTTCAAGTCTCATGGTGTCATGGCAGAGCATGGGTCGAATTAGTAGATGACTGGTGGGATGGTCATTAGATCATCACAGGAAGTCACTGAGCCAGTGAACACAACACTGTGTGATGGTGTGGAGGATGCTCATCTGGGAGGAGCTTCTCATTGATCACAAGATTGGAACAATCCATCCCCTCAATGGCACGGGATTCAAAGCTATGGACATGAACGGTGAGGATCTTGCTAAGAGGCCATGTCTCAATGCCGTATAGTATCACAGAGAGTATGTCTGTGTTGTAAATACTTTACTACACATGTAAAAAAGTTACAAATTTCCAGACAGGATGGTGGTATCATGAACTTTCTTTGAAAATAATATGGTATTCATGTTTTGGAGTTTGGTACTCCCCACACCAATTTTGAAGGTCTTAAGTGAAGAGGCTGATGAAAATATAGATGCTGGCATTTTAGAATTATTTTCTGGGGTTCTTCTATACAATATTTGTATCAAGATACCAGACAACCCCGAATAGAAGAGGATAGAAAAACTATGGTTTCTCAATTCAACTACTGAAACAGTTGTTTATATATATATATATATATATATATATATATATATATATAACAGTTGTTACATATAATTGTGACTTGCCCTCAAGGGAATGGAAATTGCAAGTTATGATAAAAGATAACTTTATGAAAAATATATTTTAATTAATTTTCAAACTGAAGTTATTGTATAAAGCTTACTTTTTCTTGGTTTTCTTAGAAAGATTAAAAAGCCTGACGTGAAAGATATGATGATTGCACCAAACATAATGCCTCCTATTTTATTATGCTGGGTTTGGGTTTATTTTGTTTTATGGCATATCAACACCTCAATGGGTTATTTAATGCTGACAAAATTTTTAGTATAGATTTGTATGAACAGAATATTTACATTTTACAATATAACAATGTGTTGCTGGTAATTTTATTATAAAAATGTATTTTTATTCTTTCATGGTGTTTTGTTTTGTTTGGTGTTTAACTGTGTTCCCATAGCTTGGACCCTAACAGGTTCTACCACCCCAAGTCAGGGTGGACCTTCAAATGACAGCAATTAAGAGGTGGCTCCATGCTCTTCAAAACCTGGTTAGAGGTCTTGCTGCCAAATGTTGTTTATTGACATAACCAGGACTGTTGATCCATGTCTTTAGGGATATAACAGAAAAAGTAGGCTCATAATTTTATTGCTTTGTTAGAGACAGCAGTAGAGCAGCAATCTGGTAAAATGGTGTCTGACTTGAAAGTGTGTAAAAGCAAAAGTTTATCACTGAATTCTTCTATGTGGAAACAAATTGGGCTTTTTGACATGCATTGAATCTTGCTAAACATTGACAGTGACAAAACAGAGGACATTATCATCGTTAAGTGGTAGATAATGTTTTTCAGCAGTGGTAGCAGTGTTGTGGGCAACAAGCCACATTAGAATATAATATATGGGCTGGTAAAAAAAATGCATACCCAAAGGTGGTATGGTAATTACAGGGTGCGATGGGTAAACTGTCATCGTTTTATATTTTTAATTTTATTCATGCGTATTGTTTGTTTTAGATTTTGTTGAGTGTACAATATAGTAGAGTCCTTGACGCAATTCTCTCTGCCAGAAATTTGGAAATAGCATGCTGTACTGCTTGGAATTCGCACCAGAAGCTCAAATATAAAAATTTCAGAGTGTTTGGGTGTAAATCTGAGAATAGTGTAGACGATTCAGAAAGAGTTTGATGAGTCTAATAGTGATTATGAAGTTGTTTGGCATGATCACTAGTGATTGCAATGTTATGCCTTTATCTTCTCACAGGGCCTCAGACTCAACAGAGACCTACACCAAGTGCCTTGAGGAGGTAGTGCTGTCCTGGGTCAAGAGTGTGGCTGCTAGAAGATCCCTATGTCTGTCGAAGGACTGTGCACCATGTCACAGAAGCAGGAGAACCCAGCCATGGCTGTTAGACATTTCCTATGATCACATCACCCCTTACATCTGGCCACCTAATTCCCTAGACAACAACCTCTTTAATTATTATGTGTGGGGCACAGCTGAGCAACAGACAAACAAAATTCTTTAAAACACCAAAGATGAACTGAAGGCAAGGATTATGACAGCATTCACCAACTTAAACAAGGAGACCATCCAGAAGAGATGCAGGAGATTTCAAAGTTGTCTGGAGGCAGTGGTTGAAGCCAATGATTTTACTGAATAAATTTACTCTTTAGTATTTCAAGATATTTTTGTTTAACTTTGGTAAATATATCTGTTAAAATGAGATGTCAGTGTTATTTTTATTTTTATATAATTTAACTGACAATTTATCCATCAGACCCAGTATATGAAAAAAATAATGTTTTGTAGCTGAAAAACTTATTCTATCCAATGATTTTATTGTGGTCCTTGTAGATGTTGCAGTTTCTGTGGAAATATTAGGTTGGTGCAAAAATAGTGTCGTTTTCTCACATATGTTACTATGGGATAAAACGACATTATTTTTGCACCAACCTAATAAATTAGAAACATCACTTTTGCAGTATTCTTTTAATTTCATTTTTATTTTTATTTTTTGAAGTGAGAATTTTATCTGTAAACAAAATATTAAAAAATGGTGGTAGGAATATGATAATAAAATGATGTATATATTAAATATATATCAAGAGTTTTGATAAAATATTAATAATGCTTATACAAAAAGAGGGGTTAAAAAGTTACCTATCCAACTCATTTAATAAAATCAAACCAAATATTAGAATTTATCCTATAATTATAGAGATATGTAAATGATTCCCTAATTAGTACAGCTAAGGCATGGACTCTATATATTCCCAAGCAGTAAGGGTAGAGCAGTTTTTGCTATACAGGATAAACAGTTACTACTGGACTGATGAAATATATAATTCATAAAAAGAAACTTTCCTTAGTTGAACTGAGAACTTTTCAGTATCCCTCTTGTATTGTGCGACATTCAGATTCAGTTGATGTAAAACTTTTTTTTTTAAAAAAAAACAAAGTAGACTCACCGATGAAGCCTTCTTGGCAAATACACTGAACCATGACAGAGTCAAGCATTAGGCAGTTGCCACCATTTTTACATGGCATTGCACTGCATGGATTGTTGCCACATTCGGCTGCAAAGAAAAAAAATATTTGAAAATGTCTTCAGATTCTATTTCACTTCATTCCAAGAGAGGAAGAAAACTAGAAAATGGAAGTTACAAATTGATTTAACATTCTGGTTGATAGAAAAAAAAAAATTCTCAAACATCTCAGTACTATTGCAAGACCTCTCAATAGATTTTTCATAGCAGTTCAATGAAATTTTAAAACCAATGATGAGAGAGATCCTGCACAAGTTACCTTGCCTCAAGTTCAAGTATCAGTTCCCCAAAAATGACTGAGAATGTGATATCTAAGATAAGCAGTTCAAATTAGAAGGATCTTAAGGTAAAGGAAGCTGTAGAAAACAATAGAATTATTGTGAAAATCATGCAGAAAACCACTCAGTAAAATTGTTACAGAGAATCCTGAAAAGGTACTGTTTCACACTGAAAAGAAATTGTGGAGGATTACAAACTGACATGATTGAGAAAGTGGATCATTTTAGAAATACAGAATATTAAGATAGTATCCAGTGGCAATCCGCTTTATAAAAATGGAGAAAGGTCTTAGAATTGCACACTTTTATCTCTAAATGTAGGAAGCTGAGAACTATCATAGCATGAGAGTATTTTACAAAAGGTTAACACGAAATCTCTGAAAAGTATTTGCTAACTGGAAGAGGACAGAAGGTGGAGATAAGGAGGACATATTAATGACAATTGTTAATCTATAACTCTATAACAGACAAAAAGCAAAACCATTGCAGAGAAAAAGAAATATATGGGTTCATCAACAAGTAAAGGAAGCTGTTAAATGGGTGCTATTCACAGAAAATAATTTTATGAAGGTGTTTTGCAATGGTAGAGTGATTAGAAAGAAATCTAGCAGGTTGAGTCATAAACAATTTCCATTTACGGGAAATACTTATAGTGATAAATGTATCAGACTATTCTTTAAATTGTTGGATGAGTTTGATAGTTTCTATTTATTCTTGATAAAATACAAAGAAGAATATACAATATTATTGGTCTTGGTATATTTTCCACTACCATAACGCAGCTTCCCTGTCCCTTTTCTACTTTCATGATAATTGTTCTAATGAGCTTTCCTCTTTGGTACCAAGACTTTACAAATTTAAGTACAGTACTGGATTAGTGACAAGCTCTCATAATTTTTACAGTTGAAATGGCTAGATATAGCCAGAAGTTCTATGCTAATTGTTCATTCTATTGGACTTATCACTTGTGGAACTCTCATTTGACTTATTGATTTCCAGTCAACTTTGATCTTAAAAAATTTAAATTCTATGTCAGTTTAATGTCAATGTCTCTCTTCTTAATTCCTTTACCTTAATGTCAATGTCTCTCTTCTTAATTTCTTTTTCCTTTAATGTCAATGTCTCTCTTCTTAATTTCTTTTTCCTTTAATGTCAATGTCTCTCTTCTTAATTTCTTTTACTTTAATGTCAATGTCTCTCTTCTTAATTTCTTTTTCCTTTAATGTCAATGTCTCTCTTCTTAATTTCTTTTCTTTAATTTCAATGTCACTCTTCTTAATTTCTTTCTTTAATGTCAATGTCTCTCTTCTTAATTTCTTTTCTTTAATTTCAATGTCTCTCTTCTTAATTTCTTTTTCCTTTAATGTCAATGTCTCTCTTCTTAATTTCTTTATTCTTTAATGTCAATGTCTCTCTTCTTAATTCCTTTACCTTAATGTCAATGTCTCTCTTCTTAATTTCTTTTCTTTAATTTCAATGTCTCTCTTCTTAATTTCTTTTCTTTAATTTCAATGTCACTCTTCTTAATTTCTTTTTCCTTTAATGTCAATGTCTCTCTTCTTAATTTCTTTTACTTTAATGTCAATGTCTCTCTTCTTAATTTCTTTTCTTTAATTTCAATGTCTCTCTTCTTAATTTCTTTTCTTTAATTTCAATGTCTCTCTTCTTAATTTCTTTCCTTTAATGTCAATGTCTCTCTTCTTAATTTTTTTTCCTTTAATGTCAATGTCTCTCTTCTTAATTTCTTTTTCTTTAATGTCAATGTCTCTCTTCTTAATTTCTTTCCTTTAATTTCAATGTCACTCTTCTTAATTTCTTTTCTTTAATGTCAATGTCTCTCTTCTTAATTTCTTTTCTTTAATGTCAATGTCTCTCTTCTTAATTTTTTTTTTCTTTAATGTCAATGTCTCTCTTCTTAATTTCTTTTACTTTAATGTCAATGTCTCTCTTCTTAATTTCTTTTCTTTAATTTCAATGTCTCTCTTCTTAATTTCTTTTTCTTTAATGTCAATGTCTCTCTTCTTAATTTCTTTTACTTTAATGTCAATGTCTCTCTTCTTAATTCCTTTCCTTTAATGTCAATGTCTCTCTTCTTAATTTCTTTCCTTTAATTTCAATGTATCTCTTCTTAATTTCTTTCCTTTAATGTCAATGTCTCTCTTCTTAATTTCTTTTCTTTAATTTCAATGTCTCTCTTCTTAATTTCTTTTTCCTTTAATGTCAATGTCTCTCTTCTTAATTTCTTTATTCTTTAATGTCAATGTCTCTCTTCTTAATTCCTTTACCTTAATGTCAATGTCTCTCTTCTTAATTTCTTTTCTTTAATTTCAATGTCTCTCTTCTTAATTTCTTTTCTTTAATTTCAATGTCACTCTTCTTAATTTCTTTTTCCTTTAATGTCAATGTCTCTCTTCTTAATTTCTTTTCTTTAATGTCAATGTCTCTCTTCTTAATTTCTTTTCTTTAATTTCAATGTCTCTCTTCTTAATTTCTTTTCTTTAATGTCAATGTCTCTCTTCTTAATTTTTTTTCCTTTAATGTCAATGTCTCTCTTCTTAATTTCTTTTTCTTTAATGTCAATGTCTCTCTTCTTAATTTCTTTTCTTTAATTTCAATGTCACTCTTCTTAATTTCTTTTCTTTAATGTCAATGTCTCTCTTCTTAATTTCTTTTCTTTAATGTCAATGTCTCTCTTCTTAATTTTTTTTTTTCTTTAATGTCAATGTCTCTCTTCTTAATTTCTTTTACTTTAATGTCAATGTCTCTCTTCTTAATTTCTTTTCTTTAATTTCAATGTCTCTCTTCTTAATTTCTTTTTCTTTAATGTCAATGTCTCTCTTCTTAATTTCTTTTACTTTAATGTCAATGTCTCTCTTCTTAATTCCTTTCCTTTAATGTCAATGTCTCTCTTCTTAATTTCTTTCCTTTAATTTCAATGTATCTCTTCTTAATTTCTTTCCTTTAATGTCAATGTCTCTCTTCTTAATTTCTTTTTCCTTTAATGTCAATGTCTCTCTTCTTAATTTCTTTTTTCCTTTAATGTCAATGTCTCTCTTCTTAATTTCTTTTTCTTTAATTTCAATGTCTCTCTTCTTAATTTCTTTCCTTTAATTTCAATGTATCTCTTCTTAATTTCTTTTTCTTTAATGTCAATGTCTCTCTTCTTAATTTCTTTTTCTTTAATGTCAATGTCTCTCTTCTTAATTTCTTTTTTCCTTTAATGTCAATGTCTCTCTTCTTAATTCCTTTTCTTTATGTTCTCTCTTCTCCATTTCAACTGAAGCAAGGAAATAAAGCCACTAAGATGCAAGAGGTTACTGAGTGTAAAAGATTGTGAGAAAAAGGAAAACAATCTTTCATAGTAACCTTTAGCATCTTAGTGGTTTTATTGCCTTGCTTCAGGTGAAATGATTAACAAAAAAATAACAAGTGCTGAACTGTTATTTAATATCTAATTTCTTATATGCCAGTGAATGCGGGACGATTTCTTCACACATAAAGAGACTTGAAGCAACAAGATGGTTCACCAACAGAAGCTCAGAATACTAAGGATAGAACATGAGAGCAATGACAATGTCTTAAGGAAAACAGGAAGAAGGAAACTTATAATTAAATGAAAGTGACTGATGAAATTTCTTTGATACATGATAAGAAAAGGGACTTAGAGAATTTAATACACATGGGACATGCTGAAGGCAAGAGAAGCAGGATGAATAAGTGAGTAACCTACTTGATGAATTTTTGTGAATGGATAGCAGAACAGGGAGAAAAAATTTAAAAGTCACTTAGAGTAAAAAAAAGACAAGATGATCCTTATAAAAGGATTTGGTACATAGGAAAAGATACAACTGAATTTTTATACATACCAACATCAACTCCATCTATGATGTCGCCTTGTTCATCGGGGTACATAAGTCGATAGTTATACGGGTTTTGCTTTCCACCAGCCATCAGTTCACGAACACACCCCACCAAGCCAACCTCAACTTCAATTCGACTTTTTATTCTGCAAATAGACAATAATGGCATATAAGAACATGAATATATATTTATACTGAGTGACAGATAATTTAAAACAATGTACTTACAAAGCTGTGAAGTTCTGGATATGTCCTACATAGAGAGGTGAGGCAAGGTTGAGTGAGGTCAGGCCTCCTGGGCTGCTGCTTCTTGACGTATGACTATGGCTATCCACTTGTAGAACACCATCTTGTCCTGTGCGATAAGCAATGATTCGATGGTATTTGTTCAGCTTTATTGGTTTGGCACTGCGAATAACTGCAAGACCACTACCCAAGTCGTATCTACAAAACAAAAAAGCAACATCTATAATTAGCTAGAAGGCAAGAAAGCATTCAAATGCAGCACTGGTGGCAAGAGTTGTCATTGAGAAAATTGGATTTGGCAAAAAAAAAGTGGAGACAGGACAAGCATATAAACAAAGATCCATTTTATAGATATCTGATATAAATTTATATTTGGTCAAGTTACCTTGAACATTTATCTTGCATCAAGGTCAGAAGGTCATTAGGATCGCATTATGTGTCATAACATAGCTGGTCAATATAGATGGTTGCTGGGGGACTAATTTATCTTGTGCCATGGCTTGGTGTCTAGAGCAGTTGATCACTCATTCTTGTTTTCTCGCCAGCAATGTCAAAGCACATTATCTATTTGCATCAGATTGTTTACTCTCAAGAAAGCATTCTGAGTTTCTGTAGAGTCCAAAAAAGATACTGAGATTTGAAACAGGATAAAACTAGACACACATTGAGTAAGAGCTGCTCAGTTCTCACTTTCCAGTCCATAAGCTTCTTCGAGCCCTTTTGAATGACAAATTATTTCCACCATCCAACCTCTCTCTCACAGTCAGGATGTGGCAAGCTTTTTGATGATCTATCTCTACTTTCACAGAAAGTGCTCAGATGAACTACATTCCTTGGTTCCACCAGTTCTAGCCATCATGGCTAAGACCAGCCATATCACTCCCATTGTAATGAATTATCCACATTCCCTCTGTATTCTGTTAATGAGAAGTAAGTTTTGCTCTGAGGGCTTCATCCTGTGAACCATTGCTCTATGAAACTTCTAAGAGGATGTTTCCTTGATCCCTAAAATCTTAACCTGTTCAAGTCAAGGATCAACCATTATCTTTGTCTTCTATCTGCCTATAACTGCCTCTTAATGTACCCTCTACCTCAGATGGCTCCTGAGCTTTGTACAGGATGAACCTTACTGTAAAAATGTTCTGATCTTTAATTTTCATTTTGATGTTTTATACTAGTTTGAATAATAATTTAAGAATGAAACTCCTATTAGTACTGGAAAGAGCAATAACAGCTACTGGACTCGAGAAACTTATTTTCCTGGAAAACTGTTTCAAGCAAAAGATTTTAGAAATTTCAACCAACTGCAGTACTAGTTTCTTGGTTAATGAATACCACATAGTTCCTGATTGCTGTTAACATTACCTTTACCAATGGTGTGAAACGATTAATAAAATAAAAATAGACTGTTTTTATCTTATAATCTTATCTACCACTTCTCCATCTTAAATTTTGCATATCATATTGTTTTTGATGTTTCAAGTTCTATTCTAATAGTTTCTTTTCTTGTACTTATCATCTGTGGAACTACATGCTTTTTGACCGTCTGCAATCTTCAAAAATTTAAATGCAGTGTCAAATGAAATCTTATGAGTTCCTGAATCCTGTATTTTCTCCTCGCTAAAATATTCTCATTCTCTTTCACTAGCAGTAACCCCTTGTGTTCTTAGTGGCGTTATCATTTTACCTGGGGTAAAATGATTAGAAAAAACTTAGTACTCAAAAGATTTTTTGATATTATTTTTTTAATCAAAGATCAGGCAGTAAAGCCACTAAGACACAAGAGATTACTGGGTGTAGAAGAATTAGGAACTAAAATATTACTAATGAGTGGGAAGAGAAAAGAGTAATCAGTAGGACAGTAGATAGCAACTGACATTGCATTTAAATTTTGGCAGATTAAAGTTGGCTAGAAAGCATGGAGCTGGAAGGGAGTTCCACAAACAAGAAGATCGAGAAAAGTAACTGTTAGCATAGAATTTATAGCTACATCTAACCAGCTCGTATTAAGTATTTTCATTATTACATATTTTTTTTTTAATTTTTATTTAGGTCCTTCATCTTTTTTGCTATTGTTTATCATTTGGGAATAAAGATGTTAAAATTAGTCTTTATAATTTATAAAAAAAAGAACTCCTGTAATAAAACTAAATATCATTTAAATTTATAAAACAGTAATATTAAGATTAATAATAGATATTATTATTATTACTGTTTTATAATTTCTATGGATGATGAGAGTATCTAATTGGTTGATTGAGGATTATAGAAAGAAAGAAAACTACTTTTGAATTGAAATTGTGAAATAATTTCATTGGTTTTAAAGACGGGCAGGTCTTTTTGAAAAATAAAAATAAAGAATTTCTAATAAATCTTATTTGGACATCTTTAATTGGCAACTGATTCACTAAATTCAATGTTCAATTTACAATGCTAAAATTTTTTTACTGCTTCAATTCTGCACAATAGGGTTATTAGGTACATCTTTCAGGGCCACAGATTGTTTAGATATTCTTGAATTTTAGGAGCATGTGGCTGAGAACACTGTATTATATGTTGGTTAAGCAAGCCATTGATAGTGAATTTATTCATGAGGAACCTAAAGGACAATGAATCCATTGAAGTCAAATTTAAGCTTTCCAAACAAATACCTGTTTAAAAAGATCTTTTTTAAGACTATATCTTAATTATTTTTTGCTTCATACTTTCAATAAAAAATAAGTTTGAATTTTAATAAAAGCTTTTTGTAATATTTTTAGAATATAGACAAAATATAATTTTTGCTTTGTACAATCCTCTTAAAGTTTATAAATTAAAATACCTTTTCTTAAAACGAATAAAATAGAAAAATCTGAATATCATCTATGTTTCATTGCATTCTCTTGAATAAATTTAAACTAGGTATCTCCATGAAAATTCTAACAAATCAGCATATAGTCACCAAAACATGCTTGAAATGTAATGCAAGCATAGTTTTATTGTCAAAATCTTTGTTACTAGAGGATGGATCAAAGTAATTTTGATTATTTAATTAATTTTTTTACTCCTTTTTAGAAAATTCAAAATTTTTATTAAAAAAACTTGTTTTTTTTACATCAGTGGTTGTACTAACATATATATATATATATATATATATATATATATATATATATGAAGAAAAATATATGGAAAAAACAAACAAAAATCCTTATATGCAATTATGCTGTTTTAATGTTAATATAATGTCAACATCGGACGTTTCGGTCTAATAAACCATCTTCAGGACATATTCCTACAATATAATTAACATTATCAATTCAACATGACAAAGACAATGGACATAAGACCGAAACGTCCGACGTTGACATTATATTGACATTAAAACAGCATAATTGCATATAAGGATTTTTGTTTGTTTTTTCTGTATATTTTTCTTCATACTGTCAGATCTATATCCATATATTTGCTTACATATATATATATATATATATATATATATATATATATATATATATATATATATTTGTATATGTTGCATCAGTAGCCACTTATTGTCACTGACTACGTAGCATCAAAGTCTTTTACTTGTGTGATATATATATATATATGGTATATATTCGCACACATATGTATCAATACACATGCTATTTTTTTTAATGGAAAACCCCAAAGGCTATTATTCGATTATTATAGCTCTTCTCAGCCCTGTTTTCTATGTAGTATTGAATTTTGCACTCAACTTGCATAGACACACTTTTATAAAAGCTCACAGATGACACTTTTCTCTTTTCTTGTGTGTTTTCTTATCTATTGTTTTCCCTTCATGCCAAAGGGAACAATGTACTTGATATTTTCTCCAGAGTTTAAGATACTTGATCTTGGCTGTATGACTTCAGATTATGGCTTTTGGATTCTCTTCCAATCTATTCTCTCAACTCCAACTGATTTCTTCTTAATAACTACAAGATTATTTTCTCTTTGTTCAACATTTCAGTGAATATCCAGAGAGCACTGGGCTGGTTAGAAACCATCAGTCAAGTGCATTTTTAAATAATTATTAATTCAAGAAATTAAAATGGCAATTATCATTTCATTTTATTATATTCATTCGCTTAAGTGTCAAAGACTCCCTGAGGGGTATGGGGCCACAGCCTCAAATCTAGTAGACTCCCTGAGGAGTATGGTCCATAGCACTGAACTCCTATATACACTCTGAGGTGTATGGGGTCACAATGTGTGTGTGTTTGTCTATATACATATACATGCATACACATATGTGTATGTGTATATATATATATATGTGTGTGTGTGTTGCATTAGTAGCCACTGATTGTCACCGAGTACTTAGCATCAAAGTGTTTTACTTGTGAGAAATATATATATGAATATAAATGCACACATGTAACAATACCCATGCTAATGGAAATCCTTAATGTTTATTATTCAATTATTATAGCTTTTCTAAGCCCTGTCCTCCATGGGAGCACAGTTCTCAAGTCCTGTAGACTCCCTGAGGAGAATCCGCCACAGTTCTCAAGTCTCATAGACTCCCAGAGGAGTATGGGGCCACAGCCCTCAAATCCTATAGACTCCCTAAGTATGGGGCCATAACTCTCAAGTCTCATGGACTCCTTGAGGAGTATGGGGCCCACAGCTTTCAAGTCCTGTAGACTCCCTGAGGAATATAGGGCCACAGATCTTAGCATTGCTGTTGGGGTTTCTATCGCAAGTAGTAGATTTTTATGGGATGGAATTGCCAGTTTTGAATTTAGAATTGTCTTATTCCTAGACCAGTTACCAAGCATGGCTAAGAAAACGACTATTTAATCCATAACTGGTGGAGACAAGTTGAATTCATACATTTCTCCAAGTTACTTGAGCATAAGTGAATGCAATGAACTCAACTGAAATTCAAACTCAGCACTACAATATTCTCATTCCAAGCTGTTTTCATGACACCACCTGAAGATCCAAATGAAGGCTTAATAAATAGTGAAAGGAATTCTTTTTCTAACAAAATGCATACACTTATTCTTCTGCAGATAATGATTTTCTTACTTACCTGAGCTCTACATAGCCTTGGTTCAATGTCAGAGACACAAAGTCCCCAGATCCGTCTTCTTCTTGACTATTAAAGAGAATGATGCCATCTTTGTTTAGACTTTTGAATTCTACCTCTATTTTCATGTCTGATGTTGCATTTCTTATAAGCGGCATTCTTAGATAAGATGTCCCTGAGAACGATGGGATGTCAAATGAAACAACTGGAAAAACAAAGGACAAAAAGAACAATGAATTATGTGCTGGTGAAACAAGCCATTGATAGTAAATTTATACATAAAGAACCTAACAGGCTATGTGTGCCTTGAAGGTAAATTTGAGTATCGTCTGTGTAGCACATTGTATACATAGACAATATAAAAATTACATGTTGGCATAAAGGCATGTTCTGGCACACATACTCACACACATTGCTATATGAAAATAAATATGAGTTAGATATAGAATTATATATGATAAGATGATGAGTATTGTTAAGAATTGGTCAGGAAGATTTGTGAAAATTGCTTACTGTCTTTGCAGATTGAGCCACCAGTTCCCAGAGGACACAGGCATCGGTAACCCAAAGTTTCATCCATCAAACATGTTCCTCCATTTTGGCAGGGATTCAGTGCACATGTTGTATTGGTGTGAGGTACAGCCGGACGTACTGACACAACTTCTACAGTAGAATAACAAAACCAGAAAATAAATAATGAAAATAGAGAAATTAGCATAGATATATTTGTTACAAAAGAAATTATTAATCATCATGAAGTGACATTGTAATTTAAATTGTACTCTTGAAGCTCATTGATTTGACAATAAATTTATGCTTAGGCAAATATTTCTTTGTACATTGTTCGAGACTGTTGTCTTCATCTTTATTGTCATATTCATGTCGTTTCAGCCATTGTACACTCTGGCCTTCTTCAGGTGATATACAGTGGAATTTCAAACTGAACCCTTTATTTAGTCTACCGGGATAGATTGTTCTAGTTCCGCATGCCATACCTTTTCTGAATATCTAAGTTTCAGTTATCTCCCTTTAGTAACTCAACTCTCCAATTTTTTAAAATTTGAATTTCAGATTGCTCTAAAATATTCTTAAAGCTTGTTGTGTAAGAAAAGGTAAACTATTTAAGACATTAAATAAATTGCCTAATAGATAAAAATTACTAAATGTTGTTGAATTTCTTTTTAATGTAATAATTATTTATTTCTGTTATGGTCCGATTCCTTGTACCACGGTGATAGTCCAAGTTAGAACGAATAAAGAAGAACGCGAACACAGTTTTGGAATAACACAGATATATTACAAACAGGAATATATACAGAGAAGTAGAAAGTGTTAGTACGAACAATGAGGTTTAGTAGAGAGAACAATGTAGTCTCGACCAGTATCACTATTTCAATGTCTTGCAGTAATTGTCTGAACACGACTCTGTTTCGGACTGCCTCTGACTCGACTCTTGACTCATCTTGAACTACTGACTCAACTTGAACTACTGCCGAGGCGCAGTATTTATTAAGTATGGAATAGTCCATTATTATTATTATGGGTAAGATCCCATAACAATTTCTATGTCTATTACTTTATTTATTAGGTTGGTGCAAAAATAATATCGTTTTTGACGTTAAAAAATACGTCTAAAAACGATATTATTTTTGCACCAACCTAATATTTACTTATGTATTAATTTATTTATTTTAAATATTGAAAGGTACACAGTTAACCATTTTCTTTTAATATTTTAAAATGTTTTATGCTCATTATGTTAAGAAGTAATTTAGAAATACAGGGCATAACTTAACATTTCAAGAATGTTTTATCTAAGTAAGTTTTCTCTTTTAATAAGCACATACATTTTTCAGATCAAGGTGGTGGTTGATTGCAAAAATGTTGTTCTTATTAAAGTTTAATTTTTGCCTTTTCTTTTAATTATATTGTCTTTATATAGACATTTTATAAATATCTGAATATTTACACATATCTAAATACACCACTTGTGCATTAATAGATGTAGATAGGTTCACTTATCATCTAGTTCACACCTCCCTTTTGAACAGGAGTAGAAGTTTGTCTCTCATTTCTTATTTACGATTGGGTTTCCTTCTAAAGTTTTCTCATTATCTTTTACTTCCAGTAGCCACATGCATCTTAGTGACATTATTGCCTTGCTTGGAGTGAATTGATTTAAAAAATATTAAATGTTACCTAAGCAGTTTTTCTTGTCCATAGTCGGGATATATCCAGTATTGCATACACAGATTCCTAGTTCACAATGACTGTTGGGAACGTCACACAAATTTTCTCCTGGGCACAAGTCTTCTATCCTTCCTGAAATTGAAAAAATTAGAAAGATATATAATTTTTTATGTATAAATTTTTATAGATTTGAAAAGTATTTAAAGAATAAAATATCAAATCATTTCAAAAGTTTGTGCCTGATTTTTCTTGTAAATATAAAATGACTGCAACTTAGCAATGTTTTGGTGCTAATTTCTGGTGTCTTATAGATTGTAACCATTCATTGTTCAGTTTTGGTGCTAATTTCTGGTGTCTTATACATTGAAACCATTGATTGTTCAGTTGGTAGTCAGACTTAAATGTTGCTGTTTGTCCACAAGTAAATACATTAAAGAAAGAAGATGAAAATTTGCACTTTTGCCATGTTATGCGCTATGAATTTCAGAAAGGAGTAAATATTGGAACTGAGACAAAAACCTAATTTAATTTTATCATACCTGTACAGAGTGGGGTCAATGGTATAAGTGAAAGGTGGTGGGAAGGGGAAGGAAGAAGATGTTATTGTTTGGAAGAGGAATTCCCTTCTTTAAAAACATCAGTTAACTGTCTTTCTGGGGTTTCTTTTCTTTCTATTTTCTGTCTATTAGTACCACTCAAATCTGCTTGAGACTCCCTTGTTCTCTGTCTCACTATGATTTTGTCCAGTGAGATTTGTTTTTGCCTTTTCTCAAAATGTTTCTCAAGTTAGACATAGCATTATCATTGAAAATGTCAATTCTGCTACTGCTTTATCGTTCCACAAAACTTTGCATCTCACCCCATTTTGAAGATTAAAAAAGTAGGAACATGTTCGTCACTTGAGACACAGTTCGTCACATTTATTGTTCAGAAAATTTGTTTGTGAATCGATTTGTTCATGGTGACAGGCATTCATGACCCGAGTTTGCACTATACTGCAATTATTTTGAGTGGGAGACTTTTTTCTCTACACTCAAATATTAAGACAAGATATTTTTTAATACATAATATTTTATTTGTTGTGTAATTTAAGTTACACAATTATTGTACGTTGACAGTAAAATCTTTTGCAGACCTAAATATACTGAAATATATCATTATATAATTCATATATAAATATATTTTTGTTTAAATGAGATAGTATTAAAAATACAGATACTTTAAATTTTCAAATCCTTATACAACCAATGAGTAAATAAGACATCTATAAGTACTATCAACAGCAGAACTCACAAAGATAATAGTAGAATAATAAAGTGGTGGGGGATGCAGTCAGTGTCAAAGGGCGAATTTGAAATCAGGGTATGCAGTTCATGATGACCATTAATGGTTATAAGAGAAATATGAGAAAATTATAAAATCAAAAATCATCATTATGTATTTAAAACTTACTTATTTACTAGCTTAAAAGCTGTATTCTGTGCAAACTTTTAAGCTAAGTCCTGCCTCTAGCTCAAAATGAAAAAGACATCTGACCCACTTTAGAAATTTAGATAATTTGGAAGAAATAACTCTGAATTCTTCAATTCACTCCATAGAACTTCAAAACCTCACTTTAAGTCTGATTTGGAGTATAAGTCCAATTCTATCCAAAAGATCGATTTGGGCTGAAAATTGAGTTCTTCAAATCCCAAACTTTGCAGAACTTCAAAATCTCTCACTTTAACTCTGATTTCTTGGCATTTTGAAGAAATAAAATTGTTTTCCTCAATTCACAAAGTTTTGGAGATATTTTAAACTGGATTTAAAACCAAGTTTTTGTGCTACTTTAAACTCAATATAAATAAAAAAAAACTTTTAAAATCACTACTTTTTTACAGTTATTTTAAAATTTGAATTTTTAACTGTTCGTTCTTCATCTGGACATAAATCTCAATATAAATCACCAGATGAAGTGCAAATTTTCAATTCCAGAATCATCCTGATTCCAAAGAGGTATAATATGTCCATGTAGAGCAAGTTTGGCCCACCCAAATTAGAAGGGTTTCAGATTTTTAGAATGGATAGACAGAATTCACTATTTATTTAAGAAGATAAATTAAATCAATTCTTTATTTCATTTTGGCAAATCCTCAAACACCTTGTTGTAAAAAGTATCAGTACTGTGAAACTGTACTTTAATCTGCTTCAAATCCTAGAAATGAAAACCAAAAGACTCAAGCTATCTTCATGTTAAGAACAAAAAGACTCAAGCTAACTTAACTTTTGTACTTTTCTAACTCAGCCTTAACTCTTCAGCCTTCTTTCAGTCAGTTCTTTCACATTCTCTGTCCTTGTGCATATAATTAATGTGGGACTGTTATACAGAAGCAGGGGCCTTCTCTGTTTACACTACACTTTTAATTTCACTTGTTCACAATTTATCCCATGAAATGAAGAAATAGGAGTTTTTAAAAATGATAAAGAGTGCAAAAATAATGCTAAAGATAAAGAATTTTTTATTACACAAAAATTTTAAGGCATGAAGTGCATGCTTTATATACGTAGACACTTTGCAACAGGATTCAGATATTTTAGTTATACCTGAGAGAGAGCATCATTTCGCAGTCACATTGGCATATGTGTTAGTCTGATCTTTACCAGAAATTTGTGTCCATTTAGACTGATATTCTAAAACCTCCACTTAGACCAGTGTTTCCCCAGAACCCTAAGGTTTTGCAAAAGGTCTCCAAGGGTTCCCCAAGAACAGGTGAGATAAGCTAATACACTTTTAACTTTTTATTTAATTTCATATATGTAATATTATTAAACACACACAATATATTCTTGGTTATTATAATATTCTGTTTACATTTATTTTATAGGTATATGATATTGGTTACTGATGTTTATTTTTTACGTTTGAGTTTAGAATTTTTTTGTGTGAATAAAAACACACTGGTGAAGTATTATGAACAAACAGTATGAATTTTATTTAGCATTACCAAAACATTTGACAAAGAAGTATTAATTTTTCTTTAAACCAGTTATTCAAGAATATATACTATGATATTAGGTTGGTTAAAAAATAATGACGTAATAATGTCGTTTTTTGACGTATTTTTTAACGTCAAAAAACAACATTATTACGTCATTATTTTTGAACCAACCTAATATTTACCACATGAACTATGATGAAAATAAAATGAGAAAGATATGGTATATAATTTTGTTTTTTGCACAGGGGTTCCTTGAGACATGTAATTTATTTTAAGGGTTACACAAGGGTAAAAAGGTTGAGAAATGCTGTCTTAGACATACTGTGAACATATTTAGGTTTTCTTATTTATTTGATTATATATGGTGTTCTGTTACCCCAGTACAGAAACTCTATTGTTTTGCTTCCCATTTATTTGTTTTTTTATTAGTTTAGTTAGATTGGTCACCATTTTGACTACTTCTGGTTAGACCTTCATCAGAAACTCTCACAATAAAGGCATGACACAAAGTACATGGTCAGTAGTAGTTTCATCATCCTAATCTCACCCTCACTGTTACCATCACTGGTTTGTAACTTTTATTACCTCTTCTCCCTGTATTTGTTTATTTTATTATCACATCATTATTTGAACATTTTTTTTATGAAGCCATACGTTTATTTTATGTTCGTATCTCTCTGTGTAGAATCCTTCCAACATGTGTCCACTGTCCACATACACTGTTGCAAAATGTAACCTTCTAATCTCCTTTTCCAAGAATTCACTGCAACATTGAAATGTATTCTAGTAGCAAACTTTAAACATATTCATGTAAATTCACTACCTTCCTTTACTCCTTTAGACAAATGGTCATAGTTTTATGTTCAAGCCCCGGCTGCTTTTTTGTCATATTTCTTATTACCCTTGTTTGTTTGTCTTTTCAGATTAACTAATCTTATTTATATCTATTTATTTTTCTTTTCTAGTTTTACCCTTTTGGTCATTAATGTATGGGACTTAATCTTCTTCGGAGTTTTAATTGCCTGGAGGTATTTATTTGGATGTCTTTAAGATTACAGAAGAATACTCTTGAGGTCAGAACATATGATTTTTAGAGAAACTACTTCTAAACTAAAATACAATGCAGTTTAGCTGAATCCACTGCTGAAAAAAAAAATGGAATCAGAGGCATTGATTCTTACAGAAACAACTTTTAGAATAAAAATAGTTACCACACTGCTGTTCTACCTGATATGTATTAGGTTGGTGCAAAAATAATGTCGTTTTCTCACATAGTAACATATGTGAGAAAACGACATTATTTTTGCACCAACCTAATAGCTGAATGTTTATATGGATTTGATGACTCAATTTTTGAAGAGACCTGTTCATGCAAAATGATTGAAAGCAATTGGTTCCACCAGATTCCAGTAAATAAATAAACACTTGTAAGTAACATAAAATAAAATAAAATGATCTATAACAACTGTGAAGAATCAAGGGAGGATACAAGTGAAAAAAAAAAAACGAGATTTTTGTAGATATTGAACAAATAAATGAACATCCTTATGTTAAATTAACAAAACAAGAATTTGATAGATATCTAAAGACTCTTCAAGCATTCTTTAATCCTTTTTTTATTCCCAACAGAGATATTCATTTTACTTGTTCCCAGTTTGTTACATGGCTTCAGACTTTGTCACCAATATTTAGTTTCACATATTAAATCATTATTTTCTGTCTCCTTAATTTGTGTTCTTTTATCATCCTCTCTCCTTAATAGTGTTTGCTTTTATTAGGTTGGTGCAAAAATAATGTCGTTTTTTCACATATGTTACTATGTGAGAAAATTACTTTTACACCAACCTAATATATTCTCTTATACTCAGTAACCCTTTGCATCTTAGTGGCTTTATTCCTTTTTTTTTTTTTTGGTGGTGGTGGTGGGAGATAAAATAATTTTTAAAACATTGCAGAAGACATAGTACATGTTTAATGACTACAACTAGTTTGATTATCTGAAAACCCAGACTGTTGCTATGCATCATTTCACTTCTGTGCTTACTTTCTTGGAAACTTTACAATAAGTATTCATAGCTTCAATCAAACATTTTTTTCAGCTGCCTTATATTAAATTAGAGTTTTGTTTGTTTTTTCAGCAACTTTTCCTCCTTTAATTTAAAGATAAATCTGTAATTTTACTTTGTTTCTCTTGAAAGTTCTACCTTTCTCCATCCATTTCTTTTTTTAAAATGTTTAAACTATTTTCTCAATCATTACACTTGTGCTTAAAGATGCTCATAGCCTTCAAGTAGAGAAATCCTGGAACTATCACATTTTCAAACTTTTGAGGGTCATTTATAGTTAGTTAGATTAGTTGTAGGGCCGGTGCCTGATACATCCAAACCTCCTGTATGGCAGGGGAGAATGATTAAGGGCCCCCAGGCAGTGCTTTGTGACCTTTACTATCTTTTCTTTTTCTATCTACATTTATATCCTTTACAAATTAAACTAAACACAACTATTATTAAAAGATGAAAAAGATTCAGATTTTGATGTCATTCTGGAGTCTTTTTTTTTGTCAAAATCTGTGAATTTGTTTTGCTGAAGTCTTGAAGAAAGACGACATAAAATTTACTATTTTTTTATACATAATATTGAATGTGTTAAAAGTGTTCAAGTTTTTATTAAGAAAAATCTCAAGTTGATGTTAAAAATTGCTGCAAAACATTGTTGATGTATTTAAGATAGAATGATGAGATGTATTTAAGATAGAAGGAGGAGCTGCATTCACTGGTTCCCAGATAGAATGATTGAGATGACAGGTCTCCAATTTGTATTTAGATATGTTGTATTTATTTTCAATTTTTCTAGTTGAATTGTTCACCTACATAATTGGGTTACAATAAAATGTGTTTTTTATATGAATACTACCTTATAAAAAATTGAGATGTAGTAGAGTGGGGGCACCCATATCATAGATCAGGTGGGAGACAACAAGACCCTTGCACCTGCCCTGGGTAGTTTTATAGTATGTGATTCAAGCTAGGAAATACCTGAAGTTTGAATCAAATTTAATGACCTTCAGGAACTTTGATCTAAGAAGAGTTGATCTATAGTGATCCCAAGATGTATTGGTTTTGTGACACCAAAGTTTCTACTTGGTATCACCTTACAAATCAACAATTCACCCTTGTATGGAGTATTGCTGCCATATATGGTCTGGTGCCCCTTCTGTTTGCCTCGGGGTTCTTGATAAGCTCCAGAGGCAGATATACAATGTAGTTGGCCCTTCTCTGGCATCAGTCACTTTCTCACAGATGCGCCATTGTCTCCCTCTGTCTGTCCTACAAATACTTTCATGGAAATTGTTCCAAGGAGCTGCATTCACTGGTTCCCAGTCATCATGAGTTCAAGCACCCTACAAGGCTGGCATCTCGCTCTCACCCCTTCACTGCCGAAACTCCTAAATGTAGCCGTCTCTTCTATTCCAATAGTTTCATGCCTCGCACATCTCACCTGTGGAACTCCCTTCCTTATTCCTATTTCCCTGAGAGCTATAATCTCCAGCTATTCAAGTGTAATGTCAATCAACATCTCCAGTTGCCTTGATCTATCAGCTACCCTCCTCCTCATCCTTTCTTCTGTCACGCCTATCTGATCTTGCTCTAAATTTTCTGTAACCCCTTGCATCCTTCACGCCTTGCTTGGGTTGAAATGCTTAAAAAAAAAAAGATTTAGGGACACTAATGGTATAACAACCTTTTGACATTCAATACTAGCAAAAAAAAAAAAAAAATTTAGAAGTAAACTCCCATCTGCATTAGAAAGAGCTATAACATTTAATGGATTTGAGGAGTCTAATATCCTGAAATAGTTTTTTAATAAAAAGATCTTATAAATTTTAACAAACAATAACACTGCCAAATTTATAAAACCTTTTAATAAAAATACATATTAAATAAATACTTATATATTATATTTTATATAAGTATTTATTTGGGAGCCAGCATACTAATAAAATAGATTTTTTTAATCAGTTAATAATTTAAAATTGTGTTAGAAATTTAGAATCATTCTTTCAGTTTCAAATGCATGATGAAGAGAAGAGAGAAAGGAAACATACTAGGTTTAAAAGTAGTTAACACAATCAAAAGATTTTATAAGTATTTATCTTTTTAAAACGTTTCTGATTAGCTTTCCTCTTTGGTACCTATACTTTATAAATTAACTGTACTACTAAATTGGCAGCAAGATCTCACCATTTTACAGTTAAAATTGCTAGCTGTAACCATAAGTTCTATGCTAACGTTTTTTTCTCTCACACTTTTAACTTATGGTACCCTCTTCTAGCTTATTGCTTCAAATATTTAAATGCAATGTCAATCGTTATATTCTGTCTTCTTAATTCCTGTTCTTTTATTGTTCTTTATCTTTAATAGTCTTATTCTTCTCATATTCTTTCAGATTCAGTAACCCCTTGTGTATTAGTGGCTTTATTGCCTTGCTTGGTTTGAAATGGCTAAACAAAAGGAAATTCATCAGGATTTTGTACAGAAAGCAGTGTTGTGGCTCCTATGTTTATGGCCCACATATTGGTTGTGATGAAACATGATGGTTTCTAAATGTGTTTTTATGTCGACTTTTGCTCTTTAAACCCTGTCTTTAAAATGTTTGCTACATAGATTTACTGGCTATAACTTTTCAAAAGAAGTGAAACCGTTCAACTTGCTATGTTATTTTCTAAAAAGTTGAACCTTTCAAGTCTTCACTGGCTAATCCATTCCCAGAGATACAGAACTGTTCAACTATGTCTTCACTGGCTATGTTCTTCTCAGAGAAGTGGAACTCTTCAACTCTGCTTTAACTGGCTATGATCTTCTTTCCAGAAGTTGAACCATTCAACTAAGATTTCATTGACTATGTTCTTCTCAGAGAAGTGGAACACATTCATCTAAGTCTTCATCAAATACAACATGCAAACAGAAGGTTGATTTGGATATCCATGTAAAGATCAGAGGAGCAGTCAGGAATAGAACATACAAAGAGGATTTATTGATTGCTTGTGGGTATTTTTACCTAAACTGAATGGTTTAAGTGTTTCTATCACCTCAGCAAACATGAGAGCAATGTCATACAATCAAAGGGCAGAAAGTTGGGAGCAGTTGAACACATTGGTTTGTTATAATTAACTGGCAAATGCCAGGGGTATTAGACTTTGGTTGGCAATCGATCAAATTGCATTGTCTAGTAGCTCCAGTGCTAAATTACGCAAGATGCATTGTTAGTAACAAGGTCTGGGAGTTTGGTGGTCAGAGCCAAATAATCGAAGTGGAGCTGAATGAAGCAAATTGGTGGTGCTATGTATGACCCCTTAATTTAATGTTTGCAGGTCTTGGAAACAATCAATAACTGGAGCCAGGAGAGAATGTTTCCATTCTAGCTCTGGGATTAGACTAAACTGAACCATTTGACCAATGCATCTACATTTGTGTCTCAAACCATAATCTGTACAGACAAGAGGATTCTTCATTAGCATTCTGGGAGACAAGGTATTTGTTTTGGAAAACCTTTAAAACATTGTAATAAAGTAAGTTGTGAACAAAAAAGTTATATAAAAATTATAGAAAAATATATAAAGTTGGTTTAGAAAGAATTCATCCATTTCATATTAACAAAAAAATAGTCTACCCTAGGCAGTGGTGCTTTAGTCCCTTTAAAAGTTCTCCCTCACCCAGCTTGTAAAATCTTCTTCTGGGATCACCATCAACTGCCTTGTCACATTCCCCAAACATTTCAATGGTGATTTTAGACTTGGAAAAAGCTAGTAGACATGGGGAGCCAAATCTATAGTGGCAGGTGGGAGACTGACAAACAATCCCTGCCCATGATATGAAGAATCTACTCTCAGTTATTGTGAATATAATAGTTACACTGCACACAAGCTCACTCAATAGCATTTTACTGCCAACTGAGTAACCATATGGGAGAGTTTTCTTGCATGCTTGGTAATGTCCTCTCTGATTGCTTACTAACTTACATCAAGGTCATGCAGTCAGTTCTCAAAATATTCAAAATAGATATGTTACAGACTGACTTCCGATTTGAATATATACATGTATTAATGAACAGATAAAGATGTACACATTGATAATAACAGACACATTAATGTATGTCCATTTATATTATTTACTTACCCACTATTTTATCTTCTGGTGGTTTTTCTGTTGCTTTGGTTAGGATGAATTTTGTCACTTCATTGCTGACATGAGTGATGTGCCTCGTGGTTTTTCTAGATCTTGTCGTCGGAGGAAGAGGAGTTGTCATTCGGGAAGATGTTGTAACTGTAAGGAGACAATACAGTTGCAGAAACAGTTTCTGAAGCTGATAGAGTTTGTTGACATATCTGTGTGCAATTTCTAAGGAATTCATGGATTTGGGTAGGATGCTAAAATTAGTGCTCAGAGCACTCTCTAATTCACCAGCAACTTTTTCTTCATCCTTTTTACAGAGACTGTCTTAAGAACATTCCCAGAATTCATACTTTCTTTCAGGGACATTTCTTTAAATTTTCTTTATACAAAAATCTTGTCTATAAATAAATATTTAGTGTGTTGGCTACTTCAATAATAAATGCGTAGGCCTTCTTATGAGAATATTTTGTTTTATATGAATTAATGGTGGTAAAAAAAAAGTAAATGCACAAAATAACAGACCAATTGATTTGCAATGCAAGATAACATTTATTAAACAAAATTAACAAAAGGTAAGTTTAAGAGATGAGTTTATTTTCCTAGAAGTAAATTGCCTACACAATAAAGTGTTAACTGAGATATTTAAAATGTTATTTTTGTGTGACTTACTGTGTTGGTGTGTTTTAGTGAGAAGTGTTCCCAGCCCTTTTAGCTTCAGTGTGAAAAGTTCATGTCACATAGTTCAAAAGAGGAAAACCAAGAAAGGAGAGCTACTTAAGGCTTTGCATGTTTTTATAACCCATAGCTGCTGCTGAGTTTATTAAGGGCGACTATTGCTACTATGTTTGTTAAGGTATAAAAATATTTCTCATTTTGTTTCACTCTTTTGTCTGTCAATTCTGATGCTATCTCAGCTTCAAATGACAACACCTGAATTAATAACAATATTCAGGAAGTATTTGTACATAAACAAGAAAACAGAGACCATCAAAGTTTTTAGTATAAGTAAAATGTAATTTCAGAATTACTTAACTATTACCATCCTCTTTTCACAGCACATATAATCTAGCATAATAATAATAAGGATATTTTTAATGCAGTGGTTGGTGTGTTGATGTTATAAAATGTTAAAGATGACTTCAGTCTTTACTGAGTGCTCTGTATATATCTCTTTTGCTACATTTGTTTTTATTAAAGAAAACAACAAACAACCTTTATAAAAATGTCACCTGCTGAAATGTGTGCATGTGTCTGTATATTTCTGAAAGTATGTGTGTGTGTGGCCTTATCTTTATGCAAGTCTTATTTGTGTGGTTGTTTTTAATAATCCCAATGCAATAAAAGCAGTAAAGAAGTGAATTCTGGGAAAATAATTATTGAATACAAAATTTAATTTTGAAGGTGGCAAGTTGAAACCAAAGCAAAAGCAAAACAGGAAGGAACCCCCCAAACCTTCCAAAAGTTCTTCAAAATGGATAAAATCAAAGAGGAAGATTTTTCAGGAAAGTAAAATAAAATCTGCCATAATGAAAAAGAAAAAGACAATGGTTGAAAAGGAAGCAAAAGTAACAGAAGACTTTCTCAAAGGAAATGAAAGAATTGTTGTTTTGCATAAAAATTGTCAAAAGTCCTGAAGGGAAACACAAAGAATGGAAAGATTCATAAGAATAAAGAATCAAGTGAATTCAGCTGTGTAGAAACTCATGCTTGTTCTTAAGGGAATATGCACCAAGAATTCAGATCAATTTTGGCTAAGTCATGGATGAAGAAATATGGAATAAAATAGGAAATAGATAGGCAAGGAGTAAAATTTATCCTTAAAAAGAGAGGTTTTAAATAAGAAGGTATAGTTAAACTCTAAGCTGACCTTCTCAAATCCTTAAAAAATCTAACCTGTGTAGGGCATTTTTACTATTTCTGCTGTCACAAATATACTCCTGAATTTGATTGATTGATTTGTTTTTACAGTTAATCAATCCTTTGCAGTCTGGTGAGAAGCCATATTCTGATCTTACACCACTTTCTGTTTTTGTATATTTACTGAACTAATTTTTAGGTATTTTTTCATAAATATATAAAGAAAAAAATATATTATATTTAAGGACATGTGCAGATGGATTTTGTAATAAAGGATCTTTGTTCAGTTTAGATTGATATTTATTGAATAGGAGGCATGAACTGGACTCAAGTAACAGGGTGTAGAGTTTAGAAATTATAATCATAAACTAAAGAAAACTAAAAATTATACAGAGGGAATGAAGAACTTAGAAAAAGAGAAAAAAAAGAAAGAATTCAAGATCCCTAAAAGAATTGAATTTTTTTGCCAAGGGCAAAGAAAGAAAATTTGGTTCTTACAACTGCAAACTCCTCGGTGTATAAGATCAATTTGCTTTTGAAGACGACAGGAGAATTGTTTAAGTTGACATTCAGATCCATAGGTTTGCCCATCAGAACCACAGACGAGGTCCGGATGACCAGAGCAGTTGATGTCACATACGCATTGGTATTGGTTATGAACTCTTTTGCATACAGCTCCAAACTTACAATCCAAGTATTGGCATGAAGACGGTCTGTCTGTAAAAGGAAAAGACAAGCAAAGAATATTATTAGGGTCTGTCTATATATTTTTTATACTATAGTATTGGTTATGAACTCTTTTGAATACAGCTTCCAACTTACAATCCAAGCATTGGCAAGACAGTTTGTCTATAAAAAGAAAATACAAGCAGAAGTTACTATCAGGATCAATCCAGGATCCATCTATTGATTTTATATAGAATTATTATAAATATTATATATGTCACTCAATTTAGATGATGCCAGAATAGACTTTGCACTCAATGTCACACCAGAGCTACAACAAAAATCAGGTGCATTAGTGGGTTGACCTTGATGCCAGAATAGATTTTGCCCCCAGTGTCACACCAGAGTATAAAAAAAAACTAAGTGCATTAGTAGGTTGTCCTTGATGCCAGAATAGACTTTGCAATCAATGTCACACCAGTTCATCAAAAAGCTAGGTGCATTAGGTGGTTGACCTTGATACCAAAATAGACTTTGCACTCAATGTTATATCAGAGCATCAAAGAAGCCATGTGCATTAGTGGTTTGAATACAGAGTTTTCTTTTTCCTAGTCTGGCTGTCATCCAAGGCAAGAAAGCCCACTCTGCCCTGCTATTTAACCTGTTACTGGCAAAAGATGGATTTGAGCCTTTTTCTAAGGGCATTAACATGAATTGAACTAAACAGAACAAATTGAAATTTGAACTTGGCTCACCAATTCCAATTTATGCATCAATAACTGTTACTGGTAAATCTATATGTGCGTCTGTATGTTTAGACATGCATACACAAATGTTCCTAAATGTTGGTCTTTAATATGAACAAAAGAAAAAAAAATGTCTAATGATGTATTATAAAAAATTTAAAACTTTTAAAATATATGAAAAAATAATGAAACAGAAGTAAATCATATAAAGTGTTTGCCATGTGATTAACCATAATCACCTTATAAATACTGAATTTCATTACCACGTTAATACTGTCTGTAATTTTGAGAAAAGTCATTCAAGAGGTGTCTGGACTATTGAATTCATTATTTTACTTTTTGTCACTATTTTCTTTGCACTGAAACAACGCACATATCAACCTGCTTCATCATATGTTTTATATTTTTATCCAAACTGTTTTCAAGCTTAAAAAATTATATTTCTTAAAAACTCAAAATTACACTGAAAATCGGACATTTTGTCATGATTACTTTTCTTGTATTTGGCCCTTGTACCACAACTATTACCTGGTTTAGTCTTCTATGAATTATGTCCTTATTAAATTGGAAAGGCAATGATATTCCTCTGGGCACTGTTATTCAAGCAAGATACCCTTCCAGCATTTGGCAATAAATTTGGTAATTGATAACTGAAGCATTTCTAATGACTTCAACTCTCTGAGGTTGAATTGAATGAAGTTCACTGAAGACTCATGTGACTAAGAGGCTATTAAACCAATCGAGGAAAGATTTAGAATTTGCTTCTTGGGGTTCAACTGCTGCAAGTAACCTTTCTTAAAGATTTGATAACCAGAAAAGGTCCTGTCCAAAAACCCAGTAAAAACTGTTGGCTGTAATTAATTAACTGCAAGAACCTTCCAGTCACTCATTAAAATCATACAATGACAGTAACCAAATTATTTGGTGGTGTTGGTAGGGAGAGGATAGTGAAATTGCTGAAAGGAACACACATGAAGTTACAATCAGAAAAAGTTTTCGTTTTTTCGCTCTTTGCTGTCATGAATGGTGTAATGTTTATCAGCATGGAAAGTGATTCCAGTATAACAAGTTCAATTTTCACTTAATTCTGTTCAGTTAGCATTAATGCTCTTGGAAAAGACATAAATCTGTATTCTTTGACCTATAGGTTAAATAGTAAGGCAGATTGAGTCCTCTTGCCTTGATTGCCTCTTGCAATCAGTCTACTAGAAGGAAATCCAGACTGAAGAGGAATGGTATCTTGCCTAAGGCACACCACTGCTGCTATAGTACATGTGGTTTTCCTATGACCTGATACTGCCAGTAAGATTGTTGAAGAATTTACAAAAGCCAAAGTAATTTTTTGTAAATCATTTATAAGGGTTGCTTTTTAAAAAAAATGCTCTCGCCAGAATCTAGCTTGCGCATTATAAGTCTACCACTCATCCTTGCATTAAATATTGCTGCCACATCAGAACTGGTGTTTCTGCTATGTGTCTAGAGATTCTTGATAAAATCTCTAGAAGAATTGGCAACATTATTGGGCCTAACCTGGCATCTTGGCTTCAGTCACATTCCCACCATTGTAGTGTAGCTTTGGTTAGCCTCTTATTTAAATTCACTAATAGTAATTGTTTTGATGAGCTTTCCTCTTTGGTTTCTTGACTTCCTGAATTTAAGTTCAGTACTAGATTGGCAGCTAGGTCTCATAATTTCACTGTTGAAATTAATAATTGTAATCATAAGTTCTATGCTAATATTTTCTCCCATACTTCTCACTTGTTGAACTTGTCCTGGCTTCCTGCTTTCCTGTCACCTATGTTGTTCAAAAATTTTAATGCAATGTCAATCATTATCTTATTTCTCTTTGAATGCTGTTCTTTTATTTCCTTTTCTGTTTTTTTCCCATGCAGTAACCACTTGCCTTCTAGTGGAATTTATTACTTTGCTTGATTAAAGAAATGAATCTGAAAGATAAGTACAAAGACTCCTAAGTGATTGCTTCTGTGATTTCAGGGAAGACAAGATTTTAATCAAAGAAATCTGACTAAGCTCTGTTCAAGCAGACACTAATGATTTGTTGAAAGTTTAAAAAATGACAATAGACTAATAATAAGTATGTTAGTTTTATAATAAGTTCACACTAAGTTTCATACTTAGTTCTAAGTTTCCTGCTTAGTTTCTCATTAAGTTTCATGTTTAGCTCTCACTATGTTTTATGTACATTTCTCACCAAGTTTCATGTTTAGCTCTCATTAAGTTTCATGTTTAGCTCTCACTAAGTTTCAAGTCCAGTTCTCACCAAGTTTCATGTTTATTTCTCATTAAGTTTCATGTTTAGCTCGTGCAATGTTTCATGTTCATTTCTCACCAAGTTTCATGTTTAGCTCTCACTAAGTTTCAGGTTCAGTTCTCACCAAGTTTTATGTTCAGTTCTGACTGAGAGACTGTTATCTTGAGTTTTGAAATGAAGTATTTTCATATTTCTGCATGATTCAGACTACTCTAGTATACTAAACAAAAGTGCCATCACAATTATCTTTAATTTTCCCATCAGCATGGTTCTTATTGTTAACTGTCCACTTTTTCATCAAATATGGCTTCCTCCTTCCTTAAGTTCCCAACAGGGAAGTTTATATAATAATAAGATGGTGAAATAGGATTGGCTAATTGCATAAATACTTCACTTATGCAAATTACAACACATTAGCTCTGCTAAGTAGATATTATTTCAAACACTCAGATTTGGAGAGGTCATTAACTTAACACTTATTTGGTACAGCACTGTTATTATTTTTCTAATAATTTTCTTTATAGCATGATTATTTTGTTTCTTCAATCCTGCCATTTACTTGAACCAGCATGCTTGTTTCCTAAGTTGAAAAATTTCAACCAGCATCACTATTACAGACAACACCTGTATTTGGTGTTAACAAGTACTATTTCAGCTTATTGATTTTGATTATCAAGTTTGGGAATTTGCAATCTCTCACTTTTTTATATCTATGTTGTACCTGATAACCTTTTAACAGAATCCTTATTTTTTGTAATTGCTTAGCTTAATTTTGAAAAGATTTCAATTAAAAACAACTTGCATATCTCAGATAAAAGAAGTTTTGTCCTACACAAGAATTAAAATAAGCAAAAACATTGTAGATGAAAAACAATATTTCCTTCAGTTACATGATGCAGCATCCACACAAGATGGTCAGCAAATGCATTTGACAAAATTTAGAAATCAACACTACAATGATAAAGATACTAGTCTTAATGATTCTGGGAATATTTGGGTTTTTCATTAACTATTTAAACTCCTATCTTCATTTTCTTCTTGTTACAGAAGATATTTTGGCTACTTAGTATTTTATGACCATTTGCCTTAAAAAGACTAAGGCATGAAAATAGTGTCACTTTAGTTACTCATCCATTCTTACTTCAGTAAGGATGGATGAGTAACTAAAGTGACATTGTTATTGGACTTCTTTGGAATATATTCTAGAGATTAAGTATAAGGTCAATATATTAGGTTGGTGCAAAAATAATGACGGTTTTTGACGTTAAAAAATACGTCAAAAACCGTCATTATTTTTGCACCAACCTAATACAAATGGCTGGAAAAATGCCCATTTTTGATTGTTAATTGTGGGCCAATGATGAGAGTAAAAAGACTTCATTTTTGATTCCATTCATGATTGTAGTATGGGGAACACTTTGAAAAAATAAATTTTCATTTACTTATAGTACAACATATTTTTTTGTGATATTTACCACATGCCAAAATTTACTCAGATATAGCACAAAAGTAGTTGATTCCTAGGTGTTTTTGGTATCATTTTTGGATTCCATACCCTCAAAACTTTCCTGTGTCAAATTTCATGGCTCTAGCATGTCCGGATGGAATTTTATTGAAGAAAAAAGGTATTTTGTAATGCCGTAGTTTTCTTGCGAATCTCATTTCACGCAAAATATTAAAAATGGTAAATTTCCTGAACTGTTTGGACTTAGAGGCTCAAATTTTCAAGATTGTATTGTTTTAATGGTACCTACAACCGGTTAAAATTTTAAGAAAATCCGTGGGGTAAGGGTGAGAACTTTCCATTTTTTCTGGATGATTTGATATGGAATTACTCATCTGAATATTTCAGGGAATAATGTCAATTCCAGAAAAGGCAGGGCCAAAAATATACTTTTCAAAACTATGAAGATGAGTCAGAATATTTTTGGAATAATTTTTTGGATTAATTTAAGAAATATCTAATAATCTAATAATTTTTACTAACAAAATTTTTTTTAAATTATTTAGCGTTAACAAGGGAGAACTTAAACAAATGGCATTTGCTTACAAGATATCATATGGATGGCCATAATTGGCATAAAACAATAGCCTATTTATGATGAATATTATAAAATTTGAAATTTATACAGTGTAAGCCTTTTGTGATCATTAAGCAAATATATCATATGGATGGCCATAACTGGCATAAAACAATGGCCTATTTATGATGAATATTATAAAATTTGAAATTTATACAGTGTAAGCCTTTTGTGATCATTAAGCAAAGATATCATATGGATGGCCATAATTGGCATGAAACAATGGCCTATTTATGATGAATATTATAAAATTTCAAATTTATACAGTGTAAGCCTTTTGTGATCATTAAGCAATTTTTTTTCATTTTTTCGTAAAAGGAGTAAAACTTTTACAAGGCAGTAAATGAAATTGTCACTCACCTTCACATCCACGGGGACCAATTAGTCTGTTATCGGAGCACCTGTTGCATTTCATTCCCGTAATACCAGTCTTGCACTTACAACGTCCACTGTTCTGTTCACAGTCATCTCGTGAAGAACCATACATATTACAGTCGCATGCTAAAATAAGAAAAAAAATATGTTAATATAAATGTCTTGAACAACTTAAGTTTATTGTTTAAGGTAGAGTAACCAATAGATTAGCCTAACCTTATGACTACTATCTGACAAGGAATTATCTGTTATGAATTAACAAAATTAATAAAATTAACATGCTAAATCAGTAGTTCCCAAATGGCATGGTGTGCCTCATAGGTGTGGAGGTAGAGGATAGCAGGTGAGGCAGAATGATTGAAAAGTTTTAGAAAAGTTTTTTAAAATTTGTATGCTAAAAATAAATATGATTTTAAAATATTATTATGGATTACTTGTAATTGTATGCATGAATCCCACAATAAATAGCTATAAATAATTATTTACTGATTTTATCATTGAGATATTTTTGTATTATATCAAGTAATAAGTATATAGTAACTAGGATCTGCAAATTGGCGGAGAGTGTTATCAATGATAATGTACTGACTTTGAATCTGTGGTTATCTCCCTTTAACACTCTCTCCATTTTTATTTTTAAATGTCCTTTTTTTCGCATAAAATTTAGTGAGGTGCCAGCAAATTTTCATTCCGAAAATGTGGCCCAGAGAAAAAAGTTTTGGAACCAGTGTGCTAAGTGAATTAGAATATTATTATTATATTATATTATGGATTACTTGTAATTGTATGCATGCATTGTGGAGTAATGGATAACAGCTCGGATTGAGGAATCAGAGAGTTGAGTTTGAATCCCAGTCAAATCCATTACAATCATTTACATGCTAATGCCCTTGGGAAAGGTATGAATCCTCTTCTTCTCCCCCACCCCCAGCTATGGGTAAATAGCAGGACAGACTGGGTTCTCTAGCCTTGGATGGCATCTGGTCTACCGCAGAAAGAAATGGCAACCTACTGCGGGAAAAACATCTGCCTCGTCAGTCACGTATTGAAAGACACATGATCAGCTAAGTGTGTATCATGTATGGTACATAATTGACTGAAATAATTATTGACCAATTTTATCATTGGGATATTTTTGCATTATATCAAGTGTCAAGAATATACTAACTAGGGTCAACAAATTGGAGGAGAGTGTTAACAATGATAAGGTCCTGACTTTGAATCTGCAGTTATCTCCCTTTAACCCTCTCTCTGCTTTTTATTTTTAAATATCCTTTCTATCACATAAAATTTGTTGAGGCACCAGCAAATTTTCATTCCGAAAATGTGGCCCAGAGAAAAAAGTTTTGGAACTAGTGTGCTAAAAAAATGAGAATATTTTTTCTAAACAATGATTTCTGTTTGAATTTTGGGGATGTGGGGGTGGGAGTTATCATTTTTTAACTTATTTATGAGAAGAATCTAGATTAAAGAAAGGGATCAGTTTGAAATTCCTTGAAGGTTACACAGATCAACAATTATCTGATGAAGGCTGAAATGTTGTGATAACAATGAAGACATTAACATGAGGACAAATAGTGTAAAAAAATGTATTAAGAATCGCAATTTACACAGATCTTGTAACGATATATAAACCAAATTAGATTGATTTGTTTAAACATTACTTTTAAGTTGAAATAATAGTTACACTTTCAAACTATTTTTATTTTATTAAATGTATTAATTTATGTTATATTTGGTTATTTCATTTGATGAAACACAATTACGTCTGTTTGCCACATTAGTTTCATGACTTTTTTCCATTTTTTAAAGTTGATTGGCAAGATTTTACCTGAGGAAACTGGACTGGGTGAGATGTTAATAGAATTCAAACAGATTTCCTCGAGCACTGATCGCAGTTGAGGTATTGATTAATATTCATTGAAAAACAAAGCAATTACAGGAGAAGATAAAGAAGATCTAGAGTCATTAGATATTGAAAAGCTGCACACGTATCAAATGTTGAAAGCTGAGTGAAAATTCTTCTCCTTTTCTTTCTCTTTACTATTTCCAGTAATATTCTTAAACTTTTTTAATTTGGGAGAATGCATTCATTTGAATGAATGAGCTAAGAATAAAAATTAGCATATATCATACTGTATATTCTTACATTGACTTCTTTTCCAAATATACATATATTTATATATATATATATATATATATATATATATATATATATATATATATATATATTTTTTTCTTTTTCTTTTTATAACTGACACTTATCTCCAAAAGTTCAGTTCAGCAAGTTCAATAAGCAGGAAGTTTAACATGAAATATGGAATTGTTGAACTGAGTTCAAATTCTGGTCAAGTCTTCTGTTTTCACTTTTGCATTAATAACATTGAGAAAGGTATAAATACGCTCTCATTACTATGTGCCAAATAATAGGTTAGACTTGGCCGTTTAACCTTGGTTGGCATCCAGTCTAGGTGAAGCATAACTATGTAGAAGACAACAGGAAAGTACTTCACCTCAAGCAAAGCAATAAAGCTGTTAAGACACAGGTGGTTATTGAGAGTGAAATAAACAGAGAAAATGTGACTGTGGAAAAAATAAAATAAAAGAACAGCATTCAAAAACACAGAAGATAAACAAAAAAGACTGTGCAGAGCCATGAGCACTTATATCTTGTAGAGACATGGTATAAATAGGTTTATTTAATAAGATTGTTAGTTCCTATCCTGATTAGGAATGACAGCAAAACACTTTCCCCTCCCCAATTCATAGGCAAAAGCGCACAAATGCATGCTGGGATTTCTTCCTAGCCAATAAGATAGGTTACTTCTCAGTTTCATCTGACTCAGTCCTGGTCTGTCTTGTCTTGAAGTCAGAACACTACGTTTATTTATCCAAATTTGCTCGTATGTCAACCCCCAATTCTTAGTCTGTGAACTTTTTGACATATTAATGTTGCTCTGCCTTATTAATGTTGATTTGCCTTATTAATGTTAATTTGCCTTATTAATGTTAATTTGCCTTGCATATATTGTTTGCTTTCATTTATAATATAAATTATTATGTAGTAGGTTGGAGCAAAAATAATGTCGTTTTCTCACATATGTTAGTATGTGAGAAAACGACATTATTTTTACACCAACCTAATAGTTTATACTGCAACTATGCTAAGCAGACATTAGTTATAGTTTCTGGGAGAAAGATCTTGATTAACAAAACATCACTCATGATGACTTGTGACTGTGCAAACACAACCACCAACAGGTTCCAAGGGTTCTGCCTACCCAATTTCACTCCCAAGGTCTGGTTCGACGTGCGGTATGGTTTTCATGCACTTGCCAAAGGTGCTGCACACTGGGTTCAACTCCTCCAGACTGATAACATCTAGAAAAATTGACCCTGATGAGATTCAAACTTGGGTCTTTTGGTCAGAAAGAAAATGTTCTAACCACTCAGCCATATTTTCTTGCTACTGTTATCTTAAAACCCACATAAGTTTACATCCACAAAAACTAAAAAGTATATATTTGTGACATTTTTATTGCAAAGGTTTTGTTTCTTGTTTATGTTTTTTTTATGCAAGCGTGTGTTTTTTTAGATTAACTGAAACCTTTTTTAGATTAACTGAAACCTTTTTTCCACAGTAAATTTCCCCTTCTATCTGTTTATGATGCACCATGACTCAAGATGAAAAAAATATGAGCAAAAAATGAATTCATTGGTTTCTGCATGTTGATTACTTTTGTTAAAATCCCTGCCTGTAATAATGAGGAAAGAAAAATGAAAAAATACTGTAAGTAAAATATAGACTCACGTATACAGCCAATGTTGCCTTTATTAATAGCACGCAGTCCCCAGTTACCAGGTTTACATCGGTCACATCTGAGACCACCAACACCCGGTTTACAAACACATTGTCGAGTGTGGGGGTCGCAGCTTGTACCATATGACCCGAGAGGATTGCATTGGCAGGAACCTGAAAAAACAGAGAAGATAAAAGAAACATTTTAAAAACATTTTTCATAGTAAATTATCCAGATATTTAAGATATTTTCTAGCAAAGGATTGAATATTATTCAAAAACACAGACTGTGAAGTGTTTGGGTTGGGAAATTAGTGAGAAAGAGGTTACTAAAATCTTAAAATTATTCAATAAAATATCTGCTAAGTGAATCATTTTTGTTTCTTTGTTTAAAAGAGGATTTAATAGAAAAACTGATTAGTATTTTTTCAGTTACTTGGACTAATATTCTTACTATTTCTTATTTAAAAACAAAATGATTATCCTAACAAATGTAAAGGGTTTCAACAAAATCTGTCAATATTTCTAAGATGAGGTATTGTAACTATTTATGCTATCAATGTAATGGAATAACCTGTCACCCCCATGAATGACTACACTATAGGTAGTAACTACCTATAAGTATCTGTAAGTCAACGGACTACGGAGACTAGCTGGAATCTTTTCAGCTATACAGTTGAACTCTCTGGCTTCGGGCAGAGAGGAACCTGGATGAGGCTCAGCCAAAGGGCAGTGTCTCGTTCGGGGAGGTAGACTAACCTTGAACCCGTTTATGCGGGTTCAAAAACGGAATATTTTCGGCAAAGCCTACAGGCTCAGAGAACCCACATGAGGGGCTGGCTAAATATATCAGCTGGGATCTGTTGAGCACAACTCAGACTTAATGAGAACTACCGATCTTCCAATAGTTGCACTCACTATTGGATTGACTTGCGACAACCTCGTGCATAAATCTTACCTTTATTCTTATTTTAATATTTTGAAAGGATTTCACAATCATTCGAAAAAGAAAAAAAAAAATCCATCAATAAATTTATTAAATTTTCTTTTACCTATCAGGTCTCTTCAGAAAGCATCCAAACATTTTGAATATCTTGAAAACAAACTTTAATGTAACTTGGCAACAAATCATAGGTGACCTTACAGCACATACATGATCAGTCTCCTGTTGGATTACTCGGTGTAACTATGTTGAGCAAGCTTATGACCATCTGAATAGATTGTCTTCTTATAAAGTGATGTAATGGAATAACCTGTCACCCCCATGAGTAGCTACACTATAGGTAGTAACTACCTATAAGTATCTGTAAGTCAACAGACTACAGAGACAAGCTGGGATCTGTTGAGTATGACTCAAACTTATGCAAGAACTACAGACCTTCCAGTAGTAGCACTCAATACTGGATTGACTTGCAACAATCTTGTACATAACTGTTACCTTTATTCTTATTGTATTGGTTTTTACAATACACCTTTACTCATTTATTCACTTTGTTTTTCAAGTATATTCCTATTAGAATGGAATATAACAGGTATTTATGTTGTTTGGACTGTTGGCATAATCTTTGTTGTCATATTCATGACATTTTGGCTGTTGTATGCTCCAGCCTTCTTCAGGTGATATTAGTAGGAATTTCAAACCGATTTTCCACACCAGGGTAGAGTGTTCCAGTTCTACATGCCATGCCTTTTCTGGATATCTCAGTTTCAGTTATTTCTCTTTAGTAACTCAACTCCCTAAGTTTTTGTTCACCATTGAACTCTTTGGATCAAGATGATATATATTGGAATTTTGAACCAAACCCTTTATTTAATCCATTGGGGTAGATTGTTCATGGCTTTTCTGGATATATCAGTATCAGTTATTTCCCTTCAGTAACACACTTCTCCAAATTTTAGTTCACCTCTGCTGTGGTCAAGTCACTGGATTACTTCAGACAATGCTTTTACCCACTGGGCCATGTGTCCCCAAGGACAAAATACAAAAATAAATAAAAGATAAAAGATATGATAACAAAGATGAGTACAACAGTCCAGACAATGTTTGCCAGAGCATGCAACTATCAATAAAGATGAGGACACAGTCTGAACAATGAAAATAGTGTAAACTGTTTCAACAAAAGAACAAAAGATGAAAAATTGTAACACTGAAACCTGAATGCACATTGGATTAGCAAATTGATTGCTTTTTTACAGCTTATCAACCTTTTGCAGGTCATTTAAAGCCCAAAAATATTTTAGAGTGTAAGCATTTTTTGGAGATAATAATTTATTGATACAAGTCCTACTAATTAACCCATAGCTGGGGGAGAGAAGAGGAGAATTCATCCCTTTCTCAAAGCAGGGTTATTTGAGCATAAGTGAATATAATGAACCCACCTGAAGTTAGAACTTGGCTCTCTGATTTCCAATTCCAACCTGTTATCCCTTACACCACCTGTACGTCCAAGTTTACAGCACCTGGTATTCTCAGGTGGTCACCTACCTGGTGATCATGGGAGAGTCAGTGTTTCAATGCGGTAGGATTTCATTAAAAACAAAGAAAAGAGTGCTGAACTGTTATGTATTAGGTTGGTACAAAAATAATGACGTAATAATGTCGTTTTTTGACGTTAAAAAATACGTCAAAAAACAACATTATTACGTCATTATTTTTGCACCAACCTAATAATATCAACCCTCTTGTATGATATTGAAATCTGGACAATCTCCTCACAGATGATGAGAAAACTGAAGCCAACAGAAATGTGGTTCTACAGAAGGATGCTGAGGCTTCCATAGGCAGAGCATGTAAGCAATAATGAAGCCTTAATGAAAATGGAAACAAAAGACACTTATAATCAGAATTGTGTCAACAATACTGAATGAGAAAGGAAGTCTTGGAGAATTTAATACCCACAGGGCACATCAAGAGTACAAGGGACAGAAGACAGTTGTTAAAATACCCGATGAGCTTGTGAATGGTAGAACTGGGGAGCAGGAAATTTGGCAAAGGGACAAACATTACTAAAATCTACAAAGGATAGAAGGTTGTGGAGAGCCATTATTACCCACATCATGGCATGTAGAAGAACAAAAGTAAACATTGCTATATTATTCTGCTATGCTTGGAATTTTCATTGCACACTTAAGTTTCCATTGCCAGTTTGACATTTTTTACTCACATGATGTACAATGAAATTTGGCAGATAACTAGCTTTTTATTTATGTTATACTCTGATTTTAGACATCTTTCTGATTCACTCTGTATCAAAACCTGATGTGAATGATATGAAAGCAAAATTAAGAATAAAAAATAGTTTCTCTCTGTGCAATGGGCTCCAAGCATCACATCCTGTTTATAAAACAAATCATCCCTTCACCCTCCACCAAAATAAATTTAAACATCAGAGCCAATCACAAACATTGCCACTAGAGCAAAAACACGGCAAAAATGCTGAGTCATATATCAATCCTGACTCCTTAAAAAGACCCACTCTGTGACCCTCAAGGGAGTTCACAGGTGTCTCACAGCGACCTCTCAGTCAACTGACCTGATACAAGCTTCAGTGTAAAGCCAGTACACAACCAGTTCTTCTATCTCTGGGATCAGGCTCTTTCATCTACATGCATTGCCTAAGCTCACCTACAAGAGGCATTATACTTTGATCCAGTGGTAATACAGATAATTTTTATTTTAACATATCTTGTCTCCTATTCTTTCCTCTCCACTGGCAAACATATAGTTTTTTGTTTGTCACTCTTGCAACCATATGCAGTATATAACATAATGTCTACCCTCTATCTTCATTTAAGTTAATGTTCTAAAATCAGTTTGAAACAGTTGATGTTGGTGAAATTTTCTGGATTAACTTTTATTTATATAGGAAATATATTGTATGAATTTCATCTCACAATATCTCAACTGATAATAAATAGTTTGGGGTTAACAGATTTTATTTATTTTTCTTTTTTTAATCATCTTACCCCAAGTAAGGTAATAAAACCACTATAATACAAGGGGTTACTGAGTGCTAAAGAATATGAGAAAAAGAAAAACATTATTAAGAAGATAGAAAAATAAAAGGACAGGAATTAAGAAGACTGAATAGAATGATTATCATTGCATTTAAGCTTTTGAAGATCAAATCTGAATGGAAAGCAAGAAGCCAGGAGAGATTTCCACAAGTGAGAAGTGTGATTTAGCGTAGAACTTACAGTTACATCTAACCATTTTCACTGTAAAATGATGTGACCTTGCCGTTAATATAGTACTGTAGCTTAAATTCATAAAGTCTAGGTAGCAAAGTGTATAACCTTGTCAGAAAAATTCCTATGAAAATATATAGAGAAAAGGCACAGTGAAGCTAAATTATGGAAGAGGAAAAAGGAAAGAAGCCAAGATTTTAGATTTGGATGAATAACACTGAAGATTCTAACACTTTCTTCAAGTTATTTCCCTTGCCACAAAAGAGACATTCTGCTTTAATCCATTATACTGGCAATACAGGTAATTTTATTTTAACATATCTTGTATCCTTTTCTTTCCAATTCGTGAGTAATATATTGTTGTTTTTGGTAGTAAATAGCAAGGGAAGTCTATAGAAATGGAAATCAATTCCAAACAGTGCATGATCTGCGTAAAGTCATCTTCAGCACTTGGAATAACATTCCAGTCAGCCTTCTGCAGACACTTAACCCATGCCAAAGTGAATTTTTCAATTTATTCACAATGATGGCTATGTAGCTGAGATAATTTTTGTGCATTTTGTACTTTTTTTTAGGATTTCTTTTAGGTATAATTTTAAACTTTTGACCAGTTAGCATTTAGTCTAATTTAGCAGTATTCAAACATTCATTATTAAATACTAAAAAGTTTTAATTTTTATTATTCATTTTCTTATTTTCATTTTTTAAAACTACTCAAATAAGTCATTGAGTTTGTGAGTCATCACACCTGACTTTCCTTAAAAAAAAATGTTGATATGGGGTTCTCCTTAAGCCTATGAATAAGAAATGATAGTCTCACTCATCTTTTTTCCACTTTTATAACTCTAGCTACAAGATGTAGTTACTCATAGGAAACATTCATATTCAATGTCTTGCTTTTCTCTTGTGACATTTTGTACTCAAACACACTTGTCTATCACATAGACCTACACAAAATTCACACACATGAACATACACTCTCAGATAAAAATGCTTTATGAAACTAGTCTTTAAATGTATTCTTCATTTATTGTTATTGTAATACTTTTGTTCATACATGCATTATTGTTTGTTTGATATTGTTTTGTATTACTCATTTATTACTCAGACTCACATTTGTGTCAGCAATAATTATTATAGGAAAAAAATACCAGGAGACGTGTTTTCTACATAAATACAACAAGCATTCCTGCAACATGTCTAACAATGCAAAAGTTATATTTTTTCTTTATTGTCATTGGCCTTGAGATTTTAGCCAGTAGTGTACTTCAAATTGAGTTGGTCTAAAAAATTTCCTGGTTCCTAAAAATTAATATTTCTTAACCATCTTATTGATAAGGTGAAGCAAAATTCAGTCCAACAGAATTTAATGTTTCTTCAATTAGTGTAGATTGAATACTTTTAATTCCAAAATATTTTAGCCATTAACTTATATCAATGGTTTTACATTTACTGCAAGTTTGGTCTTACCCACCTGATACATTCTAATTAACTGTTTTTAGCTAAAAAGTAAAAAAAAAAACCCAAAAACAATTAAAAATACTGGAGTTGTGATTCTGAAAGCGGACAATGAGATGTCTACTAATTTCGATGCAGTTTTATTTCCATGCTTTGCAGTTCTAATTTCAACATTCTCAAATATGAGAGCTGTAAAAGGATCCATTGATTTTCTAATTGGTTAATTGCACTGAGTATTATGGGTTGGGGGTGAGATGATTGGGAAACAGCTTCAGAAGATGAGGAGAGATAAACTAAGTGCTTTGACCAAAACAAACAACATTTGCAACAGAAAAAATATCTCTTTTTCAATCTTCGTTGCTTTGATTTTCAGTTGGCCATATTGATTTTTCATCAAATCTCATCTTCATTATGACTTGACAGGTGATTGTAGAAATGGTTATTCTGTTTTGTCAGGTAAAACTGCAGACTCCTTTTATTGTATAAACAATATGGTTTTGGGTTCAATACTAAACATTTTATTTTAAGCTCTTGCAACTAATTTTTTAGATTAATTCACACGTATCTATATTCCTGAGATGAGATACTGTAACTTTTTACACTATTTACATTATTAGAAATTTACATCGGTTCAAAATTCCAACGTATATCACCTGAAGAAGTCTGAATGGTACAATGCCTGAAACATTGTGAATATAACAATAAAAATGAGTACAACAGTCGAAACAATGTAAATAGTGTAAATAATTCACATGTAGAATGTTGAAGCATAATTTATTTTCCATTTGCATCTTTAAATATATTTTCTAATTATTATTATTGTTGTACTCTGCTATTTCACCAAATCACTCTTGTCATGTCTGAGTTTCATAAACATTTTCCGAACAGTAGTTTGCCATTGAAGCTGTACAGAAAGTGGTATGAGGGAACTAAGTTCAAATCCCTGGTCAGTCTGTTGCATTTACTTCCACAGTAATGCAGTAGCAAAAAGCATGTTTCTATTTCTTCATCTCCCAGCTATGGGTTAAATAGCAGGATACACTGGGTTCTTTACCCTTCGATGGAAACCAGAACAAGAAAGAGAAAACTTTGAGTTTAAAACTATAGAAAAGCTAATGGAAACTACTCCACTATCTTTACCAAGAATGTATACTGATTCACAGATAATAAATAAAAGAGACCAATACAGAATCATCATTACCTGCATTCTGAAGTGCACCATTGAAGTTTTAAGGAAATACAAAAAAAAAGATATGTGTACTTAGAAAAAGAAAGAGACAGATGAAATTTCTAGAACATATAATGAGGAAAGCCGTCATGGATAATTTGATACCCACAAGACATAGGGAAGACAAGAGAAGCAGAGGAAAACAGCAAATGACCTACAGAATGATGGCAGAAAAACGACTGTGAAGGATAATATGGAAACAAACATTACTTTGAGCTATAAAGGATAGGAAGTTATGGAGAGCCATAATCATCCACGTCCTGAAGGGACACGGTACATAAAAGGAAGAAGTTCTCCATTATCATAAAGGTACTGCCACCTGGCATTGTTAGTGCAAAGAAAGTAGCTCTCGTAAACAGAAAGGTTACAGACACTATAAAAAATATATAAAAATTCATTTAGTATATTATAAGATTAAAAAAGAATTAAAAGAAGATAAATATATATATATATATATATATATATATTTATACATTCTTTTTATCGATACAAATATTTAAGTAAATGCTCTGTTTATAATAAACAGTATTAAACAACATTTACCAGCCTGAATACTGTTTATTATAAACAGAGCATTTACTTAAATATTTGTATCTATAAAAAGAATGTATAAACATAAAAATGTCTTAAAATAATTGTCAGACTTTGCCCATTTCATAATGTGTGACATACATACATACATATATATATATATATATATATATATATATATATATATATATATATATATATATATATATATATGCAAATACATTTAGTATATTATATTATAAAATTAGGAAGCACGGTGGAGTAATGGATAGTGGCTTGGATTGAGAAATGGGAGGACTGAGTTCGAATTCCAGTCCAATCCATTACATTCACTTATGTGCTAATACCCTTGGGAAAGGTATGAATCCGCTTCTTCTCCCCCAACTATGGGTAAACAGAAGAACAGACCAACTGGTCTACTGCAGAAAAAAATGAAACCTACTGCAAGAAAAAAATCTGCCTCATCAGTCATGCATCGAAAGATATATGATCGCCTAAGCATGTATCACGCATGGCCCATAACTGATTATAAGATTATTCTGCTGAAGTATACCCTTGAATGTCATATAATTTTATATGTGCAATGGTTTAAAACTAATCAAATTATAATCTAATATTCAATTTGTACCTCATAAATTGAGCATATTTCTATTATAAGAATATTTTGTTATATTAAAATGGATACAGTAAAATGTTTCTGCTGTTGTGCTATCATAATAAAACTTATTTCCTCACAATTCATCTTTTAAAGCTAAAAGGAAAAAAATATTTGCATTCAAAAATGTCAGAGGATTGGTATATTTAGAACCTGAAAATTGTTTAGCACAATATTGCATGAAGGATGATAATAGAAAATTTAGAGGGTTAATAAGAAAAAAAGATTGTTTTTAGTTGCAGGAGACCCCTTGCTACTTTAGAATATATGTGAGAGAGAGAGAAAAAAAGGGAAACATATAAAAAGGGAGATTTTATATGCAAGAAGTGAATGATAGGGAGAGTAGATTAAATGAATGAGAGAGAGAGAGAGAGAGAAAATGAAGTGAGAAGAAAAGAGTGAAAGAGAGTAAGAGAGGCTGAGAGAAAAAAGAATTAATAGAGAAAAGATAGTGTAGAACATGGATGGAATGATAGATTAAATAAATGAGAGAGAAATTTAAATGAATAAAAAAGAGTGAAAGAGAGTAGGAGAGACTGAGAGAGAGAGAAAATGAAATGAGAAAAAAAAGAGTTTAAGAGAGGCTGAGAGAGTGAAAGTAAGAGAGAAAATGAAATGAGAAGAAAGTGTGAAAGAGAATAAGAGAGGCTGAGAGAGAGAAGTAGTAATGAATAAAAGAGAGTAGAACATACAAGACAGAAATGGAGAGAGACAAAAGAAAGAAAGAAAAAAGAAGCATTGAAAGGGAATAAGAATAAGAAAGAAAAGCAACAGCATAAAAAAGAAGAGAGAATGATAAAGAAAGGAAGAGAGAATGATAAAGAAAGGAAGAGAGAATGATAAAGAAAGGAAGAGAGAATGATAAAGAAAGGAAGAGAGAATGATAAAGAAAAGAAGAGAAACAAAGAAAGCTAGAAAAGAACTTAAAATAAGGAAAAAAGGGTGAAAGAGAAAGAATTGTATGATTCAGAATGTTTTATTATATCATTTCTTATACGGTGTAATTCCTTCTTTGTTGGCGCCAATTGTCCAGTGGCTGTTAACACAAACAGATGGAAGGCATTCCACACTTTGGGAGTTGGCACTTATATAATTGAATACTCTACAAACAATAAGTAACACGTTGACCCATTATTTACTGGGGTGGCCTACGGAAATCATTGGTCACTCTCTAATGGAGTGTGTGCAGATCAATACCAACCATTACACCAAATGATTATGATTCAGAATGGAAAGGTCATTGTATTGAATGGCCAATTTTTTATCATGAGACTTTTTTTTGTGGGGGGAACTGACATAGAGGCTTTTATTATCAGCATAAGTGTATTTATTATCAGCATAAGTGTATTTAGCAGTTCTAAAAAAAAAAGTTGTGCACATTTGAAAACCTCTATTTTTTTGCATCAAATCAATTTCATCTCTTATTTTACTTACATCAAATAAACAGATTCAACAATATTTCTTTTCGTTCATATATATATATATTAACTAGCATAATGCCTGTCACAGTTATGGTATTATATATGGGTAAGCTGATGATGAGAGTATCTATCTGTTCTGCGTCACCCATTAATTCTCAACATGAATTCTTATATCAGTTATGAAAATTAAAATAAAAATCTGATATTAATTATAGATTTCAGCCCATTAATACACAAAAAAAAGATAGGAGGTGAAAAATAGTTTCAGCTCAAAGTGTTGCTTACTGGATTTCTACCCAGGATCAGGTACTAGTTTCTGCGCAATATACTCACAAAATATAAAAGTGATGCTCATCAGCATTTCTTTCTAGGATAAGAGTGTAGTATCTGTATGCTTACATCAATGTTTCTCAACCATTTTTACTCCAGGATATACTTTTAGAGTAACTTTTTATTAAGGAAATTTTAGTCAATAAGCATTTATTTTTAAGGGATTACATTCTACATTTAAGTATGCTTATGGGAAAACTGTACTTTATTTGCCTTGATAACTTTTTGAATGATAGGCCTTATATGTTATGCTTTGAGGAAAGCAAAGAAGAAAGGTTTATCCCTTCCTTAGTAAAGATTAAGGAATTTAACATCCAGTTTAAAATATCAAATGACAAAGACTTGAGTTAAACATGGAAACCGTGTGCTTGGTGTCTCTAGCTTTTTTTTTATAAATAAAGATTTTTTTAAATATAAAAATAATTCTTAGATTGCCCTGCTGTTAACTTGAGGCACACATGGCTATCTTTCAGGGCATGTCAGTGTGCCCAGGCATGCTGGCTTATATACAGATGCACACACATATCCTATAATAAGTGTTTGTACCCTTTATCCTATCATATATGAGGGTGTAAAAGTTTAGATATAAATAAAACATATGTAAACAGACAATGCAAATAAAGACAAAAGGAAAACTTTTCTTTACCCATGCATTTTCTTCCTGAGGAACTTTATGAAGGCTATGGAGTTAACTCCACTTACTTACTTTCCTGAAACTGTTACTAGAGGATGCTCTCTGGACTATAAATATTCTGTGATATTTTTTCTCCCTCTCTTCTTACTTTTTCCACTTACACATCAACATGTATGTCTCTAGTTGAAAACACATTTCCCATTGGGAAATGCAGGAACACCCCAATGCACACACAGAGAGATGTATGTATGCACTTTCATGCAATTCACATCCTTTGAACTTTAAATGTTTTCAGATTCCTTTTTTTTTTTTTTTTTTTTTTTTACACACATAATTTTCTTTATCACTTTTATACTTTTTTTTTTAATACATTATCATTTGTTTGTACATATAT
>OZ010601.1:54509619-54544619 GCA_963932145.1 Acanthosepion lycidas | reverse complement strand
AATTGTAAGAATGAAGAGAAAAATATCTTACATCAAAATCATAGTTTTGAAAAGCACAGCTAAAATTGTAGTGGAACTGTCAAATCTAGAACAAGACTACTTTTATGTCATGGTCAATGAATAAACTACTCTCCTCGGAGACATATGAAGGCTAAAGGTAAACAATTTACAATTACATTAAAAGGTTCAGCTGCAAGAAAGCCCCGACATCTTAATATACAAGGAAAGCAAATGAAAGTTTCCTCTTTTATCTTTTTTCAGCTTCTAAAGATTATACAAATATTATGTTTAATATGAGGGAGTGCTGAAAAATTCTTGGTTTGACCCACTTCTTAAAGGAAGGGCCTCTTGGTTGGGCTAAGAACTTTTCAATACTCTCTTTTAATCAAAAAATTTATGGATTCCAGAATTGCTATTCTCCCTCTTGTTTGTAAATTGAGAAAGCAATTTAGAATTGATATAATTAGAGTTTCATTTATCATAGCTTTGGACTGTCATAAAACTCATCAGCTGCTTACCACTGTGAGAAACACACCTTAACAGGAAAAGCTCAAATATAATGGGCAAACAAAAAATATAAAAAAACTAATTTGATTATTTACACTATTTACATTGTTCACACTGTTGCTCATCTTTGTCACTATATCCACAGTGTTTCGGCTGTTGCAGGCTTTGACCTTCTTCAGGTGGTTGGAATTTTGACTGGGCCATTTGAACCAACACTTTTATCCATGTGTCCTTGAGGATAAAAGCATTGGTTGAATCCATTGACTTTACCCAAAGAGTTGTGATGTGAATTAAAGGGAGATAATTGATACTGAGACATCCAGAAGAGGCATGACACATGGAACTAGAACAGTCTACTGTGGTGGATTAAATAAAGGGTTCAGTTTGAAATTCTAATCACCTGAAGAGGGCCATAGCATACAATGGTCGAAATGTTGTGGATATGGCAATGAAGATGAGGATAACAGTCCGAATAATGTAAATAGTGCAAATAATTACAATACCTCATCTCAGAAATATAGACAAATACTAATTTGATTATATGATTTATTAGCTTGTTTAATAGTTGACTAATACTCTTAACAGATACTCTATTTTGATTTTCTTCAATTTTCTCTTAGTGTTCTTCTAGACAAATATTTCAACTCTTGAGCTAAAAGAATTCATCTGTGCTGGTTGCAACATTTCTTTCTGTGTACTTTTTCCAGCAATTATTCATACAAATGATCTTTATTTGCACATTTATATGTGCATTTATATTAGGACAGTTGTCCTAATCTTTGTTGTTGTTATCACGTTTTTGCCATTTTGTCCTCCAGACTTGCACAGGTGTATATTGATCCACACCAGAGGAAGATCACTATTTATACTCAGACTGTTATCCTCATCTTTGTTGTTGTTATAACAATGTTTCAGCCATTGTGCCCTCTGGTCTTCCTAAAGTGTAGATCAATATACACCTGAGGAAGGCATAATGACGGAAATGCTGTGTTAACAATAACAAAGATGAGGAGAAAAGTTCAAATATACACAGGGTAAATAATAACTCCACAACCTAGAAATTCAGACAGAAAAAAATTTTCATCTTCATTTGTTTTGTTTACATTCTACGTATTTTTAAAGCAGTTGAAATGTGATCAAAACCACAAAGGTGAGGATACTCGTCTGAATAATTCATAAAATAATTGGTTTATCTTAAACTATTAAACTACAAGGAAGACTAAAGAAGATTCCAGCTGAATCATACTGATAAAAACAAGAAAGATAAGGGGCGCTCATCTTAATAATTTATGGAATAATGACCTTAATCTCACAACTTTAGACAAGATATCTATATAAATTGCCTGTCATATTTTGACATTCATGTTGGAATTGTAAGATGTCCTGGTCGCCAGCTAAGTGATCTAATCAAAATGTTTTCATTGTTTCAAACTCCTAATACAATAACTTATCGAGGGTATCTATGACAGGATACTGCTTTGTTGTCATAGTATTTGTCTATTCAGTCCATCAGTCAGTTATGTGATACACACTTGGGCGATCATGTCTCTTTCGATTCATGACTGTCTAGGTAGAAGATTTTCGTGCAGTACATTGGTGTTTCTTTCTGCATTAGACTGGTTGCCAGCCAAGGCTATAGGGCCCACTCTGTCGTATTATTCATCCATAGCTAATGAGAGAAGAGATGGATTCATACCTTTCCCAAGGTTATTTACACATAAGTGAATGTAACAAACCCAACTGGAATTCAGTGATAACAACAACAAAGATGAGGACAATAGTCTGGATATTTACACTGTTGTCCTCATCATTGTTAGATTCACAACATTTCAGTCTTTGTACACTACAGCCATCTTCAGGTGAATGGAATTTCAAATAGAACTCTTTATTTCATCCACGGGTGGAATGTTCTAGTTCCACATGCTATGCCTCTTCCAGATATCTGTTTCAGTTATTTCCCTTAAGTAACTCAACTAAGAAATAGTCTGAATATATAATAACTTCTCATCCCAGAAATTCTCATTTTTCTTTTTTTTAAAATTCTACCTCTGAATATCAGTCAGTATGTGTGTTGTATAGGAGCAAAGTGTCACTGCCGACACTGTAGTTTGAACATAGATCCCCAGTGAGCAAACACGGGCAATCCAATGATTTAATTAAGTAGATCATGTGATCGTAAAGAAAACATATAAATAGGAAGTGGTGTGATGACTAAAGGATCACTACTTCTACACTATCCTCTATTACTATATGGACCACGATTCTTTTCACTATACTATTTTTCTATACTGATCATTATACTATTCAGTGATTATTATTAGGTTGGTGCAAAAATAATGACGTAATAACGTTGTTTTTTGACCTATTTTTTAACGTCAAAAAACAACATTATTACGTCATTATTTTTGCACCAACCTAATATTTGAACAAGTATTATTAGGGCAAGTATTATTTGAAGGCTTACTACTACCAGTATGTGCGTTACAAAGTCTTACAACGACCATTTCGAAAGTAATAACGAACATTCTTTGATCTAACAGAAGTTACGAGTGAGCGTCTTACATCACAAAAATGTATAAATCTAAAAAAATAAGCCATTCAACTATAAACTATTGAACGCATAGATAAGGGGACAAAAGATGGATTCATATCTTTCTCAAGGTATTTGGGCATAAGTTTATTTAACGAACCCAGCTAGAATTCAAACTATTTCACATTTGTCAAATACAAAGATTAAAACAGAGAAACTGAAGATTAAAGAATAGATAAAAATAAGTGAACATTTCTCATAAACTTATCCGTGTCATATTTTTTGTTTAATAAAACAAAATTTACCTGGGTCACAAGTAAGACACGGACAATCTCTCTAATTACTAAATCTTATATATATTATCTGCATTCAGACTATTGTCCTTATTTTTATAGTTATTATCACAATATTTTGGTGATTGTGAACTTCGGCCTTCTTCATTTGCATGTTGATAGAGGTCACCTAAAGAAATCCCGACAACAAAACAGCCACAACACTGTGATAACAACAACAGAGATGAGGACATTAGTCAAAATCTAAATCTAAATCAGCAGAATATTTCAGTCATATAATGTTATTGTTATAATAAAACATAGTCATTAAAATATAAATTTGTATACTTGAGAATATCAGGTGGTGTAATGGATAATGGATCGGAATTGTTGGGTTCATTATATTCATTTTTTTTACAATGTTGTTCACTCTGTACAAAGCCCGAGAGCCACTGGAGGTAGAGGGTTCTGAGTATGAAGGAGATAATGCCACCGAGTTGCAAGGGACCACTAGAAATGAAAGTGAAGGAAAAGGCTTCAGAAGGAACAGGAAACCAAATCCTAAACAGGAAGAAAGGAATAAACCACTACTCTTGTTCAAACGTGATTGGGATAGAGATTTATCCCTTGTGTATTGCTAACAGTTTATCCATTCACACTTCTTGCTTGTGAAACTCTCTTCTGGTTTCCCAGTCAAATTTGATCTTCAAAAATTTAAATACAATGTCAATCATTATCTTCTGTCTTCATCCACATTCTTTTATTCTTCTCTCTCTATGATAGTGTTTTTTTCTCATATTCTCTCTCATATAGTAACCCACTGCATCTTAGTGGCTTTATTACCTTGCTTGGGGTTAAATGATAAAAAAACACCCAATTTTTGTTCGGTTTAATTAGTCTTATTTACTCAAGAATGGTAATGGAAAAATAAGTTTTCATGTCCTTTGAAGCAGAAGGTTGTTTTCTTGATGTGTGATGGTTTCCATTATGGACAAAAAGTGCTGGACAGCACAAACAGAATGATAGGAAGCATACACTCATGCATTAAAAGGTTTTGTTGCAAGAAAATGTCATCATATTAACATTCAAGAAATGCAAGAGTTTCATCTTATATCCTTTTCCAATAAATATTTAGTTTAATGAGAGAAAGATAGAATCAAAATCTAAGCTTTCTTAGTAATTATTCTTCCTTTGATTGGTTATCAAAGAATCAGTAAACTGCTTGGAAATACCTGTAAGCTTGAATATGCAGATAGCGTAATGAACAGAATTTCGAATTTCATTCAGTTTCTTTATATGCCTTTATACACAAATACCCTTGGAAAAGGTATGAATCCACCTCTTCTCCCTCCAACTGTGAGTTAAATAGTAGAACTTCTGGCTAAGAAGTGTGTGGGTTACTCTGTTGCACAGATTTGTCCACCAAAATCAAATCCACACAAATGTCCTTGTAAAAGTCTCTCTTTGACGTTGCTCAATTAGGACTTGTATAAGTAAATCATTATTATCTCCAAAACATTCATACAATCTAAAAATATTTTCTGGCTTTAAATAACCAGTAAAGGGTTGATAAGCTGTAGAAAACGGATCGATCAATCAAATACTGAATAGCTACACTGGTATGTCTTTGAGATTTATTTCCATTCTCTGGAATATAAATTTATAGGAACTACTGCGGTCACAAAGTGAGGGATCAGTTTTTGTATTGATTTTAATATAGAATTTATCACCCACTTTATATCCACACTATAATTTCTGGATTGTTTATTAAATTGTGTATAGGTATGAATGCATCTCACCTTCCCCCCAGCTATGGGCTTGTATCACTAAACCATTATTTTCTAAAAAATAAAAACATTCTTACAATCTAAAAATATTTTCTGGCTTTAAATAACCTGTAAAGGGTTGATAAACTGTAAAAAACATATCAGTCAAAGAAACAGTTTGGAAGTGATCTAATTTATGTTTCACTTGGAAGTCATGGACTTTGGTTGCTGTAAAAATTGAGACCCTCCCCACTGTAAAAAAATCTAGTAAAGAATACATCACAAATGATAGGTGTATAGAAAGCAATTTCATCTTTCAAGTTTCTAAAGGAATTTTAATCTTTGTACGATGCAAGAGAAGGGGCGCCCTATACCTGAATGACTTGTAAGCTCAATTAGTGAGGAACAGATATCTATTTTCAAATATATTAATTTTAATTTTGGGAAAATAAAGGGCTCTACTTTTGCTGCGGTTCATGGCCACATCATATTGAAATACTGGTTCCCGTACAATCACTGAAGTTGAGCAACTTCGAGACTGGTTTGTACTGAGATGGGTGACTGCTTAGTAATACCAGGTGCTGTAAGCTTGGTAGTGTAATGGATAATAGGTCAGAATTTTTAATGGGAGAGCAGAGTTCGAATTCCATTTGGGTTTGTTATATTCACATGTGCAAAAGCCCTTGGGAAAGATATGAATCCACCTAGGTGTTAATTATTAGGTTGGTGCAAAAATAATGTCGTTTTCTCACATAGTAACATATGTGAGAAAATAACATTATTTTTGCACCAACCTAATAATAAGACTTGTATTACTAAATCATCATTAACTTTTAGAACCTAAAAATAATTTACTGATTGAAATAATATGAGTTGTTGAAAAGATCTTAGTCTGACCCACTTGCCAAAATCTAACCAAATGATCAGTTATCAACTCTTTATGGAAGAACATCTTACAAAGAACTTTTCACCAACACCTCGTATAATCAGACCTTGAACATAATTTACAGGTTTTATTTTCAGCATGACAGCCCCAAAATTCTTTATCTACCCATCTTCTTTGTAAGGTATTCATATTACAAGAGACTAAATTTTTACTATTTGAAATCCACCAAACATCTATTGGGTCTAGAATGAAATTTAGTAACAAAATATGAATGAAATTTTGTGAACAAGACCAAAGAAAAAAAATAAAATGAATTTCTTGTAAGCTTTGTTCATTGTGGATTGTTTATAGAAAGCTATCAAAGAAGTTGCAAACGCTGCCACCTTTGTCAGTAGAATTCACAGAGTGAGTTCAATCTTCATTTATGTGCTTCTGTCCTTTCATGTTGTTGGCTATTATGGCTCTTCACAGCTTCCTATCCATTGTAACACTTAGCATCTTTCCTGGTTTTCCATCCATTTATACAAACTTGTTAAATCAGTTACTTTCTATTTCCCTTCTGTTCCTCTTATCTTTACTATGTCTTGTGAGTGTTAAATTCTCCAAGCACTCTTTCCTCATTACATGTCCTAAAAATTTCAACTATCTCTTTCTGATGTTTTTTTTGTTTCCATTTTTAAAAGCTTCCTCATTGTTCACATATTCCATCTATAGTATTCTCAGCGTCCTTATATAGAATGGCATTTTTGTTGCCTCAAGTCTCAGCTTCATCTGTGAGGAAATTGTCTAGTATTCACCAAAGGTTCTTATATTACATAACAGTTCAATACTCTTTTCTTTGTTTCTAATAGATTTTCTTGTTTCTTAATACTTTACAGTTTTTACATTAGTCGTACTATCGTCCTCATCTTTGTCGCCATATTTGTCACAACGTTTCGGCCGTTGTACGCTCCAGCCTTCTTCAGGAGGTTGGAATTTAGAACTGAATCCTTTATTTCGATCACTGGGGTAGACTGTTCTAGTTCCATGTGCCATGTTTGATGTATGTCAGTTATCAGTTATCGCCTGCTAATTTTCCCTCTGAAAGTTCTCCACTGCCTTAACCAGGTATTGAACTCACACTCTTTGGGTCTGTCACTGGATCTAACCATGGCACAGTGGATAAAGGCGTTGGTTAGGTCCAGTGACATAATTGATAACTGACATCCATCAAACATGGCACATGGAACTAGAACAGTATACCCCAGTGATCGAAATAAAGGGTTCAGTTTGAAATTCCAACCAGACTGAAGAAGGCCGGAGCGTACAACGGCTGAAACGTTGTGACAAATATGGCGACAAAGATGAGGACAATAGTCCGACTAATGTAAATACTGTACATAATACCTCATCTCAGAAATATAGACAGACTCTTAATACTTTGTTTAGGTTTTGGAAGGCATCTTTTTCTATTCCAGTATGTCTTCAGATGTCGTCGTCACATTTACCATAATCTGTTAGGACATTTCCTAGATATTTAAACTTCTATATTTGCTTGATTCTGATATTTCTGGATTCATAATAACCTTATTTCAATTTTTTACCTTCCACCTGCAAGTTATGCAATATTTTGACGCTAACCATTGTATGACACAAAACAACCATTGATCTCAGTTATCTACCTCATCTCTCTCTTTTTAACTCTCTGGAAATGGTTTTATTATGGCAGAGAATGTTATTTGAAAGGTGTCCACAAGAAATACACATTACTGTAAAGGAAGGAGGAATAGGAAAGGAAAGAAGACAACAAAAAACAAAGATAGTGCACCTGGCATCAGTAGGAAATGGCTCGATAGAATTGAAGGACAAGAAACTTTGAGTTGGAAATCATCTTGTCAGCTAGAGACTTCACTTTGTATGCATTTCCCCAGAGACGAGAAATAAAAGTGTAAATATGTCTTGGCAGAATAGTGTAACAATGGCAAAGCTGAATGACCTCAGACAAAAAATAATTGTCTCTGTTTTATGGAGGAAATTATGGAAAAGAGACACAGACACGCAATTCCGTTACATACAAATTTGGACAAAGAGTCACAAGAAAAAGAGATACAAAGAATTAAAACAAATATTGCAACAAACGCTAACCCTGAATCTGTTTGAGTCATTTGATACAAAGTTAGACAAGACAAAATGTCTGTTTTCAGAGGAACGACCATGAAACTTTTCTGTAAAGAACTTGCTTTTCAGAATTCATCACATTTTTCATTTAATTTTCTAGTCAAGATTTTAGTAGTATATTTCTTACAGGCTTTGCATTCCTCATCAATAATAAGTTAATTAAAATGAAATTGGATGCACTAATGAATGTTTTCTCTACTAAAACAAAATTTTTAAGTATTAGAAATTAAGGAAATATATAAACAATGACAAATTTTTAAATATTTTCAAACAGAAAGACAAAGTAAATAATCTGGACAAATTATATTTATTTTTATATATTTTATTACTTAATAATTATTTATAATCATTTAAAAGGTGGGCAGGCTTCTTATAGGAGCCAATATGTATATATATATATATATATATATATATATATATAGACCAAAATATATATATATATATATATATATATATATATATATATATATAGAGAGAGAGAGAGAGAGAGAGAGAGAGACCAAAATATATATATATATATATATATATATATATATATATATATATTTAAATAAGTTTTTTGTGGTACAGAATTTAATAATAGATAGGAAAAGACAATATTTATAAGGCATTTTTAAAAGCAAAAGCTAAAATAAAAACAAGTGGTTTCTTCCCAGGACTTATCAAGTTTATTTATTCTGGGAAATTTAAAAAAAGCATGTAAATTAATTTTAAATTAACAAATGTAATGGAATGAGGGAAAAAAAAGAAAGAAAAATTATGAATTTCAAGAAACTAAAGTCGAATAATATTCAGACCCAGCAAGCATTCCCTCTGTTTACAAAGGGAAGGCTCACAGGATCTGATATACAAGGACTCTAGAACCTTGAGGTGAAATGTGGAGTGGGACCTAGATAAAATTATAAATCGGTCACCACTAAAATTTTCCACACATTTCCTACTATTTATTAAACTGTTAGTCAGTTGGCTATTCCTGGAGGACGGATTCAAAATCCTGGGGGGTAAATTCTGTTTTATTCTCAAATCCAAATATATATATATACATACAGACCAAAATAAACAAATATATATATATATATATATATATATATATATATAAAGAAATATAGTCTTAAGGTGTGCTATATTTATGGAATAAAGTGCTCAATATCAGAGATAGAGCGTGTGTAAATATAAAAGTGAACATAGAAGTCAACACTTAGAGGCGACAGTCTGTTTCATGCTATATGCAATTGTCAGGCCACGTGTGCTGTTATTTTTCTCGGCTATTTATATATATACGGGTTAGTGGTGCATTGTGGGTATTCTATTATGGCGGTTATATATATATATATATATATATATATATATATATATATATATATATATATATATATACACAGACCAAAATAAGCACTAAAATAACTAAAATAGTGGTTTTAAAATTGTATGTGTTCAAAGTGCTCAATTTCAAGAAAGACAAAAATCAAACCTGTAGAGCAATTTAATATCAACATCTTTTTGTCATATTCATAACATTTCAGACATTGTATACTCTAGTCTTCTTCAGGTGATATACACTGGATTTTCAAATCGAACCTTTTATTTCATCCACTTAGGTAAATTGTTCAAGGACACATGTCCCAGTGGATATAAGCCAGTGACTTGACCAAAAGAGCTGTGAGTTCAAAACTTGGCCACAGCAGAGGTGAACAAAAAATTTGACAGTTGAGTTACTAAAGGGAAATACCTGAAACTGAGATATCTGGAAGAGGCATAGCATGGGGAAATAGAACAATCCACTCCAGTGGATGAAATAAAGGGTTCAGTTTGAAATTCCAATGTATAACACCCGAAGAAGGCAGGAGTATACAATAGCCGAAACATTGTGAATGTGACAATAAAGATGAAGACAACAGTCTGAACAATGTAAATAGTGTAAATAAATATTGTAGCCATGATTCTGTTGGTAGGTATTATTATGTGTCTAGCCTTTTAAAGATTAAATGTATTATTCTTTCATTTTTATGAATTTGATGAACTTTCCTCTATACATTAAATATAAAATAATTAGGATATTAGAAGAACTTAAAAGTACTTTCAATGTATTTCACTTCATTTTATCTATAATTGAGGGCTACAAATTCTAACTGATCTTATTTGGGATTTTATTTTTTTGTAATGGTATCAATAGAAATTCATCAAATTTATGAAAAGAGAAGAAAGAACAATATCTACAACCTTAATAAAACTAGATACATAATACTATCTATAAACTCAATTACAAGTACAGTTGAAAATTTAAACTTTAGTTGTTTGAAGATTGTGCGAGCATGATACTTGTGTATTGACTCAGGCTGTCCTTTATCAAGTGTTGACATTGTGAAGCTTTTCTTTTTGCTGAGTGTTTAGCAGTTTTATTTAGAAGGCCATTGTTTGCCTTTTAGTCTTTCATTCTTTTCTCTTTCTCTGTTCAGGATTTTTTTATTGTCTAAGGTGTTAGGTCTTCTGGCAAGTTGTCTGTTGGTCACACCAAAATAATTGTTTTTCCCATATATATATATATATATGTATATATATATATATATATATATATATATATATATATATATATTTGTTGTTCAGCAAGAACATTACTTTTTTTACATTGATTTTTTCAAATTTTAATTATATTTTGTATATTTTTTAAACAGTGACAGACTGGGTCTAAAATAATGATTTCCAGGAGATAAATGGGGCCCACCCACAACTTAAATGTTCCCATTTAATTTTCATAATTTAAATTTTTATTTATTTTTTAATTTTAACTACTTGATAGATATTTTTAAATAGTTTACTTTAACATATAGTTCAAAAGCACAATAGAGCATTGCATGGAGTTCACTATATTAAGTTCAGTTATATGTGTTCAGTAGATCCCTACATCCAATTCATCTAACAATTCCTTTTTAATAGATAGCAATAAGTAAGATTCCAAATTCTTCTCAAACAGCAAATTTTTTAACCTTGTCTTTATGATCTTTAGCTTTGAAAATGTCTTCTCACATTGGAGGTGAGTAATTGATAGTGGGCAGATGACTTTATAAAATTCTTATTCCTTTTTATTACTAAAACAGTTGTCTGTGTGTGCTGATTAAAAAAGATGTTGAAGCAATCTTACCTGTTATTTGGCAGCATTTGATCAGTATTGGAAGAAAAGCATTTAACAAGAATTGAGACATGGCATAAAAGAACAAAATATTTCCTAACAAAAAACATTAAAATATTCATATTTTTGATTATCAAAATTGAAGTTTATTAATATTTCAATGATTATTTTCATCATCATCATGACTTTAGAACAAGTTGTTGAAAAGAAAGTGGTTGATTGGTAGAATAATGAACTTACTTGGACAGCCTCCAAGCTGGAAACCTTTGGCTATTGTCACATTGTCCTCACAGCAGCCAAAAGGTGTGTCTTTGCAACCTGCAATCACTATTTCAAAGAAAGACAACAAAAGACAATCACAGTCATGCTCATGCAACTAAGCCAGCAAACAACAAATGCTAAACAAAATGACAACATTCATAATTTTACGTGTTTGGTTTTTGTGTTTTCAACTTCCTTTACCGGAATAAAAATATTGTTTTGTCTTCTTTCAAAGACACTTATAAATATTTAATATACCATATATACTCACATATAATGCAACTTTGTAAGACCTAATTTTGAAAGTAATTTTAAGGGGTTTACACAAGATATAAAATTAGTGTATATACTGCTGGCTCTGGTTATACCATTGACCAAACTATATATCCATTTACTGTAGTCAAATTACCTTCAAAATTAGGCCTTTAAAGGTTTCATGATATGAGAGTATATACAGTAAATATATGTAACTGTTTTTTACACAAACCTGTTAATCTTTGCTTTGGAATAGATGTTCAAATTATAGATTATGCATGAAAATTACAAAACTGTAAGTAGAGTTACTTCCCCTTCTGCAGGCTCTCCATAAAAAAAGGAAAACTTTAGCTTCAAATGGATCATGAACAGTAGAAAAAAAAGGAGATTTTTCTTTCCAAGTACAAAAAATATAAATGTCTAAAAAGTATTTTAGCAAAGGACAGAAAATCCATCACCGAAATTCAAAATTATGACAGGAAAATCAGACATAATTGTGCTGTTGAATGAACCGTCAATTTTTATTAACGTTCACCCAGTACAATCCCTAAAAGCCACTCAAGGTAGAAAGTTACTGAGTTATGCTGTGCGAGTGTAAGAAGAGGAAGTAAGAAATTTATGAGGTTATGTAGGACAGTTAACCTGTGACTTGTTGAATTTAAGATTGTAGTGGGTAGGAAAATATTCTATTGGGATTTTGCTTTGCAAAATAGCATTTGTATGGAAGAAGCTATCTAAGAAACTTCTTTCTTACTAATGGAATATGAAGGGAAGGAAGATGACTGAATAAAGAATAATGTTAGACCTTGAAAGCATAATGGAAAAGTATGTCTTTCTTTGTCCATCAGCAGTGACACCCAACCCTATCAGTGAGTTCGTCAAATGTATAAGAGAAAGTGTGATTTCAAACTGACAATAGGCTGATTGAACAAAGATATTTTCAGTGTATACACAAAAGGAATCTATCTAAAAGTGATGGCTAAAGATCAAGTAGATAAAAGCCAGAGGTCAGTAAGTAAGTTCATCAGTGTTTGGCTATCAGCCAGCAGTTGAAAAGTGTTTATCAGTTAGTCTGTGTTAGTGCCAAACCATGAAATGACCATTTGCAAATTGGCTGCATCTCAGATTGGACAATGGTCAACAGTACATACACATTAAGATTTCTTGAACATTAAATGACAAAATGAAGCCAAAAGATTCATTTTTACAAAAAGAGATATAATTAAACCCTGGAGATATTGACACCAGGTGACTTTTGTTGGATTCTTATGTATTTGAAATTAAATCTTTAACCCTTATAAAAGAATTTGTCAACAAAGAAACTGATCACACTTAAGATGTGAGCTGTCTCTTGATTACTAGTCACTTACCACAAATGTCATTACTTAGCTAAAGATATCAAAAGTAAATTTTTCAGGTACGTATTGATATGACAAGAATCTTTGCTCTATTGAAAATAAATTTAGCTCTATTATGTCACTGGCTATTTACTCTATTCGTAAGGCTATCAATCCATTGTTTCTGTTGACTTTGTTCATATATATATATATATAAAACAGATTATGAAAAAAATATTAACCAGTGTATTTTTGGTAGTTAATGCTTTTAATAGCAAGAAATGGGTCATTTATACTAAAAATAAATTTAAATGTTTACTTATCTGTCCTTATTCACAGTTTTTCAAATATACTATTTCTATGAAACTCAGTCAGGACAGGTAAGTTGAATATTTCATTTTATTGTTGCTATATATATATATATATATATATATATATATATTCAATATATGTTAGATGGAAGAATATTGACTAGTTCTGTCTATTTAAACATGTTCGAAAGATTTCTTGCTGCTGAAACACATCATATATATACATGTGTGTGTGTGTGTGCTAAAATTTGCTATATTTATAGGGTAAGACTGCTCATTTTCAGAAATACAGCATTTATAAATATAGACAGTGTGGACAATCAACACTGCATGATGACTGTCAGTTTCAGATTTGGTCTGAAAATTGCATTAAGCATGAAACTGATAGTCACTATACAGTCTTGATTCCTATACACACTCTGTCTCTTTCTCCTACAAAAATCTGCTATTAAATACAGCTTATAAATATCCAGTATTATTTATAGGGTTATAAAACTTCTGGTATTAATTATAGACCTCTACATATAACCTATTAATGCACACCATCACATTTTAATGTGTTCATCCAGTTGAATCACAGATCTTAAAAACCTCAAGTCCCTGGCTTTAACTACTCATTTATGCATCTTCTAACCATATAAGGGAAGTGGCCATAATTGCTTGGGATTGATATATAGACCTTAATGTATCTATTGTACTGTCTAAACAAGTGGACTTTTTCCAGTTGATCCTGTATATGTTTCAATCAATAGGTTATTTTCCATTGTCAGTAATAGTGAGAATCAATATGTAGACCAGACATAGGCAACCTTTTCTGATCCGTGGGCCACATGAGATATGGCTTATCATAAGGTGGCTCACATTACTAAAGAATTCAAGGTAATTTATTTGTGTTAGAGGTAACTCAGCCAATTTTAATACAGAAGATTATACGCTTAAATCTATGCTTTAGAAATGGGGGGAAGTTGATTTTTTTTGCCTTTGTGTAAAATATTTTTTCCTGCAATTTAAAAATTGAAGTCTTGGTATAAGATTATCACTGATGATAATGTGTTTAACACATACTGCCTCATGTGATGTATTTCTAATTTATTTGCTCATATTAAAAATATTTAAAAAAAATACATATTTCTTCTCCAGAGAAAGAACTAATATGAATCTTTCTTGTTTTTAAAACTATCTTTACAGGCAGGATATTCTTTAACATGCAGAAAATGTTATCATTAATGAAAGGTTGCAACAGAATCATTTTATTTAATCTATGTGGTTCAGTCAAACTATCCACAATGCAACAGACATTAATGATTAAGTGAGGTTAGTCAGGTATTAGTTATTCCCCTTTGAGACCAGCTTTCCCAAACGTCTTTTAGTGTGAGAAAGTGTGTGAGAGAATAAGTGAGAATAAAGCAAGACAAACTAAATTTTAATAAACATTATTTTTCTCATGAAATTAGGTGTGCTATTCAGAAAGTGAAATAGGTTGCATGTCGCTCGCAGGCTGCAGCTTGCCTGGGACTGACATATACCTTACTGTTTCTTGTCGATTAATCTAACCATTATCTCTGGAATTATTTTCTTGAAATAACCCAGTGAAATCTCGTGCTTTGAAAGTTTACTGTGTTAAATCTGAAGGAAAACTGGGATCAGGTGGAATCAAACTTAGAGAAGTTTATGTACAATGAAAGTCAGCCAGAAATAAAAACTTCATGAAAATACAATGACCAGAAGCGTGTCTGAGTGAAATGTCACTGAAAAACCGATTCTCTTAAAAACAGTAAATAAAATGAAATAAAGCCAGAAATACAATCTTGACAATTAGAATTGATTTAAAAATGAAAAAAAAAAAAGATGTAAGTGCTGAATTGAAGACATGTCTCTGATATTTAGTGTGAAGGAAAGACGCACCAACTCCAAGAACTGGAACTGCTTGGATTTCATCATCTTACTGGATATGTGAGAAATAAATGTCAGTATAAAAAGTCAAGTTGGTGCATTTACCCAACTCTATCTCAGCCTCAATAGTTTCTATGAATAGGCACAAGAATTTTCTATTGCAGACAATCAGTGCTAAGTAGTGCCAGGAGGCAAAGACAGGAGTAGGAAACACTCAGTCTCAAGAGATATCAGTATAAACAGAGAGGCTGGGTTTTATGTCCAGTAATGGTTTCCACCACAAATCCCAAACCAACCTTCCTCTCCAACTCTCCAAGAAGAGACACCATAAGGTACAACATAAAAATAACCTTTAAGACAGTTTGCCTGTTGGTCAATAAAAACTCAATGTTTCAGAATTTCTGCTGACATGAAGCCAGTTTTATGCTTACAAATCACAAAGAAAATAAAGAATTTTAAAGACATATTGTCGAGATGTATTATTTGCAACAAGTGACAGTTTAAGTCTTAAGGTGAGGCTTTACAATTTCAACATTTGAATCTAAAGGTCCTTGTCAGTTGTGTTAAAGATTCATTAAAAAACTAAAATATTATTTTAAAACCTCTCAGTAGCACTTATGAGTTGAATCATCAAGCACAAAAAAATAATTATTATCAATATTTAATAATCTTAATTTTGTGTGACATGAGTCAACTGGGAGAGAAGATTGTGTTGCACCAATCTTTCAAATGGAGAGAGCTTTTCTACTGCTCTTGAAATCTTAGTGATGTACCTTTTTATTTCAGCTCAACCAAGCCACTAACATGCAGTGGTGGTAGTTACTGAGTGTGAATAAATATAAGAAAAAGAAAATCCTTGTTAAGGAGCAAGAATAGTAAGAGAACAGAAATTAAGAAGAGAGAAGATAAAAATTGACATTGCATTTAAATTTTTGAAGATCAAATTTGACTGGAAAGAAGCCAGAAGAGAGTAACACAAGCAAAAAATGCAAGAAAAGAAATTGTTAATATAGAACTTACAGTTTCATCTTGCCAGTTGGAACGTAAAATAATGAGACCTAGCTGCCAATCTAGTACTGTACTTAAATTCATAAAGTCTAGGTACCATAGAAGAAAGTAATATTTATTTTGAAAATATTAGGTTGGTGCAAAAATAATGACGTAATAATGTCGTTTTTTGACGTATTCTTTAACGTCAAAAAACGACATTATTACGTCATTATTTTTGCACCAACCTAATGCAAAAATGTCGCACAAGGCCAAAAGGGTGGCTAGAGGCTGATCTTCAATCTGTCTTATCTTAAACTTAGCTAGCCATGATTACTCACCTAAACATACCACAGTATTCTTTATACCAAATGAAAACATTCTTAATTACTATTCTTACTACAGCTACCATGATACTAATTAGTTCACATATGTACAATTGGTCTGTAAGGGGTGGGGATAAAAAATAACAACTATTAAAAATCAAACTCCAATGACTATTTACAATGATTATAATTACGTTAGAGGAATGTTTATCTGAACAATTATCATGAAAGTATTTATAGAAAAGGCATAAAGAAGCTACATTATGGAAGTGGAAAACTGACTGAAGCCGAGATGCCATTTCAGAACCAATGACATTGCAGATTCTTCTTTGTATTTTATCAAGAATCTATAAATATATAGCAGGAGGACCACATCATATAAGGCAGCAATATTCTAAGCATTGATGAATGGTCGACTTTAAATATGTAAGATAGATTCTGGCAAGAAAAATTGTCTAGTACGACATATTGAAGCAACTTTCCTAGACAGGCTTGAAAATTAATCCCTGATGCTAGCCGGAAATAATATACAAGATTATTGGCCATGAAGAAAACACAAGAAATTTGTACAAAGTCTAATATTGACTTGGGTGTTAAGATTTACATTTAATAAAGCAGACCTTATCAAAGGGAATGACATGAAAGGAAACTGGAATGTCAATAAATGATGTTGCTAATGTGTTTAGAAAAATCAGTTTCATACTCTCTGAAATAACACTTTATACTCTTTGATCATGCTGTTTCCACAGAGTCAAATCACCCACATTTCCCCCATATTTCAAATGTAATGAAAGTTACATACATTATTTGGACTGTTATCCTCATCTTCATTGCCATATTCACAACATTTCGGCCGTTGTATGCTCCGACCTTCTTCAGGTGATTGGAATTTTGAACCAAACTCTTTATTGTGTCCACCAGTGTAGATTGTTCTAGTTCCACATGCTATGCCTCTTCCGGAAGTCTCACTTATTTTCTTTTAACTCAATTCTCCAAGTTTTGGTTCACCACTGCTGTGGCCTGGTATTGAACTCACAACTCTTTGGGTCTAAACACTGAATCAAAACAATTTCTAGTCACTGGATCTAACCAATACCCTTATACATGTGTTCTCAAGGGGAGCTGAGTTATTTCCCTTTGAAATAACTGAAGCATCTGGAAGAGGCATGGCACGTGGAACTAGAACAATCTACCCCCAGTGAATGGAATAAAGGGTTCAGTTTGAAATTCCAATAACCTAAAGAAGGCCAGAGCATACAATGGCCGAAACATTGTGAATATGGCAATGAAGATGAGGATAACAGTCTGAATAATCTAAGTAACCATAATGCCTCATCTCAGAGATATAGACAGATAGTAATAAAAGTTCTGCTACTTTGTGAAATAAACTCATATGTGGATACTTCCATATTTACTTCCATAAACACTAAACATAAACATAACATGGATACTTCCAGAAACACAAAAATCTTAACCTTTTTGTAGATCAATCATTTTATATTCTCTCTATCCACATAATCTTCACTTCCTACTACTATCTCTTTCCCTCATATCACACCCCATTCATCATAACCATTTTAATGCTAACTCTCTCTTGAGTGGCTCTTGAGTCTTGTACTGAGTGAAATTTAGTAATTAAAAAAAAAAAATTTAATGGGGAATAAGTGTTGTAAAAACATCCTACTGACTGAATAGACATGTGGTTGAAGAATAACAATCTTGAAATAAATATTCAATTATAGATTTAAAATCAAGTCAAAAATACATTTGATATGGCTGATAAAAAAGAAAAAAATCATTTTTTGTTCACATTATCTCCAGAGAATAGACATCAATAATTTTATGATCAAAACAACAAAGATAAGGATACTTATCAGAATAAATAATGGGATAAACATGGCATAACTTTATTTCAAGGAATATTTTTTATATTTTTTATTAGGTTCTTACATGTTTCCATTTTTTGTTTCTACAAAGCTTTGGCATTTCTTGTCTGACTGAAAAATGACCAACATTGCAATGATTTTTCTGCCCATTCTACCTGCACATGATATGCAGGTAGTGTAATGATTAGCAAAGGAAAGAGTACTGAACTTAAAGTTGCCTTCCAAGAACTAAGCAAAGTATTAAGAAACAGAAAAATTTCATTAGAAACTTTCTTTGTTTCTAATGAAAATTTTTTGTTTCTTAATACTTTGCTGAAATCTTATTTAATATCAGTCCTCCTATATGGCAGTGAATGCTGGACAAACTTCTCACAGATAAAGAAGAAACTTGAAGCAACAGAAATGTGGTTCTACAGAAGGATGCTGAGAATACCATGGACCGCACTATATGAGCAATGACAAAGTTTTAGAGAAAATAGAAATGAAAAGGACACATACTTTGGAAAGAGAGAATTGAAATTTCTAAGGTGCATAATAAGGAAAGAGGGCTTGGAAAATTTTATACTCACAGGGCAGATTGAAAGAAAGGGTGACAGAAGAAAACAACACCGAATCTACCTGGTGAGCTGGTGCAAATTGATGTGGAAACAACATTTAGAAAAGATAACAGACAATTTATTAAGAGCTACAAAGACTAGGAAATTGTGGAGAGCCAGGATCTCTTATATCCTGATGGGATATGGCACATAGAAGAAGAAGTAATCATTAACAGATTAGAATGGGAAATTGGTGAGCCAAGGTCAAACTCTGGTCAAGTTCATTACACTCACTTTTGCACAAATATCCATCAACTATGGGTTAAACAGCAGAGCAGACTGGGTTCTCTATCCATGGTTGGCAACCAGTCTAGGAGAAGGACAAATCTGAATTAAAAACTATATAGCCCTGTTGATGCATGTACTATACAGCCATAGAATTGATTATGGTGGTACTCACAATTAACTGCTGCAGCACACGATTGTGGATTGAATAATCTTGAATGAGGTCTAATTATATTGGAATTTCAGACTCATTTTGAAGAAATTTTCATTTTATTTGGCAGTGTGGAATGGCTTGCTATACAAAAAGTGTTCTGCTGGGGTTTTCAGGAATAAAATTAAAAATTCAAAAGCATATTTAGTTCTATATGGAATATTTTGCTTATATTTTTTAAAAATAGTTTAAATGTTTTTTTTTCTTTTGCTATGGAAACTTAATGTGTATATAATGAGAATGTTATCCATCTGCCAATTTTCTCTTGAGAAAAAAAAAATTATAATTGGTTGGTATCACATTAAATAGAACAATTTAGCTTTCAATAAAATGAGATTAATTTAGATTTTAAAATAATTCAAGTGAAAGAAAAAAGAGAAAAAAAATAAGAAATCTACGAATGAAAGTAGTTTTGAAAAATCAAAACAGGAGAAAAATTTAATGGGGAAAGTGGGAGAAAGAAAAGTTTGATGTGTCTTGAAAAGAAATTATCTGCTCATTTCAAATCATTTTAACAGTGATGTATTGGAATGACAGCCCAAAAATTTTCATTGTAAAATCTTTTAGGATTTGCTTTGCTCATCACTCAAAGTAAAGATTAAACAGGCGTTTACCAATTCGAACAAATTGTTCTTTTAATGTAGAGCAAAATTATGAGAACATTGACAAATAAAGATTAACACAACAACAATTCCACAGTCCAAAGTTTTGTGGTATCAGAATTTATCACCCAGCAATTTCCACAAGGATGGATTAAACTCCAAATTACCCAATCATCTGCACCATTAACTTGGTCATTAATCAAATAAACTGCAAGACTTAAAGTTGATCTCTCAAGAGGACAATTGAGCTGCACGACAATTGCACAGAGAAGCCATTGCTGCTCAACAAGGGATGATCAGATTTAGAAGGAAATAAGAGAATTAAATAATGTTTAAATTGTGCCTAACATGGTTTTAACTTGGGGATTTTAGAGCATTTAATTTTTCTTTTTATTCATTTTGTTGCCATTTATTCTGCAACATAAAATTTGAGTCACAAATCCCTCACTAAATTTTTTTGTGTTTGTTTTATTTTTTTTATAAGTAGGATATTTTTTTTTCAAAGCAGGTTTTATTTTTATTGCTTCATGACAACCACTAAACTTTCTGTCCAACTTTCAACCGTTCTTACATCTGCCATTCTTTTTGAGGGTTTTAACTGAAATATTTATTCCATGCGAATGTGTCTTGACAAAATAGTTAGCACAGAAAATAAAAGATCTGATCTGGTTCTAATCCTATGCTTCATCATATAATTACTTAATCTCCCTGGATAGTAGCAGCTTACTGCCATATCATGTTGAAACACCAGTTTCGATATGATTACTGAAGTTAAGTAACATCAAGCCTGGTCAGTACCTAGATTGGTGACCACTTGGGAATTCCAGGTGCTGTAAGCTAGGATGTGCAAGCAGTGTAATGGATAATGTCTTGGAATTGTTAATCAAAGAGAAAAAATTCTGATTCCAGTTGGGTTTGTTATATTCCCTTACAAGCAAATACCCTTGGGGAAGATATGAATAAACCTCTTCTCACCCCATCTATGGGTTAATTAGTAAGACTTGTACCACTACATCATTATTAACTTAAAATTCTTACAATCTAAAAATATTTCCAGCATTTAAATAACCTGCAATGGGTTGATAAGCCATATAAAATGAATAAATCAATCAATAGGCAGTAGCAAAAATAATGCTCTAAGCCCCCCCCCCCCCCCATTATCAACAATTTATTTAATTTATACCAAAAAACATTTTCTTTGCCTCCTTCATAACCTCTTCTGGTAACTGGATGCTCCATTCATTTAGTTTATACCATCCAAAATTTTTATTCTTCTCCTCCTCCTGCCTCAAGATCCCTTATTATCTCTTTTGGTAATTGGATGCTGGTATTAACATCCAATAAAACACAAAAAAGTGACAGTAGAAATACTAAAATGTAAACACTAACGAAATTGTTGATAAATAAAGTGTTAAATTATACCATGGTCTCTGCTGATACATATTCTTTGGTTAGAGTCTCAAGAATATTTACTGACTTGCAAAAACAAATGATAAAAACCAGGAAATTACATTGTCTCTTTTATTGTACACAACTAATACAATGAACTAGTATTCATTTCAAAAAAAGTAGCAGAATAGATCTTCTAAGGAATTTGGTCATGGCATTGAATTCTAACAAATGAGGGTTTTCATTGGGAAATTGTGTCTGATATAGGAGAGATAGACATATATTTTCTCATCTGAGATGTTGGTGGTTTGCTGGGTGGGGGCAGTTATTCTGTTCACCAAACGTGTTCGTCAAGCACTTGGTTCAACTTTTAAAATGCCATGTCCCTTCAGAACATTCAAGTTTATGGCTTTTCACAGATTCTGTTTCTTTTTGATCTGGTTTATTATTATAAATTTTTGGTTTTTCCATTACCACCATACAGTTTTCCTTCTTCTCAATTGACTGCTAAGGTTAGATTTAATTTAATTTGTTTTTTATGGCTTATCAACCTTTTGCAAGTTATTTAAAGCTGGAACATATTTTTGGATTGTAATAATTTTCGAAGATAATAACAATTTTCAGATACAAGTTCTACTATTTAACACATTGTTGTGGGAGAAGAGATGAACTCACCCCTTTCCCAAGGATATTTGCACATAAGTGATAACCAGCCTGACTGGATTGCAAACTTGGCCCATTCCAAGCTGTTATCTATTACACCAAATACACATTCAAGCTTACAGCACCTGGAGGTCACCTGTCTAAGTACTGATCAGGTTTGACATTGCTTAATGTCAGTGATCAGACAAGAACTGATATTTCAATGGGATATGGTGGTAAATTCCCAAAGCTAGATAACCCAGTCTACCCTGCTACTTAACCTACTGCTGGGGAACAAGAGATTTATGTAGGTACCTCCACGGGATCGCTAAAAAATCAGCATACTGTGATGAAAACATTCTCCAAACATAATGAAAACATAGTTTTATTGTCAAAATCTTTGTTATTATTAAGAGGAAGGATCAAAGTATTTTTTGGTTATTTTACTAAATATTTTACTCCTTTTTAGAATGTTCGAAATTTTGATCAAAAAGTTTGATTTTCTTGTGTTGACAGTTTTAGCATAGCAAATTTTCACCTCTTTTTTGCAGTGACAGACACTTTAATTTGGAAATTCTTGCAAAAATCAAATAATTCTCAAAGTTAAATTAAATTTTCAGAACTTATTCACAAATGAATGAAATTATTTTTTAAAGTATTTTTAGAAAATCTTGGTAAAAATATTTTTTTTGCTTGTGTAAATTTTACTTAATTTTATGAAAGCATCAGAAATTCATTGAGATAATTTGTAGTGACTATATTAGTTAAAAGCAGAAATTTTTGAAGAATTTAACTCAGCAATTTTATTTTACAAAATCAAACCCTGTCTTACCAAAAATCTGCTCTGAATTGGAAAATAAAAAACACAATAAAATTAAGACATTATTTAATTAGAGGAGCAACTAATTGCTTTTAATGATGATATGTATTAAAGACAATATTGTCTGATGAAAAAAGATTTTTTTCAATGAAAAATGAATTTTTACAAGATTTGTTTTCATTTTTTTATAATTTATAAATGAATAATTTATAAAGCTTTTGAATCTTTTAAAGTTCAATTTCAATGATATAATTTTTAGGGAATATTGTTATTAAGTAAAACTATATTTACTAATCATATATTTTAAAGCTTATTACGAACTGAAGACCCCTGACTATTTTTAAAAGAATTTTGATTTGTTTTTATATATGTGTATCAATGCAGAATTTCTGAAATATGGTTGTACAAACTGATAAATCTATTAATAAAAGGTCACATGTTTTAAGGGTTGTCCTCACTTACGAGAAAAAACACAACTAAACCCTAATGAAAATTGTTGTCTGCTACACCATAGATAATTATGATCATGTTCAGTGGTCAATCTACTGTCAATAATTGTATTAACACGTCAGAAAAACAAAACCCCTTGGTTAGGAAATGCTTGTACACAACATTTTATGCTATAAGTAAGTAATATTTGTCTCAAATTAGATTAACTTAACTTTAAATTGGCTAATTTTCCTCAAATAATGTTTCAGAAATATATATTTTATTTTTGCAAGATTTTTAAAATAGAAAAATAAGTTTTGTTTACGAATGCCTAAAAAATGCCTGATGTGATCGATTTTACTGAAAAAAAAATTGCAACTCTATTCCAATCAATATAATTTCTGTCTGAAATAGACCAAAGTATTTTACTTACCGGATATAGTAAATTTAATCTTTTAGCTTTCATTTAAAGCTAAATTGAAAGCTTCAGGAAAGCTTTTTCATTTTAAAATATTCATTTTAAACCTTACATATACTGAATTCATGGAGGTACCTAGATTTATGTATTTTGCATTTGTGTGAAAGTGAAGGCCACTGGTGAAGAGGAAATTGCAATCAGCTCTCTGATTGTACTGTCCATGCTTATAACCATTATGCTGTTAGGAAAAAAGTGAGAGAAAAGGAAAGGAAGTATCACCTCCCCTGCCACAAGAGCATTGAAATCCCTTGAAATTTAAATTAGGTACTGTCATTTTAAAATCATTAATTTTCTTCTTAATTAATATATTGTGAAAAAGCCTGTCTTGCTGCTTGATTAAATGCTTAATGACGTTGTTGCTTAATATAATTAATTATTCCTTCTTTTCTTTTCTTGGATTTTCTTGTGCAAATTTCTATCTGGGATAAAGAGAAACAGGCAAAGCACTTTTATATTTTGCCTTTAGAAATGGCCAGCAGTACATCACTGTCAAAAAATGACACTTAAAAATTCCTGTATACAGATAGTATAAAAGATGCAAACAACTTTAAGAAGAATTGCTGTCTTAGCCAATGAAACTGTGTTACCGCCCCTGGTTGGTGACTGATGAAGGCAGGGTATCACATGTGCTTTCACACGTTGTATCTAGAAAATTGTAGATGGTTTTATTTTTCTTATTTTGTTATTAGGATACCCTAAATAAATTTTCTTATTAATCACTTGCTCTTGCTTAACTATGATGAAACAAAAAAAATAATAAAAATTATAACTATAATAATTTTTTTATTTCTCCTTTTCCAGAATTTTCTGAGTCACCCATTTGGTACTGTTGAAACAAACTGTTTCTTAACCTTGGTAAACAAATGGGATCATATATCTCTTCTATAATAGAAAACACCATGGGACTTTATATATTCATCAGTCACAAATCTTTATCTCATCTAACATAATGAGATTTTCCGTTGTTATGGTAGCAGGAAGCATTACTTGATGCCAATAAGCAGATATGCATCAGTTTATTATAAAGGTATTTCTCATTAGTAAGTAGGGTAGATCAGTCTGATAATACTTTTCTTTTGCTTTATCTACAATATTAACAGTTTCAAATCAAGTGTTAATAATTATCTATCCTTGTTACCTTCATAATCTTCACTTCTTATGAGCACCTCTTTCATTTATATGACCTATTTGTTTATTTACTGTTTTTAGTTGTGTTATTCTTCTGCTTTTAATTTCACTTTGACAATGTGACACAAAAGACATACTCTAAACTGCTTAATAGACAGGGAGGGACATTTATCTAATTTTGTTTTTTTAGGAATTTTTTTAATTTCACACTTTTTAATACTTTAAATGATTCCCCCATCTATTTACTTTATATTGATAAAAATCTAATCTCCCTGATAATTAAGATCTCACCCTTATATCAGAGAATTAAGAGAAGCTGTGAACAGAACTTGAATGTTTTTGTTTCAGGCATAACATCATATCATTTGACACCTCACTATCATAAGATTGTTTTTATTTCATGTCTTTTTTCTACTGATTTTTCCTCCAGATTTTATTTCTCATTATATTGCTAAATTCTACTACTTTGTGCTGTCTACTTCAGCACATTGATGATCATGGTTCTCCACAATTTTCTGTCCTTTGTACTGCTTAATAAATATTATCTTTTTGTTATCTCTCCTGAACATTGCTCACCCATCCATTTACTCAGGCTTGCTAGGTATGTCATGCATTGTCTTCTTCTGTCCTTGCCTTTAATCTATCCTGTGAGTATCAAATTTTCCAAGCTTTCATTCCTCATTATGGGCTCTAGAAATTTCAGTTCTCTGTTCCTGATGTTAAGTATAATCTTGGGAGCCAAAATAATAATAAATAGTGCGGCAAAAATATAGTAAACTATCACAAATTCACAGAGCTGTGTGTCCAAATAATTGTAAATCCACTCTACTACCAGCCGACCTGCTTCTTGCTGTCTCGTTCACTGCCAATGCCCTTTATAAACATTGAAAGGGATTACACTAATCCATAGTGATCATTAACATTCTGAAGTACACAGCACAAAGTAGTAGAATTTAGCAATATAATGAGAAATAAAATCTGGAGGAAAAGCTAAAAAGACATGAATGAAAAACCCGATCTTATGGTGGTGAGGTGCTTGTCAAATGATATGGTTTTACACATATGCATCCAGGTTATTCCATCAACCCCATCTGGGCTATTCTATCAACCATTTTCTATTAGGTTGGTGCAAAAATAATGTCGGGTTTTGACGTTAAATAATACGTCAAAAACCGACATTATTTTTGCACCAACCTAATATTATATTGACAGAATGAGTCTGCCTCAGTTTTTGTTTGTATCATGGAACCAATGGCATTGGTAGGTTCACACCCTCACCCTTTTTGAAGGTAAGTGGATTTCTTCTGCACAAATAGTAATATTCTTATTCCAAGATTCTAAGATTATGCATTTTCAGGAATATACTACTTTTGTTATTTTTCTTGATTGATTTCTTTACCATTTTTGTTATGTGATTTCATACAAAAATTTTCCCAACATCGAACAGTGGACTGTGGATGATTTTAATTGCAACAGAAAGTAGAATTACAATAGCTAAGACGAAAGCAAGACTTCAACTAAAAAAATATGGCGGCTATTATTACCAAGAACTAATTGGACAAGAATATCAACTGAAGGAAAAAAATAAATGAAAGAAAAAACATCTACATACAAAGAATTGCTATTTTTAGCCAGATATCTCTTATTCTTTTTTTTCATTTAGAAATTGTCAACAACTGACAAAAAATAAGGAAAAATATTTTTCAGTATGTTTGAGTTTATTGCTAATTTGACTCATCTGCCGAACTACATTTGGTTTAAAACCCAAAATAATTTTCCACCATTTTATGGATAAAGTAGTAACAAACTAATGTAGATTATCTCAATGTTTCTTCTTTAAGTGTTTCTCTTCCATTTCCATTTGATTAAGACAAAATTTGCTCATGACAAAAAAGAATGTCACCAAAGATATTTTGCACACAAATTTCCTAGAAATAGAAATTGTCATCAAGCTCTTTTTTCATAACAGTGACAAGAAAAACGGATTGAAGAATTTAAGTAGAAAAAATCTTTTTTATTGATTAATTCTTAAATTACAAACATTGTGTTTTTTCTATAAACAACATACAACTTAGTGTTTTACTGTGAGTGACCAAAGCATAAAATATTTTACAAACATTTTGACAATAAAATATTAAATTAAATCTTGTGATTAGATATTAAAATATCTCATGAGTGTAAAAACCCATCTACTATATGAATTTTGCAATAGACAATATAATAAAAATTATAAATTATATGAATAATATGTATTTCCATATTTTTGTATAAAAACTCCACTAAGTAATAAGTTTTATAATGAAAAAAGCACATACTAGAGATTTATCATAATAAAAATTATATTGGTTAAGTACTTTTGTTAGAGACATTGTATTCACTAAAGATTATTATTATAGCAATTGCATTGGCCAAGCACTTTTACTATAGACATTGCAATCACCAGGGATTATTTTTTATAGCAATTGCACTGGCCAAGGACTTTTACTATAGACATTGCAATCACCAGGGATTATTTTTTATAGCAATTGCATTGGCCAAGCACTTTTACTATAGACATTGCAATCACCAGGGATTATTTTTTATAGCAATTGCACTGGCCAAGGACTTTTACTATAGACATTGCAATCACCAGGGATTATTTTTTATAGCAATTGCATTGGCCAAGCACTTTTACTATAGACATTTCAATCACAAGGGATTATTTTTTATAGCTAATGCACAGGCCAAGGACTTTTACTATAAACATTGCAATCACCAGGGATTATTTTTTATAGCAATTGCATTGGCCAAGTACTTTTACTATAGACATTGCAATCACCAGGGATTATTTTTTATAGCAAATGCACTGGCCAAGGACTTTTACTATAGACATTGCAATCACCAGGGATTATTTTTTATAGCAATTGCACTGGCCAAGGACTTTTACTATAGACATTGCAATCACCAGGGATTACTTTTTATAGCAATTGCATTGGCCAAGCACTTTTACTATAGACATTGCAATCACCAGGGATTACTTTTTATAGCAATTGCATTGGCCAAGCACTTTTACTATAGACATTGCAATCACCAGGGATTATTTTTTATAGCAACTACATTAATGATTTTTATTATAGCAATTTTATTCTCTAAGTATTGTTTTATAGCAACATAGATTTTATTAACTGGCAACAAGGTCTCATCAATTTACAGTTGACTTGATTAGATGTAACTCTAAATTCTATGCCAACAGTTTCTTTTCTTGCACTTGTCAATTGTGGAAACACTCTTCCAGCACCATGCTTTCCAGTCAACTTTAATCTTCAAAAATTTAAATGCAATGTCAACTGCTATCTACTATCTTCCTGATTACTCTTCTGTTGTTCTCACTCCTTAGTAATGCTTCTGTTTTCTAATTCTGCTGCACTCAGTAACCCGTTGTGTCTTAGTGTCTTTACTGCCTTGTTTGGGGTGAATTCGATCAAAAAAAGTTAAGGATTATTATAGCAGTTGTATTAGCCAATGATTTTAATATAAATTGCAATAGCATTGCCCAAGATTTATTAAAATAAAAATTGTCAAAGATTTTTACTGTAACAGTTTGAAAAGCCAATGTCTAATATTCTAGAAATTGCATTACAAGTGCTAGCTTATAGAGAAAGTGCTGTAAATGATTTATTAAAAATGCATGATGATTATTATTGATATCTATAGTAAGTTTCCTATAGTCATTATTAAAATTTTACTCCTCATCAAAAAAAAAAGAAAGAAAATGAACTGGAAATGTTTTATTGGAGACATAACACTTTAATATTTTAAAAATATTTGATAAGAAAAAGTCTGGCTGAAAATAGCAATGAACAAAGAAAATAGAATAATCTTTCACAATTAATAACTTATTCTGGAACTACTGACATTGCAAACATCTAGAATACTGTGGAAAATGTTAAACGCGGTGCTTACCTTCACGGCAACATTTTGCAAACGTTGATCGCTTATGGCAATAACTTCCCGGAGGACATATATTTTTATTATTGAAGCAATTGTATTCTTGGCCCGTCAGGGGGTTGACAAGCGGCATGTTCCCATCACAAGGTTCTTCTTCTTCCAGATCTGAAAATGGTTGCCAGGATATGAGAAATCAGTCAAATACAGTTTAAAGTAAATCATTAGAAAATTATATTTCTTTTACCCTCATACATAACGGAGAATTATTAGTCAGAGATTCAAACAGAAAATTTGTTTGCAGTATTCATTTTTACGGAGATAATGGAATTTTTGAAGAACAGGATGTAAATAAGTTTAACGTACTTCTGGATTCTTACTTTCCAGTCAACTTTGATCTTCAAAAATTTTAATGCAATGTTAATTGTCATTTTCTATCATTTTCATACCTGTTTCTTTTTTATTGTCCTTTTTCCTTAATAATGTTTTTCCCTAAGATTCTTTCATACATGGTAACCCTTCATGTCTTAATGGCTATATTACCTTGCTTGGGGTAAAATGATTAAAAAAAAAGAAAAGAAAAAAATATACTATAGCCAGAAAGTTGTTTTCTTTTTCTGTATTGAAGCTGTTAATGTCTGCTGGATTTTAAATTAGCCAACTCACAAACTGTGCTATTTTGAAAATAGTCTATATATCCACATAAACACATTACTTAAGATGCTCACTGTTACCCACTATCCTTCCATGAATGGTCATGGCTTTCCACTTCTTGTTCCTTGTAGTTCTAAGCAATGTTTGAACTTTACCATCCCTGCTTGTCCCTGCTCTGCTATCTATTCACAAAAACATATTACTTAAGAAGCTCACTGTTACCCACTATCCTTCTCTAAGTGATCAAGCTCTCCACCACTTCCAGTCCCTTGTAGCTCTAAGCAATATTTGACTCTTTACCATCCCTCCTTGTCCCTGTTCTGCTATCCATTCACACAAACTCATTAGGAAAGTAGCTCACTGTTACCCTCTGTAGGTGATCATGGCTCTTCACCACTTCCAGTCTTTGTAGAAATGGCCATAACAGTTTGACCTTTATCAAAGTCCCTTAAATCTTTCTGCTTTCCTATAACCATGGAATTTAATGCATCAAAATGATACATTAAATTATGATTATGTTCAAGGACTGTCATTTTAGTCATGGATGATCAGAGTTTATGCATTTAAGTTATGAAGTTTTTTCTATCAGTTAGGTCTATGAAGGTTGTTATTAATGGCTAATCTTCTAAGGCATAAGATTAATGCTGGTGTCTCCCAAAGGTCTCTCCTCAGTTCTATCCACCTTCCACTTTATATCAATGATCTGGCCAAGATCAGTCTCAGATCTTTAGCAAATATATATGCAGATGATACTATAGTGTATGGGTACACCTCCAAATATCTTGATGACCAATGCCTAGCAACTGATCTCTCTTCTAACTCTCACAGCTCAATGGGGAAAAGACTGGCTAATATCATTCACATCAAAAACTAAACTAAAACATTTCATCCACACTGAGCAGACCCTAAACCTGCACAAATCCAGATGAGTGGTTATACTCTCAAATCCCTACTAGGGTCAAAGCTCACTCACAACCTCAAATGGAATGCATATACTTGTGCCATCGCAAAAGACGCTAGAAAAATGGTCAGTTCATTTTATTGCTTGAGATAACACCTAACTCCCACTGCTATGATCTATCTTTATAAAGGTCAGCTCAGACCAAGATTGGAGTATTGCCTACGGATCAGTACCTCACCAGATGATACAATTATCATTACAAATGTACCATATTCCTGAGGAAATATCTATTATGCTAGGAACTTATTTTGATGGTTTCCTCATGCGTTTCACTACAAAAGACTTTACGACTAAGTGGAACAGACTTGAAGTTGGAATTGCGATGGGATGTACAGTGTCACCAATACTTTTCGTTCTAGCAATGCAACTGATTCTCGAAGTGACAAACAACAAGGCTGATATTGTTGAGCTTGGTGGAAGTTGTCAAATGCCACCAGTGAAGGTGTTCATGGATGACACTACAATCCTCTCATCCAAAGTAAGTTCAACTCGCAAGATATTAAGCTTGATGGACGACCTGATAAGTTGGTGTAGAATGAAATTTAAACCAAACAAGTCCAGAAGTCTTTCTCTTAGAAAAGGAAAGTTGAACAAAAACATAAATTTTGTAATAGGTGGCCAAAGAGTCCCTACTGTATCAGAAAAATCAGTGAAAGGTTTAGGTTGGTGGTATGATCAATCCTTAAAAGATACCAACCAAGTAAAAGAAACATCCAGGTCATTACAAGAAGATCTCTATATGATAGATCTTTGTCCTCTAAAAGGAAAATACAAGGTATGGTGCTTAGAGCATGTGCTCATTCCAATGCTACTATGGCCCATACTTATGTACGAATTTGGAATGAGTACAATTGAGTCAATGGAAAGGAAAATAAACAAATACATCCTAAAATGGTTGGGTTTGCCTCCAGGTTTGTCTGATATTGCATTGTACTGCAGACAAGCAAAACTAAAGTTGCCATTTAAATCGATTGTGGAAGAGTATAAATCCGGAAAAATTAGACTTCAAATGATGTTGGATGACTCCAAGGATAAAGCAATAAAAGCTTTAAAGCCTACGTTAAGAACAGGGAGAAAGTGGAAAGTCAGAGAGACGATAACAAGTGCTAAAGATAATCTGGCTTTCAATGAAGTCATCGGATACACTCAAGCAGGGAAACAAGGGTTAGGACTAAATGAAAGCCATGGTGGTCGAAATCTTCTGGTAAAGATCGCCGTGACATGTTCATCGAAAATGTGATGAAAGAAGATAAAAAAAGACTCGTAAAAGGAGTACAACAATCCCAACAAGGCCAATGGACAAACTGGGAGGAGGCTCTTCAGAAATCTATTACTTGGAAGGACATTTGGCAGATGGCTCCACTTAGGTTGAGATATTTAATACATTCTACGTATGACCTGCTACCATCTAAGAACAATCTTGTTAAATGGAAGAAAGAGAGTGATCCCACTTGTCCCCTATGTAAGGAAAAGCCACAAACATTAGAACATGTTCTTAGTTCCTGTAAAACAGCCCTTGTCAATGGCAGATATACATGGAGGCACAATAGTGTTTTGGATGAGCTGGTCAAAATTATAAAGAAATATATGAAGTCTGAGTCATCTAATTCAGCCCAGGAATTTGTTGCAGAAGGAAAAAGATATGTCGGCTCTAAGCAAACAAGCAAATGTCATGCTATACCCGGAAAAAATCTACTTAGTTCTGGTGGCATCTGGGAGGTATCTACAGACCTTCCTGGTTGGCGTAATGATTACCCCAAAATAATATCAAGTAAAGGTCTGCGACCAGATATTGTTCTTCTGTCAAGGGTGAACCATAAAATCATCCTGGTTGAATTAACAGTACCATATGAATGCCGGATGGAACAAAGCCACGATTATAAAACTAATAAATATGAAAATCTAAAGTCAGAGCTAATAAAGGAGGGGTATAATGCAATTGTTAGAGCAGTGGAAATTGGAGCAAGGGGTTTCGTTTCAGGCACTCTGTACCAATTTCTGGGCCAAATTGGAATCAAAGGGCGTAATAGGGCCAAAAGTATAAAATGCCTAATAGAAGTAACAGAAAATAGTTCTATGTGGATATGGAAAAAACGAAATACTCTGTGGAGTGTTTCAGCGAACATGACGGCATGACATGACTGATCGTGAATGCATAATGAGGTTCACGTTGCATTCTCAGAACGCGAGGTTTGCCGTTTTTCAGAATTTTCGTAAATTTAATTTTGCCGTTACAAATTTGAACTAGTTTATTTACAACACTTGTATATCATTATAATGGGGCCTCACATCAGTGAGCGGGGCCAGTGTGCAACTGAAACCGTTGAGAGGAAGGCCCTGAAATGGTGCACATTCTCTCCTGATGACCCCAGTTTAAAATTCGAGAGGAACACATCAAAATTCAGTGAAGTCATATGCCGTAGTGAAGCTCATTGGAAGTGTCATTGGCATGAGGAGCATTACACATTCAGCTCGCTTCAGGTGAGTTTCAATTACTTTCCAGTAATTTCCTTCTTGCTGCCATATCTGGACTGTGGCTGCCCAGTCCTCCCTGCCCAGCCTTGGCAGAGTATATTGTGGGTGATGAATTATTCTCCACCCTGCAGCCCTTATCCCACAGATAAAACATTACCAAACTTTCCCTACTATGATATTATTACTATAGCAGATGTTTGGATGAGTTACATTCTTTAGTGCTGCCAGCTCAGACCTTCACAGTTAGAACCCACCTCTTTGTGTTCCCTCCCTAAACTCTACCATGTCTCTCTAACCACCCCTTATTAAACTCTCTCTTAAATTAAAAAAACTTACACTACTCATCAATTTTCATTTCATTTTTCCTTTCATTTTTTGGAAGTGCTTTCTGATGATCTGGCATCCTTCAAAAGGGCTCTGGTGAAATAAATTATTATAATGGAACCTTAAAGTGGTCTGTTTTTCTTTAAAATATATATATATGTGTGTGTGTGTGTATAAATTAGGATACAAAATCCTGACAAAGTAATCAAATCTGGTTTCAATGAAATGTTTTAACATTTGTCACATATATATATTTGTATATATATATATATATATATATATATATATATATATATATATATATATGTGTGTGTGTGTGCGTGTCAGGCTAGGTTCGGGTGATGAATTATTCTCCACCCTGCAACCCTTATCCCACAGATAAAACATTGCCAGACTTTCACTACTATGATATTACTACTATAGCAGATGTTTAGATGAGTTACATTCGTTAGTGCTGCCAGCTCAGACCTTCCCAGTTAGAACCCACCTTTTTGTGTTCATGGTGGCAAATTATCCCCATTCCCTTCATGTTCCTTTGGTGAAAAGCAAATTCCTCTCAGTTTCTTCCTCAGAACTGTCAAACAAACTCCCAAGAGGTTATTTCCCTGGCAACTACAATTTTGGTCACTTTAAGTTTAATTTCAACTGGTATCTCTCCAACACACCCTCATAATACTCTCTTACTTACCCCTTCCTTACAATCTCACTCAGTATTCTTAATTAATCCACAATGGAAGTGGTGGATTCATCCTTTTACCAAAGGTATTTGTATCTAAGAGAATATAACGAACCCAACTGGAATTGGAACTTGGCTTTCCAATTAACAATTCTGAGTTACTATCGATTACATCATCTGCACATCCAAGCTTACAGCATCTGATATTCCCAAATGGTCACCCATCTAGGTACTGACAAGGCTATACATTGATTAACTTCAGTGATTGTATGGGAATTGATGATTTGGCTGTAAATCTTCATCAGTTTGGTCAACAGAAGATTTTGTAAATGTCTTTGCATTCAGAAAACAAAGGAAAAGTAAAAATTTCTGATCTACTTAGCTTATGAATTATTTTTTTACATTTTCTCACTTTTGATTAATTAATTATATGCATTTAGACTATTGTTATTATTGCAAAAATATTGGCCTTTTTTCATGTGTCTATCAACCTAGATAACTTTGAAAGAACTGAATAGTTTTTTTAATCTATGGGGGTGGGGTAGACTATTCTTATTCTGCTATGTCTAGGGATATCTTGCATGATTCTTTTTAATACTTCCAGTTGTGCACACGTTGTTTCCATTAAGTTCTACTTGACCCAGGGAGTTACATTCCTATGCAGCACAAGCACGGACCTTCACAGTTAGGATACACTATGCTGTGTTTATGATCGTAAACCATCCCCCTTCCTTTTGTGCTCCTTTAATAAAAAGCAAGTTCCACCGAGACAGCTTCTTTTTCAGAACTGTTGCTTTGTGGAACAAACTCCCAAGAGAATGCTTCCCTGACAACTACAATCTTGGACTCTTTAAATCCAGGTTTAACCAATAGCTATCCTACTTCTCCACATAATAATCTCTTATATTAGGTTGGTGCAAAAATAATGTCGTTTTTTTCACATAGCAACATATGTGAGAAAACGA
>OZ010601.1:54424619-54502119 GCA_963932145.1 Acanthosepion lycidas | reverse complement strand
CCATTTTTCAATTCCATTCTTATTATTCAAAGTCCAACAGTGTTATAATATCATTTCTAAGATACAACAGTTCAAAGCTTAATCTAAAAATTGGACTATTTTGTTGTTATACAATTTGGAAAATTTTGCTGTTACACCTCACAAACACACACATATATATATATATATATATATATATATATACTGGGTGTAACAACAAAATTGCCTAAGCTGTGTAACAGCATGGGATAATTGTTCATGCCAGAAAAATGTTTAATATCTAAAAAAACACTAAACTAATTGAGTTCCTTTTTTCCATGTTTTCAGTTAAGATGTTTGGCCATCTTGATATCATTTCTTGTAAGAATCACTGGAAAACCCTTTGAGTTATTCAACTAGAAAGAGAACAGTTTAAAATCATTTTGTGTCAGCCCCACTGTCTTCCCAACTGAGCAATGGTGAGAGGAAAAGGATCATTCAGGCTTTAAGTAATGGGACCAGCATTCATATTCTTGCTTCCATGTTCAATGTCCATTCAAGAACCATCAAAAGACCAGTGAATCAATTTAAAAAAGAGGGAACAGTAGCGAGGAAAACTAGATCAGGCGTTCACAACAGGAAGAAGGATCATCATTTCAACTTTGAGCTAAATACATTCTTATTGTTCAAAGTAAAGTCCAATAGTGTTATAAAAACCTCAGTGAATTTCAGTAAGATATCTTTAATAATTACTAAGATATAACGGTTCAAAGCTTAATCTAACAATTGGACAATTTTGCTTTTATATCCTATATAAATATATATATATATATATATATATATATATATTGTGTATTTTGGCAGAAATACCTCTTTTATACAAGGTTTGTTAAAGATGGATGACAAGGTACTGTGATTAGGATTTCTACTGAATTTTTCTTGGGTTCGTACAATTGTTTTCTTTTCTGGATACATCTATAAAAGTCAAATACATTTTAACTATAAACAAGATGAATTTTTTAGAAATATCGTAAGGAATTACACAAACCAGTCAACCAGAAAAAGAAAATTAAATTAATTATCAACTACAAAAACTTTAAAACAGCTAACATTAACATCAATACCAGCAAAATCTAAATTACAGATAAATAATATTATTTATGAGTTCAGATGCCTCTTCAAGAACTATGTTCCTGGTCAAACCAAACTCATGAATAATTATATTGGTCATAACACTATATGTCTATTTAGATAACTCATGTTACACTTACCTGACCATAGTTCAATTTGAACTCATTTAAACACATACAGAATCCTACCAAACACAATCTGCAACATGCTAGTAGAAAATACAAGTACAATAGCCTCATCCACATAAAAAAAAGATAAAAAATTATAGAAGCAATAATAGTAAAAAAGAAAAGCCAACATTGAATAACATTAACTATAAATATGGCCACAACATGCTAACTATTTGGAAAAAAAAAAAAATTCTATACCTTCAGATACATACATTAAAAAACACATTCAGTTAAAAATAAAAATCATCTTTGATAATGGCTAAAAGAATAGCCAAAAATTCTGTACAGTTTTTACATACTTTGTACCCAGGAAAAAAAACACTTGTACGAACACAAGAGAAATTAAATAAAAAGGTTAATCGCAGTACCTTGTCAGTTATCTGAAACAAAATTTAATATATATATATATATATATATATATATATATATATATATATATATATACACATACACATATCTATATATATATATATATATATATATATATAATTTCCTGCTAAACAGTAACTGCCCAATGTTTATAATACAAAAGTAGAACCTATAAATGGCCAAGAAAAAGTGTATATTGATTCAATGGAAGGAATGTTCAAAACAAGATTTTACAACCATAAATCATCCTTCAAACTGGCAAAGTATAAAAACAGCATAAGATTTGCTAGTTATATATAGGAAATGAATGAAAAAACTAAGAAGAATCCTGTTATGAAATGTGATGTGGCAAGGAAGACCCATGCAAACAAAAATATGTAAGTTTCTGCTCGGAGGAGAAATTGACAATAATGCAGTACCCCTGACCAATATAAGTTGCTAAATAAAAGATCAGAAATAATAATGTTATGTAAGCATGTTAGAAAACGTCTCCTAGCAAGCTATAGCCTGAGTAGGACGATTTATATCAAGTATTTTCTTTTCTTCTCACCTTTATCAGGTACATGTTTATGTATATAAAGCATGCTTTTGGATGGAAAATTCAATTGATTACCTGACAATACAAAATTGTTAGAAACCACAGTAGTGAGAAGGTTGGTTTTGTAAAAATTTTATGTCCTATATATATATATATATATATATATATATATATATATATATATATATAAGTATAATTAAAAATGCTTAAAACTACAACAGAGAATGAAATATGGAGGAGAAAAAGAACATTCTGTTATTTTTAATTTTTGTGTTTGTTTTGTTGTTCGTTGATTAAGCAGACCTCACATGCATCTGTCTTGTAAACCAACATTCGAATATATAATTCATGTGCGTATATGTATCACAATTCTAGTTTGTCTATGCAGGATTAGGATCCCTGACAAGACAGATGCACATGTGGTCTGCTTAACATGGATGAACTTAATGAAAAACAAACAATACGGAAATTAAAAATGAAACATGTTAGATCTATAAACGTTTCCTATTTGTTCCTCATACTATCATTGTCGTCTGAATAGCAAAACAAATAATAATAATACTCATAACGGTAAACATTTAAATCTAAAGCTTAAATAAAACCTGATGATGGTAACAGGGTTTGACTGCATTCATTCATTCATTATTCAAGTTTAATTTATTAACTTATTTAAAAGTTATTGCATAGTTATATTTAATAGACTCTTCCAAATTAACTACACACTTTGGGCACTAACTGATTATAAGTATTAGGTTGGTGTAAAAATAATGTCGTTTTCTCACATAGTAACATATGTGAGAAAACGACATTATTTTTGCACTAACCTAATAATATGAACTAGAATTACATATATGTTAGCATATGTTGGCGTTGTATATTGAAGGAATGTGACCGTTTCACAATAGAGCCAAATGAACACAACAAAACTAATTTACATGCAGACATTTCACCTTTGAACTATTTTAGAGCAAGTGAATGGAGTGGTATTTTTTTTTTCTCTTCCTATTCAAGAAGATAGAAGAATACTGGAGGCATAAAGAGAAGAAAAGTCCCAAGAGAAAAAAAAATGAATAAATAAAGATAGAAAGTGGAAGATAATGTGGACGTAAGCAAACAAATATTACCAAGAGAAAGACAGACAGTGAGAGAGAGACGATAGACTGACAGAAAGAAAGAAAGAAAGAAAGAAAGAAAGAAAGAAAGAAAGAAAGAAAGAAAGAAGAAAGAAAGAAAGAAAGAAAGAAGAAAGAAAGAAAGAAAAAAGAAAAGAAAGAAAGAAAGAAAAAAGAAAAGAAAGAAAGAAAGAAAAAAGAAAAGAAAGAAAGAAAGAAAAAAGAAAAGAAAGAAAGAAAGAAAAAAGAAAAGAAAGAAAGAAAGAAAAAAGAAAAGAAAGAAAGAAAAAAGAAAGAAAGAAAATGAGGATGCAATTAAAAGAAAATTACCATTAGAAAGAGAGATTGACAGAGAGAGACAAACAAAAGAAAGAAAGAAAAAAAGATAAAAGAAAAAAACGGGAAAAAATAAAAGAAGAAATAAATGAATAAAAAAGATGAAAGAAAAAATATTCACTTGTGTGCAATTCTTCCTTAAAAGAAAATTACCACAAGAAAGATAGAAAGAAAAACAGATAGAGAGACAAAAAAAGGAAGAAGAAAATCAAATGAGAAATTAATGAAGAAAGGAGATGAAAAAAAAATATTCACTTGTGAGCAATTCTTCCTTAAAAGAAAATTACAATAAGAAAGATAGAAAGAATGACAGATAGAAAGACAAAAAAAAAAAGGAAGAAGAAAATCAAATGAGAAATTAATGAATAATAAAGCAGAGGAAAGAAAAATACTCTCTCATGAGAAATTCTTCCTGATAGTTAAGATTCTCATATATATATATAACTTTTTTAACCATAGTGCAATGGTAACACTTCGAAAGGTCAGTGTAAGATAAGGTCACATGATCACAGGCTCCCAATGATGAGGATCAAATACATGAGTGAATTTCTCTGCAAAACAAACTTTAGAAGGTGGGAACTGCATGAAGATCAGTTTTTAAGCATTATATTTATTGCATTATTCTCCACTTAATATAAGGCCCAATATTCGCTCAAGTTATAGTGTTACTGAATGAAGTTGATGTAGATAAATAAGAAGCTCAGATTATGAGGATATGTTGGATAGATAATGGCTGACCCTAGACTTGTAGATCAATGGTGGTATCCTACTGGTTCACACAAAGTGATTCTTAAAATTATAGAAGTTTAGCAAATTGGTTTTGGATTATCCATAAATAATCTTATATATTAATAGCTGATACATATTAGCTAAAAATATATTTAATACCATTGCTGTAAGTTCTGTGGAAACTGAAAAGTATTTTCTGTGATAAACATAATTTAATCTGACAAAAGAAATCTTGAAGTTAAAAATGTGGTACATATTCTAGTCATAAATTTGATAGGTATTCATTGGATCTTTGGGACTGCAGCAATTCAGTCCAAATATGGCTAAGAAACCATAACAGAGTTTTTGACACTAGAGTCAAAAAGCATCATACTTCTGAAAAGAAATACAAGAACAGAATTCCAATTAGGAAATATGTTAATAAATAAATTCTTTCTATTAAATTATCAAAATGATTTAATTCCTTTTTATACTATAAAGTGATTTCTTTCCATTCTCAGATAAAATAAGCAGAATAGGTTCCTAAAAATTACCTGCCTTTATAGAACCAGTTCCTGGAAATTTGGGATGCCATTATTGGTTAATATTAGAGTGATAGGGGGAAGCATCCTCCCAGGAATCTCTTTTACAAAATAACAGTTATTGGAAAGAAACTGGAACTTCCTCCTTACCAATTTAATATGAAGGAGTTGAGGATGATTCAACCCTATTTACATGGCATGGTGGGTTCTTGCTGTAAAGGCCCCAAGAAAAATCCTTTGTTGCTCACATGCTCATATGTAGAGAATACCATGACAGGAGCATCCAAACAACATTTCAATCCTCACTGGGTGCCATACTCTTGTTGTCCTGTGCCAAACTAAGTGAAATTTAGTAATATATTATAATTAGTAATATAGTTGTTTCCTTATTAGGAAACATTTGGCATTCATTGACTGAACAGCCAGTGTTACTCTCATTTGAAATTTATAAAAACTTTCTCTTGAAACAAGTTTTCAGGAAAATAATTTTCTCAAGTAACTGAGTGTTATTACCCTTTCCTGTATTGATGGGGGTTTCCTTCCTAACCTTTTGTTTGAAGTAGTGTGGAATGTCAACATCTTGATTATGTCATTATTTTCTCTGGGAGTTTTATGTGCTATCCATTTTAGTTGTTATTTTTTTAATTTTACTATTTATTTTTCTCCCCAATAGAAATAGATAGGTTCCCCTATCATCTGGTTCACACTCCTTCCTGTTGTTTAGAACAGGAGTAGAGCTTTATCCATTGTTTCTTGTTTAGAATTGGGCTTCCAGTTCCTTCTAAAATATTCTTATTCTCTTTCACTCCCAGTAGCTCTTTGCATCTATCATACTAATATCCCCTTGCTTGAGGTTAATTGATTTTATATATATATATATGTATATATATATATATAGCATAATGAGAGGGCACGTATACTTTCTTAATATGTATATATAGAAAAAGTTGCAAATTAAAAAAATAATAATGTTTTTTTATGAAAGTATTTATTTATTTATCAATATCAAGATACACCCACCTCACCTCACGTGTGATAGCCATAACATACTATTTATTCTGCACCTTATGTCCTAATAGTGGATATATTGGTGAATCTGGAAATAATTTTAGATTTCGCTTCAACAATCATAAACAAACCATATGTCAAAACAATCCTTATTCCCCCATAGCTGAACACTTTAATCAATCAGGACACTCATTAGAAAACTGTAAATGTTTATTAATAGATTCTGATTTCAGTTCCACATACACATGCAGAAAAAAAAGAAAAATACTGGATTTTAAAATTAAATACATATAAACTAGGGTTAAATAAAGACTTGGGTATTTTAAATCTTTATAAATATTTCAATAGTAAAAATATTTATTTAGATATAGTTAAAAAAATTTTTATTTTTTTAAACAACATCTAAAATATTATTACAGATAGATTTACGTTAGGTATATTCGAACACAGTGGCGTTCCATATCACATGACGTCCACGTCTCGCGACGGACGTTACTTGTAAACAAACAGTAATTTTAATTTATTTGTAACAAACAGTTATTTCTGAAGAAAGATTGAGGTCAATCTGAAATATCAAATATATATATAAATAAATACTTTCATGAAAAAAACATTATTATTTTTTTAATTTGCAACTATTTCTATATATATATATATATATATATATATATATATATATTAACTGCTTATTATAGCACTTTCAATATCTGTCTTTATTTCTGAGATGAGGTATTATGTACACTATTTGCATTATTTGGACTATTGTCCTCATCTTTGTTGCCATATTTATTACAATGTCTTGGCCATTGTACACTCCGGCCTTCTTCAGGTGGTTGGAATGTCGAACTGAACCCTTTTCTAGTTCTAATGTGCCAGTGAGAAAAATAAAGAGTTCATTCCAACCACCTGAAGGAGGCCAGAGCATACAACAGCTGAAACATTGTAATAAATATGGTGACAAAGATGAGGACAATAGTCCAAATAATGTAAACAGTCTAGCACTTTCAATGTATCATCTCACTGTTTGAGTAAACTATCTTCATTTTTTAATAATCCAGGTTAAAATTGAGATTATGAAGTCTACTATAACTGTTTAATTTCAATTCCATTTAATGTTTGTACATTCTTTTCTTTAAATTGTAGGTTGTTTCCCCAATGCATTTTTGGTACCATTGTGTGCATTATATTTGGTTGACTCCTGCTTCTGATGTAAAGTCGTTTGTTTTTTATGGAAATTTTAATTATTTTAGAAGTGTTTGTGTGTCAAAATTTATAGTAGAAAAAATTTATTGAATTATGCAATTTTTTCAATTCCATTTTTAATTGAATTCTTTTATGTTATTACGAGACTATTCAACAACTATATCAAATCACTCTTTTCTATAACAAACATTTCATCTCACATGGGCATCACTAATTTCATCAATAGTTAGAGCCATCAAGTAACACCCTACTCTTGTCCATTAATAACACTTTCTGGAAATTCAGTTTAAAACATGGTGACAAGATTAATGAAGTGATTTAACTAAAAATAATAATAAAGACACCACTCGCAAAAGATGAATAAAAAAATATTAAAGACACCACTCATGAAAGAAGATTAAAAAAATAATAAAGACACCACTCACAAAAGACAAGTAAAAAATATTGAAGACACCACTCATGAAAGATGAGTAAAAAAAGTAATAAAGACACCACTCACAAAAGATGAATAAAAAAATATTAAAGACACCACTCATGAAAGATGATTAAAAAAAATAGTAAAGACACCACTCACAAAAGATCAGTAAAAATGACAATAATCCACTAAAAACATTGTGGAAAAAAAACTAAAGACGCCACACAAAAAAGATGAGTAAGCAAAAAAAAGAAAAGAACTTTACAAATAAGCATCCTAGTCTCTCAACAAATCTGGCTTATGGTTGAGCAACTGATTCCCCAGACATTGGATTTGCCATTAGATGATGAAGAATGGGGAAACACTGGTGCCAAGAAAGGAAAGCCAATAATTTATTTAATAACCCCTTTATGCAAAACCATCTCAAAGGCTCCTGACACAGTGTAATCTTTCTTTGACAATGGATAATCTCCTATTTTGCCTCATAATAAGAAACAAGGTAAAGATTATGGTGTTGTTTGTATGATGTGGGCATGACAAGTTTTAATGGCTTGAGGTGGGGGTTAACAGAATTTGAGACAAAATAATGGCAGGCCAAGAAGAGCAGAAGGGGAAATGAGATATGTAAGAAAAATTTTATCTATTTATCTTTGTTCATTTCTATCTCAGTCTATTAATTATCTATCTATCTACCTATCTATTTATCTCAGTCTGTTCATTATCTAGCTATCTATCTATCAATATCAGTCTGTTCATTATCTAACTATATATTTATCTATCTTTGTTCACATCTATCTGTCTATCTCAGTCAAATATCTAGGTATAGAGTAATGGTTAGTAATGCTAGTCTGGTTAGTAGTGAGTTTCATTCTCACTGGTTGCCCTATAAAATATTCAATATTAAATCTCATAACAATCCACATCAGTCTATTCACATCTATCTTATTCTGCACATATCTATCTATCTATCAGGTTCGTGCAATATTGACATATTGTTTAACGTCAAAAAACGTCATTATTTTTGCACCAACCTAATATCTATCTATCTATCTATCTCTATATATATCTGAATGTAATGAGAATGAAAATAATATATAAATTCTAATGTTCACAGTATTAATTCAAAAGAGGGCTCAATACCGATTTTGGTTCTCACCAGTCAAAGTGCAATTAAATACACTGAAACAAAGTCGCATCTTTGTAGTGAGAAAGTTGTTTTTGTCTATATGAAAAAATTATAATATATATGTGTGTATTTGTGTGTGTACACTGGATACAGCAAATAATTGAAAACGATTTATAATGTAAATACATTCAATAAGAGAGAAACTCAGTATAAACTGGCCTTGAAAAACTTACAAGTCAACTCTTCTATTTTTTCATTAACAATTCAATTAGTAACATGCAAATTATTTTTTTCAATATTAATGTGTTTTAATAAATGTAATATTACATAAAGTAGCTAAAATCTTTTGCATGTTACTAGGATACATATTTATGTGTATTTATGAATATGGTTTGAAAGTATTTCCCTTTTTCTCTCACTCTCACCATATATATATATATATATATATATATATATATATAATAGATAGATAGATAGATAGATAGATAGATAGATAGGAAGAGAGAGAAATACACTTAATAACCAACATGATACTTTGGTTTTCAAGATACATCGGGATAAAAGATAGTTGTAATTCAGATTTGACAGGATGAAATATGATTCTGTTGCATTCACTTCACACTAATACCTTTGGAAAAGGTATGAATCTGCCTTCTTTTAGCTATGGGTTAAATAGTAGGGTATACTTGGCCCTCTTGCCTTGAGGAATAAACCAGTCTAAGAGATGGACAATGCTGAATTCTGAACCAACTCGAAGAGGGATGGGTTCCATCAGTCTATCTTGCCCTAGACACACCACTATTGCTTGTAGTACCAGCAGCACCCCTACAACTTTCACTGATCTAACAAAAACAAGTTAAAGTTAATTATTATTATAATTGGTATTATGGAGTTAGGTGAGGCATGAAGATATGTTTGAGCCATTTTTGGAGGGAAAATACATGGGGCAGGAATCTCATATGCTATCATATATCGTAAGCAAAACAAGTTTATTTTTGTAGATATAATTATTTCCTCAAAACTTTTTCTCTACTTGCTTCATTAATTTGCAATATATATATATATATATATATATATATATATATATATATATATATTTATTAAAGACATTTTTTATGTTTAACGTTCTTTTTATAGATACAAGTATTTAAGTAAATGCTCTGTTTATAATAAACAGTATTAAATAACATTTACCGGCCTGAATGTCCAAGAAATTTTCATAGAAAATATTCGTCCTTGGACAGGATTCGAATCTACATCCTATACGGAACCGTCATTTATGCTGACGTACCTAACCGATCGGACACCAAGGATCGTTCGGTAGACAAGGTCGAATTTACTGCTTGTAAACTTCAATCTTCTATGAACCTCGTACATTCATAACTGCTCATTGGTGTATCGAATGTAAACAAATGACGTCATATATTACGAAATGGACAGAGTCCGACAATTTATTTATTAAAGACATTTTTTATGTTTAACGTTCTTTTTATAGATACAAGTATAGATACATTCAGGCCGGTAAATGTTATTTGATACTGTTTATTATAAACAGAGCATTTACTTAAATACTTGTATCTATAAAAAGAACGTTAAACATAAAAAATGTCTTTAATAAATAAATTGTCGGACTCTGTCTATTTCGTAATATATATATATATATATATATATATATATATACACACACACACACATATATATATATATATATATATATACACTCACTGGACTCTTCCGTTGTTTTCAAGGTATGAGAGTTTAGTAACTTGGTTCTTACGAGTGAACAGCCAGACAACCTGCACATATGATTTGATTAATGGTAAAGGCCAATTACACTTTTCAAAAGAGAACTGCTCCTCATAAAGTGCCATAAGGTCTCCAAACAACCCACTTCAGGTTGCCCTTCTAGACTGGTTGCCACCAAACACTGAAGAGCCGAGTCTGCTCAACTATTTAACCCATGGTAGGGAGTATTCATGGATTTATATCTTTTCTAAGGGTATTTGTACATAAGTGAATGTAGTAAACCCCAACTAGAACAAACAATGGACTTTATTTTACTATTTAACATATAGCTGGAGGGGACAGTAGATGTATTCATGCCTTTTCCAAGAGGATTTGTGTGAAAGTGAATGCTAGACTGGAATTTGAACTCAGCTCACTGATTCCACTGTCTGTGCTGATATACACAACACTACCTATATGACTGCAATGGTGAACAATTCTTCCAAAAATGTTTATGAAACTGACTACAACAATAATAATTGGAAAATATATTTAAAGACTCAAATGTGAAACATTTCAAATAATAGTTGGGACTTCATAAAATAAACTGCTATTAAGGTATTTAAGACAAAGAGAATGCAATAGTCTATTACTGAATTTGAACGGCTTTAAAATAGTCACATATGAATGCTTTCTTTGGCTTAATGAAGAAACAGGAAAAAGATGCCTTCCAAAAGATAAGTAAAGTATTAAGGAACAGGAATATTTCATTAGAAATAATGAAAAGACTACTGAATTGTTATTATAATTGTTATATTGAACCTCCTATATGGCAGTGAATGCTGGACAATCTCACAGATGAAGAAGAGACCTTAAATCAACTGAAATTCGGTTCTACAAAAGAAGAATATATGAGTAATGAGGAAGTTTTAGGTAAATTAGAAACATGCTTAGACTCATAAAAAGATAATTTCAATTTCTTGGGCATATAATGAGGAAAGAGGGTTTATGACACCACAAGACATATTGCTGGCAAGAGATAGAGGAAAGCAGCAAATAACCTACCTAATGAACATGTATAAATGGTTGGCAGAATAGAGGTTAGGAGAAATAGTAAAACAGACAAACTTTATTTAGAGCTACAAGGCACAGGATGTTGTGGAGAACCATAATCACACATGAACTGAAGGAAAATGGCTCACAGAAGAATGTAATGCCAGTTTCCACTTTGAGGTTTGAAGTTTATGACAGTTGGATTTTATTTTGAATTTGTCCAGTTTACCTATGATGCATAAATTTACAAATTATATGATTTTTATTTTGTCTGGAAATGAAACAATGTTGACCAGAAATTTTTAATGAGGTCATTCTGTATGATGGGAATATGGTAATGTTAATAGGCATCCATTTTTCTTGTCGTAACCTGTTAGTCAAAAAATTCCTTTAGTATTGAGACTGAAGAGGCCTCGTCAGGGTGCAGGCCAAGGTGATATCTGTGTGTGTGTGTGTAATGAATACATGGCCGCAATTTTCGACGGATTTGCACCAAAATTTACATGCACATGCTCCAAGTCAGTGAAAAGGCCAAAACTGACTTTGCATTTCCCAACTCCCATTGATAGTGGAAATAATCGATTTTTCATGCTTCTACAGCAGTTTTCATATACTTTGCGGCCATTTTCTACTGGCCAGAGTGAGAGCCTATAGCTGGCTGCCATGAATAGGCAGGAAGATTCTATTGACCAGCGTGAGAGCCAACAGCTTAATGACACGAATGTTAACTAGCATGCTAGCATGCAAAAAAAATTGATAGCTGCATTCGTCACAAGTGGGAAAAATTTAAATCTGCATGGCACTTTACTCCAATTGGATCATTCGGTTGCTTAAACTCAACGTTGATTCTGATTCTGCAGAACTGAGTTGGGTGTGAAAAAGTATTTGTTGTTAACATTCTTTTTTCATTTGGTTTTTCCAGTTACGAGTCCTTATTTAAAGCTGATCGTTTTGTGTTCATTTTGTTTAGTTCTTTTTTCGTAACAGATTTAATGTTTAGTATAGAGTTTAGAAAAAATTTGCTGTGTGAGATAGGCAAGAAGTAAGGCATGTAGCAACATCAGCATGGCAAAGGTCACTCCTTTAAAGGCAAGGAAGGGCAAAAATATTTTAAGTCAAGTGATAGTATGAATCGTACAATTTTTGAATCAAGCACGGGCAATGCTGGGTCATGCTGCTAGTGCTATATAAAGGTTGTGCACTGTCCAGACCGGATGACCCTCTTCTCAGACATATCAGCAAGATACAAAGGATTACTGAGCATTACATTTGCAGCCAGACTGGGTGAAGGAATTGCCAGAAAGTTATCAGTGTTGACAGCCAAACACCTTCAAAACTCCATTCCGGATTTTCTGTCTCAATTTGCTTGCATAACCTGTTCCATATTTGGGTATGACAAGGCAGCAAAGGTTTCAAATCAGGATTTTTGTTCCCTTAGGTCAAGGATCAGCAACCCCCAGCCCACATCCTGCCTGCAAAGGATTTTTGTTTGGCCTGCCAACTTAACACCTGGACACTAATTATCAGAAAAATATCAGTTGGAGTTAATCAACTTAGAATGTGACAATTTTTTGGAATCAAAATTTGATTCTGAATCCATTGCTTACTTCTATAAGAAATATGTTTTGCAAAGTGGAAAATATAAAGCCTACTGAGTAATGTGAAAATAATGGTATCAATTTATTTAAAAAATAAGATATACTAAAAGTCATTTAAGAACAAGGTTGGGTGACGACCACCTTGATGAGATTTTACCCCTGTCATCAACAAATATTTCACCTGATGTGGAAAAGTTATTGAACAATAAGCAGAAACAAGTGTCTCGTTAAATAATTCATCATTTCTAACTGTATTTCGTTTGTAGTAACAAAACTGCATTTTTTGTTGTGTTGTTATCCTGTTATTCTTGCAGTAAAATAAGGAACCATGTTTAAATAATATAATATTAGCTTTTTCTTTAAACCTCCAGACCAAGCCAGTCTTCTGGATGGAGCTGTCTGAGGTTGAGACAATTTATTATAGTAAATTTGATATCATGGCCTTCCTCCGAGAGACTGCATAGTGTTTGGCCTGCTCCCTCCAAAAGGTTGCTAACCTCTGCCTTAGATAAACTGCCTTTCTGGGTTGATGAGCGCCATCTATCCAAAACAGCTAGTTTTGTTAATTTCCTAAGCATAGCTTAGATGTGGCATAAGGCTGAAAGTATGGAGCACTCAGTGAAGATTGAACTCACTCCTCAGTTGTAATTGATCTAGCGAGACAAGCTTGTTAACCATTAAACCACATCAAAGTATTTAAAATATAGTAATTTATTAAGCTTAGATGTAGAACAAGACTGTATGTAGGGAGCAACAAGTGAGGATCAAACTCACTACTCAGTTGTAACTGATCTAGTGAGACAAGCTAAGCATTACACCATGTCGAAGTGCCCCCAAAATAGCAGGTTTTGACATGCCAGTGGTCTACCTTCACCCTTCTCCAGCTTGGAGATAGACTTGGTTCTCAGAGTCTATTTGAGATACATGCTATGGGAACGTTTAATAGACTATGGGAGCTTGTTACCTTTTATGACAACCTTTGGAAAATATATATGTATATAAACACTAACAATGGAAATAAAAACGGAATATTAAGAATTAATTTTAACTTGAAATAGCTACTGATATAACCACCAAGTTCTTTTGAAGAAATATTAATTTAGATTTAGTAACGGGAGGTAAAAATTTCTGAGAAAATCCCTGTGGAATAAACAGTGTTCGAAAGTTTGCAATTATTTTGCCAAGTCCCTGCGGTGTCGGTCTGCTTTTGAGAAGATTATTTAATCTGGACTTTCACTAAATGGAATCTGATTTCCCAAGGCATTTCATCTTCATGTGCACATCACCGCAGCTAGAATTTAATAAGCAGTCAAGAAATTGGGCAAGACGAAAGTGAGATCCCAAAACTATGATGACAAATTGTTACAAATGTTGCAATATGTAATTCTCTCTCACATTTATGAACAAGAAATGCTTAACAACCCACCACCCCCGACCATCTTGGCAAAGGCAAAGACAGATTCTGTATCAAGTAAATTTCACTGAGGTGAAGAGGTTAAAGGTTTGAAGGCAACTGATTTTTGCTTTGAAATATTTGGTTGCAATATTCTTGACCCAGACATTTGCTAATAGAGATATAAAATGTTAACATGCATGCTTTAAAGATGAATACATCCTAAAGTTCTTTGGCTGTTTGATAGAAAAGGGCAGTTTTATTTACAAGATGGAACATTTTCCCATTATCACTGTGATGTCAGGTTTCATCATAATGAAGCATTTCAAAGAAGATGAATTGGACACAGAAAAGGTTTTTGAATGCCCATCACATCAACCAGATTTATACCTCTTCATTTATTTTTATGAGGATAATTTAAAGACAGCATTAATGCCATTAGACCCAATACATTCGTACAATTACAGCCTGATGGGCTGAACAAAGAAGCAGTGTTGAATTGTCGCTGAATTCACTAGATTTAACACCTTTTGAATTCTTCTTATCGGGACACCTTAAAGTGAAAGTTAATGCCATCAGACTTGATAGACATGGAATAATGGACTGAAAAAAAAGTTGCACTGTTATAGAAGATATATTAGTAGATATTTTCAATTTAGTCTCTTGATGATGCAAGCTGTGACCGACTGCAGAAAAAAGGTATCATCCACACATCATTTGTGTGATACTAAGAGGGCTTAAGTGCATTGTTCTGTGAAATGAAAAAAAAAAAAAAAACTTAAAGATAAAAATTCAGAATAAATTTGTATAATATGTTTTTTTTTAAAAACTGGGGTCTAACTTCAAAAAAGTCTTTGTATCAGTATACTTTCATCGTCTGGGATTCCTAAAAATTGTTAGCCATGTTATATATATATATATATATATATATATATATATATATATATATATAAATGTTATTTCAGTAGATTCATTAAATTGTGTTTTATCTGAACATGATTTTCCAAAAATAAAATGGTTGGTTATCAAATGAATACATGCATTTGCCTTACTTTGAAATGTCAATGTAGATTTCCCGCTGATGGGCATCACTACCTCTTCAAGACAACTGATGTAGGCTTCTGTGGGAAGATGAATGGAGGTATAAAGTATAATGATTGCAGAAATTGCCTGACAGCCATGCCTGGGTTTTCCTGCTTGTGTGGCATGGTGCAGAGTCCTGTTGTTAGACATAGGGTCTTCCAGCAGTCACCCTTTTGACTCAGGGCAGCGCTACCTCCTCAAGGCATTTAATATAGGCTTCCATGGGAAGATGAAAGGAGATATAACATCTTCATCAGTAGTGATGACTCCAAACACTTTTGTAATCACCATTAGACTCATCTAACTTTTTTGAATCCTCTGCACTGTCCTCAGATTGACACCCAAACACTCTGAAATGTTAATATTGGATATTCCGATGTGAATACCAAGCAGTACAATGAACAGTTTCCAAATTTCTGCCAGAGTGAATTGTGTCATGGTGCTGTTTTTCTCATAGACAGTGCCCAACTGACCTACTTTACTGTGCAGTTGACAAAATGAAAAACAATGCACATACTAAAAATTAAAAATATAAAATGGCGACAATTTACCCATCGCACACTGTGTGTTTTTGTGTGTGTGTTTATGTGCATAAATATTAGCTGCTATTTTCAGGTAACAGCTAACCCTAACCCTACCCAGACATTAGTTATGTTTTATTTTTTGTTAGTTGACAAGGAGTTGTGTGTTCTTGTGTTACAGTAGTGTTGAAGATGGTGGCCATCTTCAACACTACTGTAGCTGCATTTAATCAAAATGTGTTGTTTGATTAAAAGGAAATTTTTCAATCTTAACACTTTACACTCATCTGACGCTTTTGGTTTTTGAGAAAAAGTAAGGATTCAAAGGGCAACAGCAACAAATGATGGTTCATTCTGGATTTAAAAGTTTCTTATGAAACAGCTTCATTTGCCAATACTTCTTTGGAGAGAAAAGAATCATTCTCTAATATTGATTTTGCAATTTTTCTGATTACTTTTTTTATCAGGAATATGAAGTGTGTTTGATCCTTTTTGCCTCACTAATAAATGCTGTCTGTTGAATAGATTTTTCTTTTCTTTCACAGCTAACATTTTTTTCAGGGTTTAAACATTATACAGTGATGGCAATGAGAGAAAAATCCTTATTGAAATGTGGAGCCCTAAAGCATTCTGCCTGTTTCTGTATATAAGTGGATAGATTTTTGTAAGCCTCCTCAGTTTGGAATCCAGCTTTTTCAGATGCTATTATGACATGAAAAGATAACTGAATTTAAAGCATAAATATACAAATACTCCCACACATATGTATGTGTTTCTATCTCATACATAGATACATGCATGTGTGTGTGTGCATATATATATATATAAAAAAATAACAGGTGTAACAGCAAAATTGTCCAAATCCTATAACACCAGAATCATCCACCTGACAAAATCTTTAATATCTAAAAAAAAAACACTAAACTAATTGAATTTCTTTTTCCAGGTTTTCAGATAATTTGTTTAACCATCTCACACCATTTGTTGTAATATTCACTGAAAAACCCTTTGAGTTATTCAGCTAGAAAGAGAACTGGTTAAAATCATTTTGTGTCAGACCCACTGTCTTCTCAACTGAGTAATGGTTAGAGGAAAAAAGATCTTTCTGGCCTTCAGTAATGGTACTAATATTCATACTCTGGCTTCCATCTTGAAAGTCCATTCAGGAACCATCAAGAGAATGGTGAATAAACTTAAAAGAGAGGGAACATTAAAGAGTAAAACTGGATCAGGAGGTCAGGAAGAGGGATTATCATTTCAACTAAGAGCAAAAACGATCAATTAGAAAAGATCCAACTCAACCCATAAGTTGTTTGACACATGAGAGAAGAGTTTCAGCTATGACAGTTAAAAGAGCAGTGAAAAAAGACTTGAAAATGAAATCGTACATGAAACGTTTGACAGAAAGTTAGAAGGTTAGACAAGGCAAAGATCATCTTGAATAAGTTGGAAAATGATCGTGGAATAATATATATATATATATATATATATATATATATATATATATGCATTTTAACTTGATGTCAATCTTTCATGAGCTTTTGATCCTTAGCTATGATTAATTAATGATGCACATGTCATTTTCATTTATGATTGATTTCATCATGATGCTGAGGTCAACACTGAGTGGCGACTGTCTGTTCAGTGCTTGAATGCAATCATCAGGCCATGTATGTTGGCTTGCCTATTTATATATGTTGGTCAATGGGGCATTACATTATGGGTAGCGATGTCTACTGTATTATTTTACTGGTTATTGGGTAGACATTAATGCTTATATATCAAATAATTCTAGAGGCCAAAACATCAGGAATATGGCAGTAAAGATGAGAACAAAGTTCAGAACAATATAAATAATGTAAATGTATATATATATATATATATATATATATATATAGACACACTACACCATGAAAATAATAAACAAAAACTTCAAATTCTCAAGGCCTTCTATATCAAATGCAACCAGTCAACACTGAACAAAATTTATTATGAATGTAGTAGTAATGTTTTAAAAAGTATTTGAATTAACTAACATTTAACACCATATTACATTTTACCATCTCTAGTTAACTCCCTTGCATTGTGAATGCTTGTTTACAAAACATCGTAACAACAATGGTTAACTTTAAAATAATTATAACACAGTGTGTTTACAATAATCACCCCCACAATGATTACAGTTATGTTAATTTTGTCTTTGAGTATGATCCCAGAGGAGATTAAAAGTACATGGGTTAACAAAAAAAAATGAATTTCAACTTAACATCAAGAAGATACTTACAGAACTATAAAGGATTATTATAAAAATAGATAGACATAATATGTCTATATTATTTATTGAAACTTTTATATAGGAATAAAGTGTTGCCGCCAACACTTGAGTTTGAACATAGATCACTAGTGAGCAAACACAGGTGATCCCATTATTGAATTAAGTAGACCATGTGACCATAGAGGAAATGTATATATGTAGGAAGTAGCTGATGACTAATGTTCTGCATTCCTACTCTGTCCTCTATTACAATATCGGCTGCTATTCTCTACTCTATTCACTATACTATTTCTTATTCAGATCACTATACGGGTTACTTGTTGAGCCAGTATTATCAAGCAAGTACTATTAGTGTGAGTGATATTTGAAAGAATCTGACACCAGCATTGTTCAACTGCGTACTATAATTGTATCTGCAATTACAAAGTCTCTACTACAACAAAATTTACGAAAATGGCAATGAGTATTCATTGCCATCACAAAAGTGGCAACAGGTGTTCACTGACATCGCAAAAGAAACATGCTTGAATATATATAGATATGTATGTGTGTGTGTGTTATATATATATATATATATATATATATATATATAGTTTTAAGGTATGCTTTATTTATGGGTAAAAGTACTTAGTATCAGGGACAGAGCATTTGTAAATATAAAAGTGTACACTGAGATTAACACCAAGCAGCAACAGCCTGTTTCATACTGGAACACAATCTTTAAGCCATGGGTTTCAGCTTGGCTATTTATATATGTTGGTCAATAGTACATTATGGGTAGCAAGGTCTATTGTATTAATATAATAATAATAGTAATAATGATAATAACCAACAATAAATAATGAAGAAATCAATAGTAAATAATGAGTAAAAAGTTAAGAAACAATACTATACAATAGCTACAAATAATTCAGATCTACAATCAATAGCATCTAGAATAATTTGAAATATAACCATTATCCATAATTGTTGGAATAATGCAACAGACTTTGCTACCCATAATGCAACACTGACCATCATATATAGTTGACACAACACACTTCCTGAAGATTGCATTCAAGCATAAAACATACTGCCACACTCTTATATATATATATATATATATATATATATATATATATATATATATATATAGATGCATGTTTCATTAAATAATATAGACAAGTTTTGTCTATTTTATGTAAATTCTTTTCATAACATCTGATAAGCATAATAACATTATCATTAAAAGAAGAAAGAAAATCACAATATTGATACATATTTTTTAATTCTATCTAAGCTTTCGGCTTACATAAGCCATTATCAAAGATGACAATTACATTACAATATATTAAACAATACACGGACAAAACAATAATAATAGTCTTTTTATGTTTACATGGAAGATTTCCAAGCAATAAAAAACTTGTGCATATGAGACGCTGGAAGCGAAAATTGCACCACAGCTCATGACGTCACACATGACCACACGAGAATGAAAATGAGAAGTATTAAGTATGGGAAGCCGTTGGTATAAACCAATGGCATCTGTTATAAATTATAGGCATTTAAGCATATTTGTGGAGATTTCATAGTTTATTTTGTTCAGGTTAGGTTTCAACTGTTTTATGTTCAAGAATTTTTAGTTGTTGTTTATTGTTTTCATGTTTAGGTATATATAGTTGTGTTTTCAACAAGGATTTTCTGGATTTGTATATGAGGCTAGGTATGTTATTTTAAATATATATATATAACAAAAGTGATAAATCTATGAGTAAAAGTCAAAAGAAACCACATGAAATTAGCTAGACTTTATACCCAAACACATACAAGAAAACTGTAAATTTAAATGTTTAAAATGTCAGCATCCCCTCCTCCTTCATGCATATGTGTAGTTTACATCAGCATAAGCATTTTTTAATATCATTTCACCCAAGCAAGGTAATAAAGCCACTAAGATGCAAGGCATTACTGAGTGTGAAGGAATATGAGAAAGAGAGTTATTAAGGAGAAAAAAATAAAACAATGGGAATTAAGAAGACAGAAGATAATGATTGACATTGTATTTAAATTATTGTTGGTCAAAGTTGATTGAAAAGTAAGAGTCCCAGAAGAGAGTTCTATATGCAATAGATACATATATATAAATTTATGTGTGCATATGTGTATATATATATAGATATAATTCTATAAATTATTTTCTTTTTGAAAATATGATGGAATCATGTTTATAAAAAAAAAGAAAAAAAAAGAAAATAATTATATTATGCCCCTATTGTTTGTATTAAGCGCTATTTTTTTAAAAATAAAAATAATTGCTAAGGGCACCAGATTATAAATCTTACTGTTCTTTCTTATTATTTTAATATATATATATATATATATATATATATATATATATATATATATATATATATATATATACGAAATGGATTAAGTCCAACAATTATTTAATATATTTTCTGTATATACGTTATTTTAATAGATACATTTTATTTAAGTTAATGCTCTATTTTTTAAATATTTTTAAATGTTTTTTTAAATAAACAGTATGAATTAAATTTACTGGCCTGATTGTTTGAGAAATTTTGTCGCAAATGTGCTCCTCTGACAGAAAATTAACATATTCATAAACAGAAAATATTATAATATATATATATATATATATATATGTATGTATGTATGTATATATGTATGTATCACCTTAAATGTTATTTTTAGTAGATATCCATATTTCAGTAGATGTTCCATTTATTTTCAACTGCATTTTATATCATTTCCTAGCCTGAACATTTGAGAAAATCTTATAGGAGTTGAATGAATGTGCATCCATTTTAGCAAAGATACCATCATTAATTCCAATGATTAAAAAAAAGGTGTGAAAGTGAACACCTGAGAAGGATTCTACAAACAGTAAATGCAACATACCTAATGGCATCACAGCTATTCTTGCATGTGCAGCGGTAAGTGCTACCTTCTGACAGCTCACAGGTTCCACCAAATTTGCATGAGGTTTCATCACAAATGGACCCACTTCCAGAACCATCAACTGAAGAAGAAAAAGAAAATCATTTACATCATCAAATGATACAAATAATCTGTCTTTAACAAAAGAAATCAGGTAAATGTTTTTTAGCAATTTTCTTCATTTTAAATTATATTTTAAATTTAAATAAAAAAGAGAAAAAAAACAGAAAAATTAATAAGAAAAAGGAAAAATAAAAATTGAATATTCAGAACTTCATATACTTTTGCCACATAAGAATATACATATAAATATATGCTAAAAATAAATAATGAAAAATGGTTGGATTTAGGTCAGTCTTTGCATAGAGGTTACTGGCACACGACTAACATCAGTAAGAGAATGAGCCCGAAATGTGATTTGCAGGTTGGGAGCATGAGAATCAAGCATATGCAGAGGCATGGGAATCATTTTGACAGAGAATGGTAAGTGCAACACTGAGATCCATAGATATATTGGGATGGCCAAGAACACATTCCGAAAGCTCGGTAACAAAGAAAAGAATACTGAGCTGTTACTTGACATCTGTCCTTCTTTACAGCAGGTTGAAGAAGAGACTCGAGGTGATAGGGATGTGGTTCTACAGAAGGATGCTAAGGATAGTATGGACTGAGTATGCGAGCAACAATGTAGTCTTAAAGAGAATGCAAACAAGGAGGAGGCTTATGCTTGACATAAGGAAGATGCAGTGAAGTTTCTGGGACATATAATGAGGAAGGAGGGCCTGGAGAATCTGATACTCATGGGTCGAATAGAGGGAAAGAGAGACAAGGGAAAACAATGCATGACATACCTAGTGGCCTTAAGCAAGTAGATGACAGAACGTTGTCTGGGGAAGGTAGCAGTGGGAAGGAACTTGTTCGAAGCTACAAGGGATAGAGGGAGGTGGAAAGCCATGTTTGCCTACGTCCTGAACGGACATGGCACATAAAAAGAATATCCTGATGACCATTGCCAAATTATTGGATCATGTTGTCTAATAAGAAATATGTTAGTCAATGAATTAACTAATATCTTCATCAGGTATCGTTTATAATTCGAGAGTTATTCCAACTATTAAAATCATTGTTAAACTTTTATTATAAAGACAACATTTTGACAGATATATTCTATGGTCTTAATCAAATGTAAGGTCTTGAACAAAAGAGGCAGGTCACTTTCTAGAATAATGAAAGCAAACAGAAATGAGGTTGGAAATGAGAAATGACCATGTGCAGGCTAATTTTCATGGATTGCACTTTAACAATGTACATATGCTGAGCATTGCATCCGGGTATGTGGTAGGAGAACACCCCAGTTGTAATTCAATTTGTGCTTCATATTTTTTCAGAGATTTTTTTTTGTGTCATCAGCAGAGCACATTGAGACTCCTTCTATAAATAGGAGTGGTTGTTAGGTCTAAATAATATCTGCCTGTGACTTGTATTGCTGTTCATGATACTTGAAAATTTAGTGTATGATATGTGTATGCAAATATAACAACCATTTTAGGACAATAAAAGTAAAATCATACTATCTCTGTCCTATAATAAGTGTTAGATTTTGAATTAGAAATATGCATGTAAATATTATCAAACAGAGGAAATAATATGTTTCTTTTGTTGCCTGATTTAATTGTATTATCAATGAGGATTTTTGTTTTAGCTTAGATTTTATTCAACCTGTTGTGCTTATCAAAGATGGATTAAACTTCAAAATTTTTATCAATTGTCAGACTGAACATCAAAATTTAAGGAACCAAAATTTAATATTTACTATGTAATTTCTCTTTATTTCTTTGGTTCATCTTCTTTCATGTTCTGTGTCCCTTCATGACAAAGGCGATCATGGCCCTCCACATCTTCCTGTCCCTTGTAGCTCTTAATAAGTTTTATTTTTTTTTTGTTATTTCTCCCAAACCCTGTTCCTCCATCCATTTGTTCAAGCTCATCAAGTATGTTACATGCTGCTTTCCTCTGTCGTTCTTTCCTTCAATCTGATCAGATTTTCCAAGCCTTTCTTCCTCATTACATGCCACAGAAATTTCAACTGCTTCTTCCTGATGTTAAGTATAAGTTTCCTTTTTGTTTCCATTTTCACTAAAACCTAATCATTGCTCCCATCAGCATCTTTTCTATAGAACCACATTTCTATTGTTTCAAGTCTCTTCTTCATCTTTGATGAAATTGTCCAGCATTTGCTGCTCTACAGGAGGACAGATATCTTTGGGTAACAGGCTGTAAAATATGAGCCCTTGCAACACTGAAAATTTCCTAAAAATCATTTGTTTCATAAAACAATTCTTTTTGTGGAAGTAAAGGCAGGTAAATTTCTGGTCATGCCAAATCCTTAGAAAAAAATCAACCATTGTGGAAAATCAGTTTCCCATGGAGAGCAGATTGACTAATTTCTAACTGTTGAGTTGTAATAATCATTCAGCAAACACAGAAAAGGATTAAATTTGTTCTGCTTCTGAACTGAAATATTGATTGATGCTTATTTTTATTATCAATAAGGATTGTATTAATAGACGACAAAAAGAGGAAAACTGATATCTTTGAAGATTGAAGTAATTTTCCTTGATTTTGGTACCTTGACATGGTTTTACCATTTCTTATCAGAAAATAACATTTGTGAAACATATTCACCCATGAAAAACTAGATTAGATTGACAGATGAACTTTGCAATATAGAAAATAAGGCTCGTCATAACACAATAGGTGTTGTAGGAAAAAAACTGACTTGCAATCAGTCAAAGAACTGAACAAAAAAGAGGAATGAGAATTGAAGAGAAAGACTCAACTAATTATGAAACACAACAATACAAAAAGAAAAACACAAGGATAACTGAAAATCAAAATCAAAAAGAAAAGGAAGGAATCAATCATGTTGATTTAACAAGAATGTCAGAATAGAAACACAAAATTTTTTTTTTAATTTATGATAAGTCAGGTAATTTTAAAGCTAATAAGAATGGATTTTGTGCTGCTAACGACATTGATGACAAGAATGGATTCTGCACCTCTAAAGATTTTGGAGGCAAGAATTGAAAAAGAAAAAAATGAAAGAACTGACTGCCATTTCTGGTGTAGCAAGAACAAAATGAATGAAAGAATGAAAGAAAGAATGAGTTGATGTTTTATATTGGTGTATTCTCTTTTTATGCAAAAATCTTGACAGCCTTTTTTAGTCCGTTAATCATACTGAAGACCAGTATCAACAAGTTTATTAAGAAAGAAGAAGATAAAAAAGATTTTTTTTAAAAACGCCAGTATAATAAATGAATTCTATGTCTATACCTGAAAAGACTTAAGTGGTAAGAAAAAACATCTGATTGCCATTTCTGATGAGACAAGAAGAGAATGAATAAATATAGTTTTATTGTACACCTCCTCAAACATGAAGAGATTTGAAGCAACAGCATAAAGAGGCTGAAGATAACATGGACTGAATATGTGAGCAACAATGAAGTTTTAGAGAAAATGGTAACAAAAAGCAAACTTATACTTAACATCAAAAAGAAACAGTTGAAACTTCTAGGGTACATATGAAAAAGGGCTTGGGATATTTGATACTCACAGATTGAAGGTAAGAGGGACAGAGGAAAGCTATGTATAATGTACTTAGTGAGCTTGAGTAAATGGATGGTGGGATAAAGTTTAGGAGAAATGACAAAAAGACAAAAGCTACAAAGAACAGGAAATTGTGAAGAGCCATGATCACCAAAGTCCTTAGGGAACATGGCATATAGAGAAGAAGTGTGTTATATAAGGGTCATAGAATATCAAACTAGTATATTAAGTTAAAATCTGTATATTTAATCCTTTATTGGAGATTCTGATCTTGACCATGAATATAACTAATGGTACACTGACTGCTGTATAATGGTCATGTAGTGCTAAACAGAGTTTTTAATCACATATTAATGTTTCTGATTTGATTCCGAATTTGTTTAGATATCACAAACTCTTAAATAATGTTTGCACACTGTCAAATAAGTTTTTTTTTTTTTCTAAATTCTTAAAGTCGTTATTTACATGTTCACCTTCAACCTGTCCCCTGGTTTTACTAAATCACTTGACACATGTCACTTGCAATGTGCATGTCACTATCATCTCATGTGTGATCACTAATGTGCACTTTAGGATGCTATAACACTCCCCAGTCAATGAACGTGGCCAGCAAAGAATGTGTGGCAGTAAAATGCAGACATTAACAAAAGCAACAGAAAGAAGATTTTTTTCCTCTGCTCAGATATGTCAAAGAGAATGAGCCGAGAAATACAATGTCAAAAGAAACATTTACTTTTATGGGAGTGCAGATGTCAAGAAAACCATTAAATGGCTCAAATAGCTGGTTGCATTGAATATGTGGAATTGTAGACAAGAAATGGTCAGGAGATATAACTGAATGGAATAATATTGTAAAAGAAGAGAGAGCAACCAAGGGTAAATTGGGCCAAATCATTTAAACAGACAGTGTATGCAAGAAGCAGAGTCAGTGCAAATGGGTTCTTTGCACCAGAGGAAAATTTGTAAACATTAATTTAGATTACACAGGATTCAACCTCGAACCAAGAGACACTTGGCAGGTGGAGGAAAAAAAAAATCTGGAAAAATTTTCTAAATTGAATTAATTGCAATAGTTGCAACTGTAACTGTAAGATTTTGACAATTTCTTTCACCAGCATGAATGGTCCTTCAGAAACTGGCAAGTCTTGGTTTTAAGTGATTCATTGATGCAATAGTCATTTAGCTTCGAGATGTCTTTGATTGGAAATCTGGTAGAAGTAAGAGTGCATCCATAAAGAATATGTCACAGTCAGGTTATTTATAAAATGCATAAGAAATTGCTGATTGATGCTCATGGAAGTCCTTTACTGAAAAGTTATCATTATTCAATGAACTAGTATAGTACCTATCAAAAATGATGGAGTTTTCTTCTTTGAGAATCAGAGTCTTGTATAATTGCAATTCGATGAGGGTTAGAGTTTTGTTCTCTGGTATTTCTGCTTAGGATCAGAGTATAGTATCTGTATCAAATGTTACACACACACACACACACACACACACACACATATATATATATATATATATATATATATATATATATATATATATATATATATATATACAGGGTGACAATAAAGTCACTATATAGTTACAATAACAAATCAACCAAGATGAGATTCAAACCTGGCTCTCATAGTTAGAATGCTAATGTTCTAACCACTCAGCCACATAGAAATATAGAATTATTTTAATAAATGCCGTTATAGAACCTTATTAATTTCAATGATATAAGTCTGTTGAGAGATTTTGACTTTCTACATGGGTAGGTTAAATAAAGATATTATAAACCTTTTGAATTAAAATCTGTATTCTACATATACAAACTACAATACAATATGTCAGAGTGTATAAGCCAGATCATAACTAGTACCAAACCAATAAGTTTCTGGACTTTTTTTTATTCATTTCAAAGCATTAAAGACACTAAAATATCAGGGGTTACTGAGTGTGAAAGAATATAAGAGAAAAAAAAAATTATTAACAATAAAAGAACAGGAATTAAGGAGACAGAAGATAATGATTGACATTGCATTTAAATTTTTGAAGATCAAAGTTAACTGAGAAGCAAGAAGCTGGAAGAGAGTTCTACAAGTGAGAAGTACAAAAACTGAAACTTAGAATAAAACTTAAGGATACATCTAACCATTTCAACTGTAAAATGATGACAGATTCCACCCAATGTAGTACAGCATTTAAATTCAAAGTCTAGTTACACGAGAGGAAAATAATATTTATTTTGAAAATACAAAAATGTGGTACAAGGCCAAAAGGGGGATGGGTGAACGATAGTATTCAATCTGTCTTATTTTAAACTTAGCTAGTCACAATTACTGACCAAAACATGTCATAGTGTTCCTTACACCAAAACAACACTTACCATTCTTACTATCAGGTCATCCCATAAGTTCTGTCTGAATTTTGAATAAAGAAAACAAGTGACCAAACGTTACATTTAATTACAGATTCAATCAACAATGTATTTTCCCTGATTATCTATGACTTCCTTCCATCTATTAAGAAGCTTACTAATTCCATTACTGTAAAATTCATTTGGCTTTGATTCGAAGAACTCACAAATGTCAGTTTTAACCTCTTCCTGTGTTACAAAAGTTGATCTTCCAAATGATTCTGTAAGCTATGAAACAAATGGTAGTCTGAAGGAGCAAGATTGGGAGAATACGGTGGATGAGGAATTTTCTCTCAACCAAGTTCTTTGATCTTTTGTGACGTGATTCTTGCTGTGTGTGGTCGCACATTGTCCTGATGAAACATCACCTCTTTTCAATTCACTAGAGCAGGTCTTTTTTTCCTCAAGCTTGGTTCAAACTCTCTAATTGTCTGACAGTATATTTGAGCATTAATTGTTGCATTAGGTGGTAAGAATTCAAAGTGGATTATTCCTTGGTGATCCCACCAGATTGAAAGAAGAACCTTTTGCCCATGAAGATCCCTTCTCGGCTGTGGCTGGGGTCCTTCCCCTTTACCAAGGCACTGTCTACAATGCTTAACATTTCGATAAAAGATCCATTTTTCATCAAAAGTCTATCTAAAAAAGGTGAAACAAGTTGGTGGGAATGGAGAGAAGAGCAGATGCCAACTCAGGATTTGAGGTTGTTTTCAGACAATTCATGAAGCACCCATTTTCCAAGTTTAGGAACTTTTCCAAGTTGTTGAAGATGATGATGATGAACAGTTGTGTGGTTTGAACTGAGAACCACTGCCAATTCCTCAACTGATAAAGCAGGATTTTCTTCAAGGGCTGCTTTAAGAAGCTTTTCATCAAACTCAACTGGACGTCCGGTTTGATCTTCATCTTCAAGGGTGAAATCTCCACCTCTGAATTTTGCAAACCATCTTCTGCAAGTTCTTTCATTCACACATTCCTCTTCATAAACTGAGTGAATGTTTCTAGCTGCTTCGGCTGCTGAGTTTCCTTTTTTGAACTCATAAAGCATTATGTGCCTCAAATGATTCTTGGGCACTTCCATGTTAGCAGGGTTTTAATCAAACAAAATTTAAATTTTATTGTTCTCTTAAATAAAATTTGATCAGTTTAAATGAATCTAAACATAAAAATAATGTTCAGCTCCATTAGACATTATAAAATACTCTTTAAATTTTGCTCATTTTAACAAAAAGTTCAAATTCGGATAGAACTTATGGGATGACCTGATACATCCACCATAATACCTCAAAGTCTCTATGTGGTCCTAACTAGTTCACATATGTACAATTTTTGTCTGTGGGGGAAGGGGAATAAAAAAAACAACTATGAAAGAGGAACGTTCATCTGAACAATTACAATTAGTATTTATAGAAAAGGTACAGGGAAGCTACGTTATGGCAGTAGGAAAATGGACAAAAATTCAATGAAATTCAATGAAATAAATTCATGTAAAAGCAACAACAAAATAATTATAACAAGAACTCAGAAGAAAAGGGTAAAAAATAAAAATAAAAGTAAAAGAAAGAACCACTTGTATATCTACTCACCTAAACCAGATCCTGATATTTCATCACAGGGTCCATTGTTTACAATGTATAACTCTGTTTTTTTCAGGCATGCATCTTTCTTCATCTCACACTCGTTGGTATAGATTTGTCCGTTGCTGGCACACAGCGGCTCAAAATCAGCGGCACACACTTGGGGACAAACACAATCGCCATCTTCACATGTTGATCCAAATGGACAACGGACTTTGGCGCATTTGTCTGACAAGGAAAAATAAGCAAAGAAAATTTAAGACAAGAATTAACACCAAAAATTGTTATAAGTGTTGTTATTTGCAGAAGGTTTGCAAATAACACTCAAATTTTTTTTCCATCCATCATAAAAGTAAATTTATAAGTAAAGAATTATAAAGCAAAATATATCAGAAGCTGTGAATGTTTGTTATATTAGGTTGGTGCAAAAATAATGTCGTTTTTCTCACATAGTAACATATGTGAGAAAACGACATTATTTTTGCACCAACCTAATATTTTTCTATAATTTTTCAGTCAGAAGGAAGAGGAAAAACAGGATTGGGAGTAAAGTCGGTTTGATTTTGAAAACCTGCTATGTTAAATTAATTTAATTTTAAAATATTCAAAGTGCTGTAAAAGTGGCTTTGACATTTGATACAATCACTGTCTATATTTTTTACATAAGGTATCATAACTATTTATATTGTTTGGACTGCAGTCCTCATCTTTGATGCCATATTCATGATGTTTTACCTGTTGTACACTCAGGCCTTCTTCAGTTGATTGTAATTTCAAACTGAAGACTTTATTTTGTCTACCAGGGTAGATTGTTCTAGTTCCACATGTCATGTCTCTTCCAGATATCTCACTTTCAGTTATTTCCCTTTTTAATAACTCAACTCTTCAAGTTTTTGTTCACCTCTGCTGTGGCCAGGTATTGAACACACAATTCTTTGAGTCTTTGAGTCAAGTCACTGGATTGCTTCAACCAATGATTTTATCCACTGGGCCATCAGTGTATGAATTTTGGGGACTTAAAAACCTAATGTCTCAATAAAAATTTTTTTTACCAGAGCTCATATTATAATTTGTTGTCATCATTGTTTTTTTTCTAGGATTCCATATTACTGATTCCCATATTATTTAAGACATTTCAATGACCTGAATCTTTTTCTCCAAAGTTGCACTTCCCATTAAGAAATTTAAATCAACTCTATTCAAATTGAAAGCTTGAACATATTTTCATGCATATCTTAATCTTTCAGGTAGATGGAACTTGTTAACCTGGGAAATCAGTCCATTTAATAATACTTCCTGACCTTCCTCCTTAAAGGTTTCTGTGGGTAAACCCTGTGGGTAAAATCTGGGGTCCAAAAAAGCAGTTTAATATTGCATCCAATGTTGTTTTAGCAACTCCTGTGATGACACCAGTGCAAAGGAATTCTGACTTTTGTCCTTCTCATGGATAACATAAGTGGCATGTAGAAGGAACGTATACTGCACAGGTAACTGCTGATCTCCCATAAAAATATCCTGTCCAGGCCTGTGCCTGCCTGACTCGACTTGACTTCAATTCACGAAAAAGATGCTGTTCTTGCACTACTAGCTGACACAGATCTGTAGATGGTTTGTATCTGTTGCGGATTCCGAGATGAATTCGGTCTCCAAGGAATGACAAACGCAATAATTAAATATAAGAAATAAAATGTATTTACACAATCATACAAAGAGTAATACTGTTAGTAAGTCCATGAATGTGGTTAGTAGCAAATACAGATAGATATATACAGTCTTAAAGTAGGACTTCCTTAGAGTCTACGTGCTTGTAACAGACTTCTACAAGAGGTTACCTCACACTATCTCCGTTCGTATATTCTCTCACTATCTGACTACTGACTACCCTCACTGACTGTAACTCTGGGTATTTAACGGCAGCAGTCCAGGTACACTTGGTAGAGTCCACTTATATGAAAAAGGGGTGGACCCCATAACAGTATCTTAATCTATAAAACCATTTGCCATGCAGGGGCATCAAGTGGTTTATAACTTTTGCATGTCTTTTTTTCAGCATCACCATGTATTCAGATATTTAACTCCCTTAGCCAATTTGAATGTCATTATTTTGCATTCTAGTTTTGAATGATTACAGATACTACTTCAAAAAATACATTTACTGACACTGACGGCATCTTTGTAAAACAAATTGAGTTTTTAGCTATGTTACTTATTTCTTATGCTTATCACTGTATATAAAAGGCAAGAAAATGTAATATTATTTCATTTATAATTTGTGCTAGGGATGAAGGTAAGTTTCCCTCTCCATGTCAAAAATTCTTCATGAAAACTGGTGTTTATTTAGATCTATGGTGGGGATCTAGGTAAATATCAGTCAGTTATGTGCCATGTGTGATATACGCTTAGGCGAACATGTATCCTTCGATACATGACTGATGAGGCAGACTTTTTTTCCACAGTAGGTTGCCATTTCTTTCTGCAGTAGACTAGTTGCCATCCAAGGCTGTAGAACCCAGTCTGTCCTGCTATTTACCCATAGCTGGGGGAAGAAGAAGAGGATTCATACCTTTCCCAAGGGTATTAGCACGTAAGTGAATATAATGGATTTGACTGGAATTTGAACTCAACTCTCCGATTCCTCAATCTGAGATCTGACCATGACTGTCGCTATGCATATATAATGGCCAGAACAAAACTTATCCAGTCTTTATAATCACTGTTACACTGGCACTAGCATCTACCAACCATCTTTCTTGACTGCAATGAGAAAGGTAGTGTTGCATGATTAGAATCTCTGCAACAAAAATTCCCTCATAGCTTAATCAAGAAGAGAATAGATATTAGGGTTTGATCTTATCTTATATTTTCCCACTACAATTCAGTGAATTATTTACATTATTCGGACTATTGTCCTCATCTTTGTCGCCATAGTTATCACAATTTTTCGGCCGTTGTACGCTCTGGCCTTCTTCAGGTGGTTGGAATGTCGAACTGATTCTTCAGTGGTAGTATGTGACACATAATCAATTTAATGTTTGGTGCTCATACAGGCCAATGACAACATTTTCCTACTTCTTGTGACTACTGTCACACTGGTATTGGCATCCAGAAACTCTTCCTCTTGAGTGTAAGGAGGAAGCTTCTGCTGCTGAAGGATTGGAATCCTCAGAAACAGTAATACTTTATAACTAAGGACAGATACGATACTTTGATCCCAAGCTCAAAACAAGATAAAGGGGATGTCTTCATGAAGATCGTTGCAAATTATTTCTATTTTTTTTATACTTTTGTTTGCCCAATACGAGGCCCAAGAGCCACTCAAGGTACAGGGTTACTAAATAATGTTATAGTAAAGGTGTAAAAAGAGGAAGTAAGAAGTGCCTACTATGAGGATATGTAGGAAAGATAATGGCTGACCCTAGACTTAGAGAAGTTAAAATTGTTGTGATTGTAGAAGCACCTACTTGGAAGTCTGTTCCACAAAGTGACAGTTCTGGCATAGAAGCTGTCTGAATGAAACTTCCTCCTTACTAATGGAATATGAATGAAATAAGGATGAGTTGACTCTGGGTATTAAAATAGTAAAGATTTATTTTTATGGTCAATCACTTGATAGAAAAAAAAAATAATATCCAAAAAAAGAAAAATAAACTACACAAATATTAAATGATTGTCTTTAAGTGATGCATGTTTTTTTAATCATCAGAAAAAGTAATTTTTTTAAACATTTCTATTGACACCAACAATTCCATCAAAAGAATCTGTCCAGCTCAGATTTGAATTTTTTTAAAAAATGGCTGCCAAGGTATGATTCTACCTGCAAGTAATTTACAAACTTTCTACCTTTTTTTGCAGTTTCCACACTATAATTTCTTGATTTATTTCTGTCTTAATTGATATATATATATATATATATATATATATATATATATATATATATATATATATATATATATATGAGAGTGTGGCCGAATAGTTAAACATTCGCTTGCTGTCTATGAGACCCAGGTTCAAATCTCATTCAGCTTGGTTTGTCAGGAGACTTCCTGATGTTATCAGTCTGGTGGGGACAATCCCAGGATGTGAAACCTTTAGAAAATGCCTGAAAACTACACCATGGGTTGACCCAGGCCTTGTGAGAGAAATTGGTTAGACGGAACACTTGGTGGGGGTGTCAATAGCTGTGCGAGCATGAAGTCACAAGTCATCGTGACCGAGGGTTTGAGTGGAGTGCACTGGACTTGTTCAGATTGTTGATCATACTAGATAACATGCTCTGTCCCAGAAACTGTTCAGTGTAGTTGCAGTATAAAGCACAGGTGTTTAACAAATACAAATGTACCTGAGCGAGCATCTGCAATTGGGATTGGTTAGCTGCTCTGATAGATGGATATCCTCGAATACAAGTGGCCAGCTATTATTTTATATGTGTGTGTGTGTGTGAGCTAAGATAAGTTTTCCTTTTGTCTTTATTCATATATACATATATATATATATATATATATATATATATATATATGTGTGTGTGTGTATATATGTAGATTTGTTTAATTGGATTAACATCATTTTATGTAGTATTATTCCATTTCTCTTGAGTATCTGAATTTAACGAATTTACTATGTAACAATTCATTCCTTTCAGTTACTGGTGTAACTGTTGTGTGAATAGATTTAAATTCTTGATAAAGAGACCCCAAATTGGATTTTCTCAAGAAAATAAAACTTGGCTCATTGTGAATAAGGCATTGCATGATTCTTTGCAAGCAGTGTAGGTTTGGTTTAAGATAACATCAATGATAAATAAAGTGTGCATGGATTTTAGAAAACTGCTCAAAGAGTTGTTTTGATTAAATCTTTATAAAAAAAAAAATGCCTTTTTAAGCCATTTCCACAGATATACATTATAATTTCGTGAGTGAAATACAAAAATTGAAATTTTTAGCCTGTGGACAGTCATGAAGCATGAAACAATGAAAGAAGAAAAATGATTTCATGATGTTGACTTGAAAGAAGGAAGAAGTAAAAATGAACAGTGATATGCTTCATGCTTAAAGAAGGTTTACACGCAAAAGTAGTTTACAGGAGAAGAAAAAAAGCTGGATAATACAGGGAAAGAAAATTGATAAAAAAAGAAGAAATGTAAAAAAAAAAAACCCTAAAAAACAGATGCATGTCACCATACAGATATGACAGATAGATAATAAAAATGTGTCACTATCTGTATGTATTCTAAATCTGTTTGTCAATATCTATATTTCAACACCCACTACATCTATATTAAAGATATCTATTTATATCTATATATTTATTATCTATATTTAGCATCTACATCTCTGTACTTACCGCAGTCTCCACGAGATTCCACTTCAATTAGTTTTTGATCACGACAGGAAGCAACCTTTAGCTCACATTCATTTTGGTAAGTAATCCTGTCAGTTCCACATACCTTGTTCTCAACCTGCAGCAAAAAAAAAGTCGTGCGACATTCATTGAATATAGAAATATCAAATTCTTGAGAGAAATATTAATTTTTTTGTGTATTTTCATGCAGTTCAAGATTTTCAAAAGCAGAATTTTTTTCAAAGTTAAAAAAATAATGTATTAACTTCTATAATAAATCATATACTAGCAAGGTCACCCATCATTGAACAATAGACAGCAACCTAATCTGGTGATGGCAATGGTAAGGAAGCATTTGACATTCATTGACTGAGCAGTCAGTAATACAAGGATCATTCAAAAAGTTCTAAGCAAGTTCCAGAAAGTAGAGAATAAAATAATAAATACGAGAGTTGTTCAGAAAGTTCCAAGTCTCATCCAGATAGAAGAGCCATAGCTGAACATTTTTGTTCTGGCAACACATTACCACTTCTAAACTACCAAAACTAGAAAAATTAATTCTGATTTCTGTCTTAATGTTTACCCATACAAAGGTGAAAGGTGTGCAACACATCTAAAAATGGACAAAACAGAGGCCCAACCAGTCTACGAAAGAAAAGAATGAAACCCAAGGGAATCCATGAAGACACTGCTGAAGAATCCCATTCCTATGCAATTGTAAATCAATGGGCTGTGGAATTCAAGTTCGTAGGTATGAGTTCTTGTTCAGTTCAAACCATTTTAATTGAGATCTTAGGGATAAGCAAGCTGTCTGCAAAAGTGGTCCCAAGAATGCTGACCACAGAGCAAAAGCTTAAAAGGGTTGACATTTTCAGGATCCTTCTGACTCACTTCCAGGTTGATGCTGAGAATTTCCACCACAGATTAGTAACTGAGAATTTTTGTTATGGCAATGCACTACCACTTCTAAACTACCAAAACTAAAAAAACTAATTCAGATTTCTGTCTTAATTTCTTTGCAGGTGAGAACCATACAACGGTAAAAGGTCTGTGACAAATCTAACAATGGACAAAACAGAGGTCTGAGCAATCATAAAGTACCTGACTTCTTCCTGTTTCTTAAACACAAATCTCACCATTTTGGAAACAATGATGAGTTTATATGAGCTGTAGAGAAGTTTTTTGAGGACCAGGATGCCACCTGATTCTGTGATGTATTATTGGACCAAGTCAAGAAGGACAATATTGAAAAATAGTGAAAAACTGTCTTGTTTTTTTTAACTCCTTCTGGTGAGGCTTAGAACTTTTTGAACAACCCTCATACTGTAGGTTGAGATTTATAAAATCTTATTTTTAAAATGATTTTTCAGGAAAAGAGGTTTCTCATGTCCAGTAGAAACTCCTCCTAGTATTGGGAGTTTCCTTTCTAACCTTTTGTTTGAAGCAGTGTGGAATGTCAACATCTTCATTATGTCATTATTCACTCCCCTTGAGTTACATGTGATATCCATCTTAGCTGTTGCTACTGTTGAAAATTCTCAAGTGATGTGGTTTCTGTTTTTTGTTTATGATTTTGTACTGCCAGTCCTCAAGGTTTGAAGAAAGATGGTCATCACCAAGTCCCACAGGTTTCACTCATTCAAAACCATTTTTAACTATTGATGTGGTTTCTATTATTTGGTACAGTTCTTTGTCTGTGATTCTGTAGCGCTAATCCATAATGTTCAAAGAAGGATGGTTTTTGAAATGACCCTCAGGCTTCATTCACTCAAAACTGGTTTAACCATCGATCTGAGAAAGTGGTTGCATACAGCTGACAGTTTAGATATTTTTGAATGAGTGTGGTACCATGCATGGTATCTATATGAAAGTCTACATCTAAATTAAGCTATTTAAGAACATAAGAATGTGGTATCCTTAATCTTATACTTCACCATTAATTCTGCTTTCATCCATTATTTGATAAGACATTAACTTTAGGTCAAATACTAATAACCTAACTAGCTTTCTTGGATCTTTGGTTTTTGAATGTCTACTAGTTGTTTTCCTACTGAAACCCACTCAACATCAGAACAAAGATGAGGTCATCAATACTTTATGCTCTTTAGCAATTTCACATTGACCCATTCCTTTGGACATTTCAATGATCTGAATTCTCTTCTGCAAGCTTGCACCTCCCATTATGAAATTCAAATCAAGTTTAAAGCTCCAAACCTCATGCAATCTGTTTGTTCTTTTTAACATGTATATCATAATCTGTGAAGACATTTAGCAAAGTGGAAGTGGCTTATAACTTTTACATGACCTATTTACAATATCACCATACATTCAGATTTGTATTCCCTTCATGCTGTGTCAAAGAGAATGTAATAACTTGCACTACAATCCTGAATCACTTGGATACTATTCCTGAAAGGCTCAAGAACTTAGTTGTTTCATAAAACTTAAGCAATTCGAGTTATAAGCTAGTTGGTTTATTTCTTTGCTTACCTCTGTATATCATGGCCTGTGTCGATCAATCAGATCATAGCCTGCCAAATAGTTATTCGTTGAATTTTGACTGAAATTGTCTATGTATAATTTTCATTCATGTGATTAATATTAAATACATTATCAACGGAAGAGATTGTTGAAAAATATCTATTTTTGTTTATGATTAGGTTATAGAAAATGTGAATAATTTAATGTTTGGCAAAATTTTTTAATTTTTATATAAGTTGAATAAATGCTTGAACAATAATCATCCAATGGAGAAAATTATTTGCTAAATAATAAGTGTGAAATAGTAAATAATTTCCATGGCAGGGGAAAAGGAAAGGAAATAGTTTATGTCAGCACAAAATTGTCATCAAGTACTCTTGTGTACACAATACAAATCTGGCAGACAAAAATACTTGATGGTAATTTTTTGTGATTATTTTATTTCACCTTTGTCTTTTGTTTGGTGACAACAAATATCAGCAAGCTGGATCCGTGGAGATTCTACACCATTTTATAATTCAAGAAAAGAAGGAATTATTATTTACACTTTCAAACTGAGTTTTTTTTTCATTCACAAATCGATATTTGCATAAAAAAAAAAACAGTATTTCAAGAAAGATAGCATTCCTTGTGAAAAGTTTTCATCTACTTTTCTTCTCTATCCAACTTTAACTTTTACATTTAGAAATATCCTGATCATAGATAAGAAAGCACAATACTGTCTCTGGCTAAATACTAGCTTAAGTAACATTGCAACTTTGGCAAAGTTTTGACATAAATATATTTCTATTTACATCAGTGAATCCATGGGCAACAAGGTAACTTAAGATTGTTTTTATTTTGAGGACCTTAGTACTTGAAAACATTACATTGTTCTTATATGTAAACATTTATATATCTGTGGAGTGGGTAGCCATAATCAAATGTGAAATAAGTAGGAATTAATGATAAGAGAATATGATATTGTTGCTTTCAGTCTTAGTGGAATAATGACTGCAAAACTCCCAGTTTATAGGTAGAAGCAAACAAATGCATGCTGGGATGTCTTCATATCTTTTACAAGTGTATTTGTGTGTATTTAAATATAATGAACTCAACTATAATACAAACTTATTCTCTCCAATACAGCAATCCAATACAGTACCTACTCATCTACGCATTTAGGTGTGCAGGTGGTATTTTGAAATATTGAACAACAATGTTGGAAAACCATTGCATTATCAGATCCTTGGGTTGTAATGTACTCCTTTTGTTGTAAAGTCAATATTTTTAAATGGAATGCAAGAAGTGTGAAGTATACAATAAGTATCTGAATAGATATGAACTGTGTGAGTAATAAACTATTAGATTGGTACAAAAATAATGTCGTTTTCTCACATATGTTACTATGTGAGAAAACGATATTATTTTTACACCAACCTAATAACTTGTGACTGCAGAGTCTTAATAAAGAAACACACCATTGGTAGGTAGGTAGATAAACCAGTATGAATTAAATATGAGAAGGTTCACAGTTACTGAAGTATTTTACCCTGACAAAAAATCAGCTGTACAATGAAAGTTTCCACTTGAATCTTGTCTCAATATCAGTATCACTCAATATAATTTTGTTTCAACAAAGTCTCATATTTCAAGATCTATTGGTATTCTTAATTAACATTTTATAATTTTCATATTTAATAAAGTAATTATGGAAATGATTAAATTAATAAGATTTCAGTGATAACTAATATTTTATTTAATACCGTTCACCTACGCATTGAATATTTCTGCCACATCTGGTCTGATGCTTCTGCTATGTATTTAGAGATTTGTAATAAAATCCAAAGGAGAATTTGGCAATGTTATTGGTCCTGATCTGGCATCTATCTCTGCTTCAGTCACTTTCCCAAAGCTGTATTATTTTCCATTTCTCAGACCAATCCTCTTTTTGATTTACATTAATAATCTGCTTAAAAATATACTCAGATATTTATAAACATCCACAACAATATATGGATACACTTATATTATAGCAAACTACCTATATTCCTTCCGTATTTCATCAGTAAGAAGTGAGTTTTTTCTCGTGAACCAATACTAAATAAAACCGACTCTGGAGAGGATGTTTCACTGATCACTACAAGTTTAACCTGTTCAAGTCCAGGGTTAACTGTAATCTCTCTCTCCTATCCATATAAAGTACCCATTAATGCAACTCTCTACTGCAAGTGGCCCCTGGGCCTTGTACAGGGTGAACCTTATTGTAAAAAAAAAAAGTGCTACCTATTTTTTTGTTGCTGCTGTCTTCAAGTCTTAAATTGATGTGGGTTTTTTTATTTGTAGTATAAGTCTATAGAAATTGATGAAGTGTTGTCATCTTTAAAATTTGCAGGGTTAATTATTTTGAAGTTATTTTATCAATATTGTATAAAACAAAAAAATGGAAGTCATATCATTTTTTTTAAATGAAAAATATAATTAGAAAACAAAAATACTTTTATTCAGTATGTCATGCAACAATATGGTTATTTGAAAGCCATGTCATGCAAATGAAAAAAAAATATTTCTTTAGAGCAAGGTTTCTCAACCAGGGGTGCTTGTACACCTTGGGGTGTGAGATAGCATTCTAGTCGGTGCGAGATAACATTTCAGTTTTTTGTTTATATTAAGGGTACTGTCCTATATATAATAAAAGCATTGATTATTTTTTCAAATCCAAATTAAAGATAGGGATGTCTTTTTTTCCCTCTATTCAGTAGAATGAGATTCTCTATGAATTTTAATGGATTTTGACATACTGTTTCCTTTTAAATGGCACTGCCCTGTAACTTTTTTTTAAATTGGGACATTTAAAATGGGGGTCAAACTTCTTGTTTCGTGTTTTTTGGTGAATTACCTTCAATTTTTATTTCTTATTATTTGTCAATGAAGACAAAATCTAGAAATCACTTGGGTACGCAGTCAGTCATACAGATTGCTATCAGCAACTAAGTGTCACTTAATCAATAAACAGGAACAAAAGAGTTCCTTAAATTTAAATTGCCTTTGAACATTATTCCTTTAATTTTTTAAAAGAAATTTCATGTATGGATGAAAATTTAATTTTTTTATAGGGTTTATGCAACTTTTAATTTGTTGTAATATTTTTTTCTTTTCCATAGGTTTCATTTTTGTTTATATATTAAAATTATTTATATATTGATTTAAAATTGTTTATATGTATTTATTTTGGTCACCTTCACCTTTATTCTTAAATAAATTATTACTTTAATGGTGCAAGAAATTTGTTTTAGGGGTGTTGGGTATAAAAAAAAAAGGTTGGGAACCAACTGCTTTAGAGTAAAGAACAATTACTTACCTCCACACAGGCCGATGGACATACACATCTTGCATTTTTGCCATCGCTTTGACAAACAGCATAAAAGTGACATTTTTTATTCTCACAACCATCTGTAAAAGACAAAAAGAAAATCAATTATTCTTAAATAGTTTCATATTTCAAAATAATTTTTTGTCTTTCTGACATCATTATATTTTTCAATATTCTATTAAAAAAAAGAACATTTCAAATAAGAATTTGAATTTGAATTTAAATTGTGCTACTAGGTGGGTAACTCAGTCCCCCAACCCTGCTTTCACTGTCTAAATGGTTAAATAAGAATGAACCATTCAGACTAATATCAAATGAGCGTAGTGAAAATGGCCAATAGGAATGATGCTGATATCTGTGCCTGTTATAGAGTGAAAGTTAACAATCTTTTCTAGTGAGTACACTGCTCACTGAAGGCTTTGCTATTAGAAAATTCCAGGTTATGTCACGCTAATGCTCTTGAGTACAGCATGAATCCAAGTTTCCCTGTATTATCTTTCATTAACATTTATCTTAATTTTATTTTGTCACTGTCATGCTGCAATGATAAACAGAGAAACTGTATTTTGATTGAGTGCAATGGTAATCCATTCAACAATAATAATCATACCTTTAGAAGTATTTTCATGAGCTTTCCTCTTTACCTTGACTGGCAGATACATCTTACAATTTCACTGTTGAATTATCTAGGTGTAACCCTATGTTCTACTCCCATAGCTTCTTCTCTTGCACTTTTCTAACCTGTGAAACTCTCTTCCAGATTCTTTTTTTCTTGTCAAATACTATCTTTAACCCCCAGTTATGGGTAGATAAAAGAACAGACTGAGTCCTATAGCCTTGGTTGGCAACCAGTCTAGCAAAAGAAAACTCCTAATTCAAACCACCTGCTGCCTTGTAGGTCCTGCCTCTTTAGTCAAATTTAGAGTATTTGGATTCCTCTAGTTAGAGTGGGTCTTTTAAATTCGATTTGGCCACTTGAAGCAAACACATTAAGATTTTTTTTATAAACACATGTCAGGGGCCAAAGTACATAATGTAGGTACCTACAAATTCTATTTGCCCAGAGGCCTTTTGATAACAGGAATCAGAATAGACCAAAAAAAGGAGTACTGAGTCTTTCCACTGGTGTGTCACATTTGGTCCATAATAATTTCTGAGATAATAAATTAATATTATTTAAATTATTTATGTCCAGACTAATATCCTCATCTTTGTTGTTATCAAATTTCAGACATTGTGCTCTCTAGGTGTCTGTCAAACTGTTCAGTTCAAACTTCTCTGAAGGTTGCCCAAAACAGCAAATATATGAAAAATGTCAGAGAATACAATGACTAAAACATTGGGATAATAACAATAAAGATGAGGATATTAGTCTGAATGTAAATAATACAAACAAACATCAAAATTGTGAAGAAACAACACATCATTTATCTGTATTTACAAATGCTGGTTTATTCTTGGTGATGGTGGCAACCAGAAAATTTTTTTTGATGTAAAATTATTTTTTTTAAATGCCATGTCCCTTCAGGATAGGGGCGATCATGGCTCTCTACAGTTTCCTTTTCTTTATTATCTGTGAACTGTCATGCCTTCTTAGAAAAGTGAAATATTTTCCCACTGTCTTCTCTATGATTTTGGAATTCAGAGTTTTCCTTGTCTTAGACTGGTTGCCATCCAAGGAGCCTAGAGAACTTACATCTACCATACTGTTTAACCTATAGATGGGGAATAAAAGATTTATACCTTTCTGAAGGGTATTTGTATGCAAGTGTACACAACAGAATTGGCTAGAATTTCAACTTGGCTCCCCAATCCCACTTTCTGTGCTAATAACAACTACACACATATCCATGAGATAGATAGATTTTTTTTTTATATATCATGAAGACTATTGAGAAAAAATGTATGACAAAGTGGAAAAAGTTTTCTTGCAACAGGTTTCATCCTTTATGTCTTCATCGGACTAACTAAAGGACAAAACATGTCATATTAAAACTTTTTCCACTTTGTCACACATGTCCATTCATTAAATTATTATTAATTATTAATAATTGAATTATTGGTTTAATGTTTACATTTATTATTCATAATTTCTTGCCCAATCATATATATGCAATTAATTAAATTAATTGCAATTATATTAATAAAAACTGTGTCTACTGTACTTACTACAAAGTCCTTTGTGTTTCACCTGCACATCGGACCTTTTCTGGCAATTTTCAAGTTTCAGTTTACACTCATTCATGTATGAAATACCATTCATGCCACAAACCTGCAAAAGAAAAAAAGGAAGCAATGGAATTAAAGAAATGCTGTTTTATTTGCAATATACTACAAACCAAAACATTAACCTTAGAACTCAAGTCATGTTCTTAAATAGCACTGTCGAATCTAGACTTTCATATAGACATCATGCATAGTATTCAACATGTATATAAATGTCTAAACTATCAGTTATATATAATCATATTCTCAGACCAACAATTAAAAACATTAACCTGAGAGTGAGAAGGCATAATGAGTTACTCTCTTGGAGTTTAGCATCAGCCATGCTGAGGGAAAGCAAAAAAGGATCTTTAAGACAATTAAAAGATAGCAGTTTTGTTTTAGATTTTCTAAATGGGAAAAATCAGACACCAATTAAATGCTTTTTATTATATAAAGTCAGTAGTAAACAATGATGGCACTTAACCTGAATCCATCATTAAAAACTCATAATAGGGAATTACTAAATTCAAAACACTTCAAATACATCTGTGTATAGATCAGAGCATAGGAGAAAAGAAAATTGAACATAGGGTACATTTGTCCAACATCACAAGATGCTACAAAACCAAAACAACCTAAGAACTAAAGTCATGTTCTTAAATAACTTTTTTAGATTATAACTTTCATACAGATGCCATGCATAGCATTCAGCTTGTTCTGAAATGTCTAAAATTATCAGCTATATACAAACATCTTCTCAGATCAATGGTTAAGATAGGTTCAAGAAAATGCATCCTTAAGTCTTAAATAAGTTTACCCTTCATCCAATCTCAAAAACTGGTGCTACAGAATTGTAAAGAACTTTACCAAATAACAAATACCACATCATTTGAGGACTACCAACAGCGGCAACAACTAAAATGGATAGCACATGTAACTCAAAGAGAAAATAATGGTATAATCAATATGTTGATATTCCATATAACCTTAAACAAAAAGTTGGAAAGGAACCACCCCATTCTATACTAAAAAGAGCAACAACAGTTAATGGACTTGAGATATTTGTTTTCCTGTAAAACTGTTTGAAGAGAAAGATATAAATTTCAAGTAACAGTAAAGCAAATTTTTCTGTCAATGAATGACAAATATTTCCCGTGTGGAAAAGGCTTATCTCACCATTAACATTTAGCTGTAGAAGAGGAATTAAGCAAATAGACAGAGAGAAATCAAGTAAAATTTTTCACACACACAGCAATTAGAGATATTTCCTCAACTTAGCTTGAAACAACAAATAAGAATTAAATTCCATTTCTTCTATGTGCCATGCTCCTTCAAGATGTAGGCAATCATATCTCTCTCCACAATTTTCTATCCTTTGTAGCTCTTAATAAATAAATTTTCTCTCTTTGCTATCTCTTCTAAACCCTTTTCCACAATCCATTTAGTTAAGCTCACTAGGTAAGTTATGCATTGTTTTACAAATTTCAACTGTTTCGTTCTAATTTAAGGGTCCCTTTTGTTCCATTTCCTCTAAAACTTTGTTGTTGCTCACATGTTCAGTCCATGGTATTCTCAGAATCCTACTGTAGAACTATATTTCCGTTGTTTCAAATCCATTCTTTGTCTGTGAGGAGATTGCACCTATGGTGCCAATATTCTGTAAGATTACCTTGTTAACTACAATATTATTATAGATAAATGAATTGATTCATCATTTCTAAAACATTTCTAAGGTATATGACTTAGAGCTTGATTGATGCTTGCCCAAAGGTGACCAGGTACTGTTAGGACAATAAAAGAAATATTTAACTGAGGAATAAAATATAGAACAAAATACACATGGAAGAAATTATGTCTCTGAGAAAGTAATTGGTTAGAAAAAAGGAAAAGTGGAAGTTGTCTTAGGTGTGTTCTTTAATGACCACCAAATTGGGATTGTGGATTACTGTAAGTTGTTCAAAGTCAGCTGCTTCAGCAAACATCTACCATTGCTTTATGATTTACGAACTCCAACATTGCTTCACATTTCAATTTGCCGTTCACCTCTAGCCCTCCATTTGTCTGAGTGTCTATCAATCCACTCCATCTTGCCAGACCTTGACCATCAAATCAGACAACTGCCTACTTGGCAGAATCACAAATGTCAAATGTTTCTCTTACAGTCTCACTTCCAGAGATGGAATTCAAAGATGATATCATTCATGAAACTAACTTTCTTGTCTTTTACAGGAGTCTGGCCTCAGCAATTTCAATCAAGAATAGAAGGTAGTTTGTTCATTTTTTAGAGAAAAAAGATATTTGGGATTTTACAAGTAGTTTGGTTTGGTTTATTTTCTTTCACAGAATATCAACCCCAATGGGTTATTTAATGCCTACAAGATTTTTAGGATAGATTCATATGAAAAGAATATGTATTCTTTATAGGAAATCAGTTTATAGATCAGGTTTCATTGATGTATTTTTGTAAAGAGAGAGTCAAATCTATTTTTCTAAAATGTATTGCTGGTATTTTTACTATAAAAATCTACTTTTATACTTTCATAGTGTTTTGACCATACCTGGGACCTTGAAAGGTGCTACCACCCCTTGTCAGGATAGATCTGGAAACAACAGCAATTAAGAGGTGATTCCATGCTCCACAAAACGACCCAATAAGAGGCTTTGCTTTCAGATGTAGTTTATCATCATACCCAGAATGATTTACAAGTAGTAAACTTTATCATTAAGCAATTAGACAAATGGATTGATTTTAGCATTTGGTCTGGAATACATTTGCCAGAAGAATATTTTCCTTTTATGTAAGTGGATATATCTGGAAATATCTTCTTCTATCTTTCAGGTCATGAGTGATTATGGCTCTCCACAATTTCCTGTATATGTAGTAAATAAACTGTTCTTTTCTCCCTATATATGCCACATACATTGTAGCAAATCAACTCATTTTGTATTCTGTTGATCAGATGTAGAAACAGACTGTTGCCCCTGGATGTTGACCTCAATGTCCACTTAAATATGTATGTATGTAAAAAACTTTTCAAGTATGTAGTTAAATGTAACCTAAAGACTCTTGGCTTCAATGTTAAAGATTGGGAAACTGTTGCTGGAGATAGATTTGACTGGAGAAGATTGATTTCAGAACACTGCAACAATTTTGAGCAGAAGAGAATTGAGCATTCCAATGAAAAGCATACCATTAAGAAGGAAGAAATAGAATCTGTCCCAGAGCTATTAGGACACCAACACACTTGCAGTATTTGTGGAAAAGCCACCCTTTTGGCAGCTGGTTTAGCCAGTCATGTGAGATGACACCAGAGAGGTCAGGTGCAAACTCCTGTGAATGCAACTCTACCAGAAAGACCTGCAGGTTACTTGTGTGAGTTTTGTTACAAGGTTTGTAAGTCTGTTGCAGGAATCAAACATCACATGATTGTATATAGGGACAGGCAAGTTTCTAACAATGAAACTTGCTTTAAGAATCACTTACAGGCTCATAGCAGAGTGTTTGCTTGGATAAAAATGACAGAAATAATAAAATTCTGAATGAAAAACAAAAAATCTCCCAAGTGAAGAAAAGGGTCTTCTTCTGCAAAGAAGTGACAATCATATATATATGTGTGTGTGTGTGAGAGAGAGAGAATATGTGGAAAAATATATATATTAAAATAAATGTACATGTGTATAAAGTTATGTAATAGAAAAGAACAGTTAGAAGTTAGATTAATGATCCAAAGTTTTTTAGAAATACAAGCATAAATACTAAAGAGTATTTATGCTTGTATTTCTAAAAAAACAGTCCTTGATAAGAAGTAGAGCTTAAATTGATAATGAAAAGAGAAACCCCAGATTACACCTCCATTTCCAACCTATAAGTGAGTAAAACATTTCTTCAGTTAGTTATTCTAAACATCGCTTGAGAATGAAACTGTACTCTAAATTTTAAGTTTAATATTGAAATTAAACTTTAGGACTTGAGTTTCAATTTTGAAACCTAGTAATTTCTGTGTCATGATGGAATCATATTTTTTTTTTAAATAATTATAATTATTAAGTTATATATATATATGTGTGTGTGTGTGTGTATATATATATATATATATATATATATATATATATATATATATTGTGTGTGAAGGCATGCTGAAAAGTTCTCATCCCAAACTACACAAATTCTGAGTATTGTTTTGTCACTATAAATCAAAAGAATATTCTTTTATACTGCAAACGGCCAATTTACAGGATACTGGCAATTATTTCTGAATTTGGTTAACATCATTGACTGATAGAAATTCTGAAACTTTTAAGAGTTGAATTCAAAACCATCATACATTTCCTGTTCCTGCAAAGGAAAATTCCAAAGGAAATTCCTGAGTCGATGATGTAAAAATCAAGTGACAAGTAATTGTTTTACTCAACAGTGAAGAAGGGGGATGCCAACTTCTGGCATAGAGATAATGAGTCTCAACATGCAGCATTATCTTGTAGACCTTCAATGGTGCTTGACTCTTGACATTGTTAATCATGTTTGTGATCTAATCTTGGCCAAACAAAACAAAATTTAGCCAAAAGAATTTCTACGACAGTAGAAATATTCAAGAAACATGGGTTTATAATTCACAATCAGTTGAATATGTAGAAGCTGTCAGCCAAGTCAGTTCCACAGAGCTTGAATGCCAACTGGAAAATAATATCAAGTGGACATTTCTAAATTGATTTTGTTGCATTGACATTTTCTGGAATCTGGTGATTATTTTTCACTGTTAATAAAACATGATACTATGAAATGTGATTTTCTTTGTATTTTCTCAGTCGAGTGGTAGTCATTAATCTCATGTATCATATTCTGCCCCTCTCCTTACTACATCTTTGTTGTGTTTCTGTCTTTGGGCAGTTACAGCTTTGTCAAAAGACAGAGGCACAAAGAAGGAAAATAATACTTTGAAGTGCCAAGTCCTGGGGAACAGCACCTCAAGGCTGCACCCTTTCATTGCACTAGAGACAGGGATTGATCCTCACCACTGAGGCCAGTGCAACCAACAGTTACAGGGGCTCAGGGAAATTTTGTCCTTGGTCTGGGTATACACACTCGGGTTCTCACAATAAACCTGAGCTTGTATCACATCATGTCTCAGTAGGAAGATGAGGTAAATAGCCTTATATAGTCTCTATACCTTCGTTATGTTAATTAGGCAGTCATTTACATATCACTCCACACAATTAAATGACTATGACTTAGAGATGAAACAAACAATACATGCAATGATAGCATTTGGGTTCTTCTTGATGGCTAAAGAAATTTAAGATCAAAATGTCAGCAAGAAAAGTCATTGCCACAGATTTTGGGAATCAGGTAAGTATTTTGATGCTTTTCTTCAGAAGTGCCAAACAATTCAGAACACTTACTTGCTGGATCAATTAAAGGAGACATTAAAAGAAAAAATGACAAAGAAAACTGCAGAAAATTGTTCCCTTTTTGTAGGATAAAGAAAAATGTGCACTCTCCAGCAGGTTTCAAAATTATGTCCCTTGGCCTAAAGGAACTATCATTAGATCCGACATGCTCTAGACTGACTGAACTATGAAGAACTTTAACAAAATTCCTTTCATCTTAGGCTTCTTGAAATATCTGTTCCATTTAGTATCCAAACATAAACAAAGCAATTTAAAAAAGCAGTAATGGATTTTTGTTTAGGTCCAGAGGGATGCAAATTCAAATCCTACTGGGGTACACATATTTTTCTTTAATGAGATTTCAGAAATATTCTAACAGACAAAATTAAATAAATATACTGTTTAATGAATAAACAGAGCATCTACTCAAGTACAAGTATCCTCTAAAAATAATCTTTGAATTGATAAAATCTATCAGATTAATAAATAAAAAGTCCATTACTTCTTTAGAAAATTTATATATATATATATATATATATATATGAAATAGGCAACATAATCACAATGCACATCTGTGCAGACAAGCATACACACAAAAACAGAGAATAAAGAAGAAAATTTACACCAGGCTAAATGTGTATAAAAAGAAAAAAAATTGAAAAATATAAGCAGTAAATTGCTGGTACCACCTGAAGAGTGGGTGAACAAGTCAAGCTACAATACTCTGGAGTCAGGATGCTGAAAGTAACATCAATTAGCTAAGTGACAAATTTTACACACATTAATCCTATATATATATGTATACAGTTTCATAGATTTGCAGATATGATGTATGTATATGTGTCTGTTTGACATAAAGAGATAACTGTTATATATCTCTCACCAGAACTAAGACAGAAACCAAGTTTTCAGTACTGAATTTCAAGACAGACAGACCATCCCACTTAGTAAACTGGTGCAGCACAATCTTCCCTCTCCCATTTCTTATTATTTGGCCTTGTATTAGACAAAGTTCAACTTGAAATATCTATATTAATAATGTAGATACACAGAGATTGCAATAGACACCAGTGATATGTAGTGTCAATATAAATAGAATGAAATTAACAGACAGGCAGACAGGCATGCAGACAGACAGACAGATGAGTCAAGGAACTTGTGGAGAAATATAAAACCAACCAGACTAAATGTAATCAAAATTAAAAATTGATACAGAAACAGAGAATGGGCAAGAAAGAAAAAAAGAAAAAACATGCAAAAATAAAATATTAAGCAATAGATTTCAGCATTTTGGAAAGTAAGAAGAAACTGCCTTGAGGCATTTAGACAAGCCATTATGGAATTGGATGAATAGTAACTCTTCTTAACAACCATGAAGACATTCTTCCTGAATTATTTAGAAAGGAGATGAGGTGAGCAGAAACATTTTCGTTTGAGATTTGAAAGTAATACATTTTATGTCAGCAAAGGTTTTTTTTTTCTTCTTCTGAGTAGCCAAAAACCACAAAGAAAGCCTTTTAAGAAGCAAATAAGCTAAGTAATGAATATTTCTACAAACCAGAAGCCATACATTTGAGTAAATTAGTCAGACAATTAAATACTGCCTTTTTTGTTAAAAGATTCTATGTAGCTGAAGTAAATGCTAATAAATTTTACTGAAACAAAACTTATAGGAAATTCTATATTCATTGTTGTTGAAAGAAAGCAACCACAGAGATGTTGGTTAAAGAGATTAATTCTCCGTTCTTCATAGAGAAAGAAAGAAAAAACACTGTTTAAGCCAGTGTTTCTAAACCAATGTTCCCTGGAAATTCTGCAAGAAGTCACTAGGGGTTTCATAAGAAACAGTGATAAATAGGCAAATGCATCTTTGAGTAATTTTTGTCTAATTTTATATTTGTAATATTGTTGGAAAATTCTTGGTTATTATAATAAAGGTTTCAACCTCTTATATTATTTAAAACTATAATAATAATAGGGAATGTACTTTGAGACCAGAAACCAAACATTTTGAAAAAGAAATTGCTAAAATTTGGGAAATTTTACAGGTTCCCTCACCTCCGAATATTAGGTTGGTGCAAAAATAATGTCGTTTTTTGACGTTAAAAAATGCGTCAAAAAACAACATTATTATTTTTGCACCAACCTAATAAATGAAGAAGTGAAATAATAATAATAATAATAATAATAATAATAATAATAATAATAATAATAATAATAATAAATTCTACCAAATTTTATTTTTTGGAGATAATATGGAAATATTAATCAGAAAATAAAATAATGTCAGTGATCATAACAACTTTACTGACTGAGAAAATATGCATAGATTTCATTTTAATTTATTATCAGTTACTCTGTGAAGAAGTTGGAAAATTTTACCCTGGGGGCCAATTTTCAAAGTTATCAACAATCATTAAATTGTTCTTTCTTTTTTTTTTTTCATTTCAGTAAAAAAAAAATTTCTCCTTTAAATATGTATCAAGTCAAAAATCAGGAATATTTTTTTTCTACATAATCAACAATAAATGTTCAAAATTCTGTTGAAATATTCAAAAGAAAATTTATCAAAAAATCAAAGCAGTTCTTTTTATTTATCAGTTTATCTTTTCATGCTAATTATTTAAATCTTCCTTCGTTATTTTTTTTAATCATACATACCATATGAAACTTTACTGTGACCACCATTATTACAATAGCACATTCTCTACCATTTCTTTACTCCTAATAAAAAAATTACAGTCCTGAGTCCGCATCATCATCTTGGCAATAACTGCTTAATCTTTTCTTTTACTTCTATTCACTTAAAGACCAATAAAAAGCAATAAGTACAGCTTGGATAACTGGGGAAGTTGTAGAACATGAAGATTATGGTTGAGTCCATAATAACTGGAGCATATGGAACCATGCCAAAATATAAAAAATATGTAATTTTAGCAAGTACTGAATCTATCTAAACCATGACAATCCTAAAGTTTGCAAGAATATTTAGAAAAACGATGGAAATTTAATCAGACTTGTAGTTACTCCAATTCCAGAGACACCCATCACACATTTGGCATGAACATAAAATTACATGATTAAAAAATAATAATAAGATATAATGTCCCATAATATAAAACTCCAGTTATGGGATAAATAGCCAAGTAGAATGGGTTCTCTAGTCACGATTTTCAACCAGTCTAGGCAAAAACTAACTCTGAATTCAAAAGTGTATGTAGCCCTGGCAAAGCACATAATATATAGCCAAGAAAGGATTACAGAGCTCATAGTTACCTGTATTAACTTTAGCTATCAATTCATATCTCTTACACACATGCCCACAAATGTACACATGACCAGATTAAAAAATAACCTGTCTTTATAGATATCTTATTTAGATTTATTTTTCAATTCTCATTGCACTTGTTTCATGTAACAGGTTTTAAATAACATAGATAGACTGATTGAATTGTTTTTTATGGCTTATCAACCTTTTGTTGGTTATTTAAAATCGAAACATATCTTGTATTATAAGAATATTGATTCTTTTTCTGAGTCAATGTGGCATTAACAATTTTTTTTCAAAATAACAATGAGTTTTCCAGATACAAGTCCTACTATTTAACCTATGCCTGGGGGATATAAATACATACATATCCGAATGCATGAATTTCTGACTAGAATTGGAACTCAGCTGTCCGATTTCTCATTCTGAGCCACTATCCATTACACCAACCACACATCCACAACTGGTGAGGAGAAAGGAAACTAAAATATGCCATGTTTATACAATTGCCCAATAACTAAAACATCATGAAGACCAGATCAAGCAAAAATATTTGGGTAATTTTAAAACCTGTTTTTTTATTTTAATCATTTCACCCCTAATATAGCCCTGAAAGGATTACAGAGCTCATAGTTACCTGCAGCATGGGGTTGTAGACTGATGTAATGAATATGTATACACCTGGGTTTCCCGTCATAGTAATATGATTGGCTGGTGTCAGCCATAAATACAGACTGATGTGGAGGTACAAGACAATGCCTATTGACTACGCCTATTGTCTTTACCTATTGCCTACCACTACGACGAGGACCAGTCATTACGGTTACCTGCTAGATTGTCCTACCATTTTGCTACATCGAATAAATATATCCCTTTCCGAGACATATCATAGACTCTTGACTAAAGTCATTGAGGTAGGTAGGTAGGAATAATATAGATGAAACGTTTTTGGCAGTTGGCATTTTCGCTCTAAAAGAAGCATGCATACTACTCATGATGAAACCTAATAGGATTGGCAAATGTGCTCATGAGATTTTGCAAATTTTACAATATTTTCAAAGCAAGTTATATAAACCATATGGGCTGTACACAAGCATAAATATTTGTCTCATTTTCTGGAGGTTGGTGGCTTTTTCATTTGAAAAACAAATTTGATTATGCATGTCACGTCTGAGTTAACCCTAGACGTGACATGGATGGAAAAGCTTATTTTTCTAATTTGACTGTATTTAGAGGTAAATATTAGCGTCCTTTGTGGAGTCTGAAGGCCAATTCATTTGAAAAAAATGTGCTATGTTGAGAGCTATACTCATATAGGAAAAGAATTTTTTTTTTTGATATGACTGTATAGAAACATAAATATTTGCTTCCTTTTGGAGAGTTTGAAGACCAGTTCATATGAGAAAAAAAAAAATTGACTGAAATGCCATATTGAGGGCTACACTCAGACTGGAAAAGCCTTTTGTTTTCTGATATGACTGTATAGAAACATAAATATCTGCCTCCTGTTGTGGAGTTCTGTTATGGTCCGGTTCCGTGTACCATGGTGATAGTCCATGGTAGAACCAATAAAGAAGAACTCGAATACGGATATGGAATAACACAGATATATTACAAACAGGAATATATACAGAGAAGTAGAAAGTGTTAGTATGAACAATCAGGTTTAGGAAGAAGAACAAGGTAGTCTCGACCAGTATCACTATTCCAGTGTCTTGTAGTAATTGTCTGAACATGACTCTGTTTCGAACTGCCTCTGACTCGACTGACTGACTCGCTCGCTCTGACTGACTGACAGACTCCTGACGGACCTCACTCCAGACTTCAGGCTGAACTCTCTGCTTCCTCTTGAGTTGCAGTATTTATTACGTATGGAATAGTCCATTATGTTATTATGGGAAAGGTCCCCTAACAAGTTCAAAGACCAATTCGTTTGAAAAAAAAATTGACTGAGGTACTACGTTGAGAGCTACACTCAGACTGGAAAAGTTTCTTTTTTTTTTTCCTGATTTGACATATGGCAAGGAAATTTACTTGACCTTGATCCCACTGAAATTCATGGAGCTGTTATGAACAAGCTGGAAAATATCCTTTTAGACTTTCTCTAAGAACAGCATCATTTAATGATGGGTGAAAATGAGAACATTTTGATAGAATTAAAAGATTAACAACAACTGTTCATAAGATGCCTTTACTATTTTTACTGCACCTTCTTAGCCTCAAATTTCCACTGATTTTAAGTGAAGCAACTACATCAACCCAATAGCTACATCTACTACAGTGTAAGTTAGGTCACTGTGTGGTGAGAGAAATCTACCATTCATCTGTGCATGGAATACTGCTGCCATATTTGGTCTGGTTTCCTGCTAAACATCTCGAGATTCTTGACATAATAGAAAAAAGGGTCTGCAATGTAACTGATTCAGAGCAGGCATCTCAACTTCAGTCACCATGGCGTGGCTTCTCTCTGTCTTTTCTACATGGCATTGTTTGACACTGTCCAAAGTTTTTACATTCCTACGTACACCTTCAATGGTGCCTTGCATGATAGTCTTACACAGGCTGTCGTGGTTTGTAATATGTTCAAACCACACCATTTTCCTTCATTTGACAGTGATGAGAAGAGGTTCATGATGGCACACAGAACTTTCAACCCTTTTTCACACAAACTCATTTTATGTTCCCAATAGAGGATGCCAAGGAGTTTTCTCATGCTTTTGTCCTCAAATGCTTTAAATACATTGTTTGAATATTCATTTTTTTTTAAATATTTTTATTTTTTTAACTTAACTTTTTAAAATTTGCCCATTGATATATTTTGAATTTAAATACAAAATGAATATCCCACATTAGCTAAAAAGGATTTATCAGATTTATTGCAATTTTCTACTTCTTATTTATGTGAATTAGGCTTCTCAACCCTAAATAACATCAAAAATAAGAAGTAAGAAAGACTACACTCAGCTGAAGAAATGAGGGTCTGCTTATAGCACAATTGACCAAACATTGGAGAAATCCTGAAAAAAACACCAGGCACAGGTTTCACACTAAATAAGCTGCACAAATAGTTGAATAGAAACATTGAAATAAACTAAGTTCATATTTGTGCGTGTGTTTTTAAAATTTATTGTTTCATTTCATAACATTTAAATGGATACCCTTTAAAAACTTTACTAAGTGTGCTGTGATATTTTCATTGGCTCCTAGGTGCTTAAAAAGGTTGAGTAACACTGGTCAATCATTCATCTCTGTTATATTAAAAGAAATATGTAACATTTATATTTTCAATCAATATGTAATGTGGATGTTTGCTTTTCTTGGTATTTAAGTTTAATGCATTAAAAACTACTTACAAATCAGGTTTTACTAAAAGAATTTCTTGAATTGACAAAAATCAATGAGAAAAATCAAAGCCCAGACTTTTTTTAGAGTCTTATTTGGAAAGATTGATTTGAAAAATGTTTGGCAGATCAACTGATTTGATGAAATTTCTTTGAACGAGAGAAGTTTTCACTGATTTCTAAAATCAAACAAAATCAAATGGCCCGCATTTGACTCACAAGGATAAACTTCTCCAAAGGAGAAATGGTTTTATCTGTTAAAATAATTTTGAAAAAAAAGAAAGAGAGCAAAAGAAAATTTTATATGTTCTTCTGGGGTCAAATTTTCTTTGCAATTCTTGTTTTTAAACACTTGAGAGTCAATTGGAAAGGGGAAAATTGGCAGTTTTATGTCTTAATTCTCTGCTCAAATGAAACTTAAAGCAGGAAATTAGTCAAGAACAGAAAATATTTTTATGACTAAATGAAAACAGCAATAAAAAAAAATGAGGAATGTTTATTTGATTCCTTGGGGAAAAAAGATTATTTTGTAATCAATACAAAAATAAAATAAGAACCAAAGTCAATCCTGAGGTTGTAGTGAAAAAAAAACAACTTTTTTTAGGTTCAATACTGGCAGAAAACTACACTTCATATGGATAGTTCAGCAGATATACAAAAATAGAAGGTGGGGGTGTAAGAAAAGTATGGGTCTTCTCTCTGGACTTAACCTTTACAGTGATGCAATTCTCAGAGAACTAGAAGTCCTCCCAGGATTCATTCCTGGCAGCCACAATCTTAACAACATAAGATATGCAGATGACAGAGATGATAGCAGTAACAGAAAGAAAACTATAAGAGCTCTTACAGAAATTAGTGAAGGAAAGCAAGAAGAAAGGACTAACCATAAAGACAGAATTCATGGTTGTTAGCAAAAGGATGAGCCCAAAATGCAAATTACAAATCAGAGATACCAAAATCAAACAAGTACAAAAATTTAAATTATCAGGGAAGTGTTTTAACAGAGGATGAAAAGTACGACACTGAAATTTAAAGGTGCGGTGGGATAGCCAAAGATGCCTTCCAAAAGCTAAGTAGAATATTAAGAAACAGAAAAACTTTGTTAGAAACAAAGAAAAGAGTACTGAAATGCTGGACAATCCCCTCAAAGATGAAGATGAGACTTTAAGCAAAAGAAATGGGATTCTACAAAAGGATGCTGAGTATGCTATGAACTGAACATGTGAACAATGATGAGGTTTTAGAGAAAATGGAAACAAAAGAGAAACATATACTTAACATCAAGAAGAGGAAGTTCAAATTTCTGGGGTACATAATGAGGAAGGGGGATGCTCAGAGGACAGATTGAGCGGGGAGGTGGAAAGTAGCATATAACATACTAGATTAAATGGATGGCAGAACAGGGCTTAGGAGAAATAATAAAAAGACAAAATTTATTAAGAACTACAAGGAACAGGACGTTGTGGAGAGCCATGATCATCTATGTCATGAAAAGACATGGCATATAAGAAGAATGTGTTTTTATTTATTCAAGTTATGATTTTTTTTTACAGAACTGTGTGTCTGGAAAACAGTCATGAAGCTGAAACTAAAATCAAAATTTTGGAAAACTGAACTCACTGGATCAAATTCCTCTGAACAAGTTGGGCAATCACATTCAGCCCTTCCGTCGCGAACTACGCAAACGCCATAGAAATTGCAGTGGTGGTTTAAGCATGGTCGCTTTATTCCTGTAAAAAAGGAAAAAAAACAAGACTATTTGAATTGATTTTCTTCTTTCATCATTATTAGGGTGAAAGATTTCATTATAAAAAAAAAAATACAGGAAACAGACAATTTCAAAGACAGATTAAGCAACAAAAAAATTAAGACACAACAAAAGAAATGAACCAATCATAAATTTGCTTGGACTTTGGGGGAAAAAAAAAGTTCTGAAATATAAAATTCTTGTTTTTGATGAAAGTATTTTGTTTGCAAATTATTCCAGTTTTTTTCTTGTATCAACTAAAAATAAAATAAAAATACATCAAGACAGAAAACCACAAAGAAAGAATAATCTATCAGAAGGTATTTTTAGATAAATAACAAAAACTGTTTTAATCTTGTGATTTAATAAATGTTAGATCTTACATGACAACATCTTCATCAGATTATTAAGATTGGTTTATTAGTTTTTGATTGGAGCATTTGTGAATTGTTTTTTTTTTGTTTTTTTACCAGGACAGATTTTGATAGGTCGGTTTCAGTCGGGGTTTAAAAGGAATCTTCTCAGTAGAACTATTATTATTTCATTGGAAATAGTGATCATGCCTTTTATTAGTGGATTCAATGAATATAAAGGTCCACATCAGGGTTGGAACTGCAAGTCTGGTCCTTATACCAAATGTGTTAACTTTAACTATTAATTCATATCTCTTACACACATGCCCACAAATGTACACATGACCAGATTAAAAAATAACCTGTCTTTATAGATATTTTATTTAGATTTATTTTTCAATTCTCATTGCACTTGTTTCATGTAACAGGTTTTAAATAACATAGATAGACTGATTGATTTGTTTTATATGGCTTATCAACCTTTTGTTGGTTATTTAAAACCTAAACATATCTTGTATTATAAGAATATTGATTCTTTTTCTGAGTCAATGTGGCATTAACAATTTTTTTTCAAAATAACAATGAGTTTTCCAGATACAAGTCCTACTATTTAACCCATGCCTGGGGGATATAAATACATACATATCCGAATGTATGAATTTCTGACTAGAATTGGAACTCAGCTGTCCGATTTCTCATTCTGAGCCACTATCCATTACACCAACCACACATCCACAACTGGTGAGGAGAAAGGAAACTAAAATATGCCATGTTTATACAATTGCCCAATAACTAAAACATCATGAAGACCAGATCAAGCAAAAATATTTGGGTAATTTTAAAACCTGTTTTTTTATTTTAATCATTTCACCCCTAATAAAGCCCCTAAGATGCAAGGAGTTACTGAGTGTTACAAAATATGAGAAAACTATACTATTAAGGAGAGATTTGTAAAGATCAAAGTTGACTGAAAAGCAAGAAGCTGGAAGAGACTTTCCCAACTGAGAAAAATGATAGATGAAATGGTTAGCATAGAACTTATGATCACATCTAGCCATTTCAACTGTAAAATGATTACATCTTGCTACCAATGTGGTGAAGAGGAAGATAAAAAGGGACAGATGGAAAGGGCAGGAAAGAGGAGGATGACAGAGGAGAGAGAGAGAGAGAGAGAGAGAGAGAAGCTAGAAAGAGAGACAGGGAAATAAAGAGAAAGGTGAAGATAGAGATAAGAACAGAAGTATGATAGATGAAATGGTTAGCATAGAACTTATGCCTACATCTAACCATTTCAACTGTAAAACGATTAAACCTTGCCACCAATCTAAATTCTAGGTACCATAGAGAAAAGTTCATCAGTGAAATATTTAATAGAAAAGTCACAGTGAAGCTACATGATCACAATGGGAAAGAGACTGAAGACAAGATATCAGGTCAGGTCAGATGACATTAAAAATTCTTCTTTGGATTTTATCAAAGATTTCTAATTATATACCAAGAGCACTAGACCAGATGTGGCAGCAATATTCAAAGTATGGTTTGGCTTATCTTATGACATATAACTCAATGAGTTATTTAATGCTGACAAGATTTTTACAATAGATTCGTATGAATAGAATATGTATTCTTTGTAAGATATCCATTTGTAAATTAGGTTTCATTGATGTGTTTTGTCAAGAGTCTAGTTTGGTATATTTTGTTTTACAGCATATCAACCTCAATCGGTTATTTAAAGCCAACAAGATTTTTAAGATGGTTCATATGAATACAATATGCATTTGATGTAAGAAATCAGTTTGTAGATCAGGTTTCATTGACATATTTTTATAAACAGAGTTTTTGTCAAGAGTTAAACTTATTGCTGGTAATAATTTGAATTTAAAAAAAAAATGTATTGCTGGTATTTTTACTATAAAAACTTAGTTTTAGACTTTCATAATGTTTTGACTCCAGTTTGGAGGTTAAGTATTTGCCCATGGCTGGGACCCTAATGGGTGGTTCCAAACCCCTCAAGACCTTCTGATCAGAGGGCTTGCTGCCAGATGTAGTTTATTATTATACCCATGATAATTCAAAGTATGGATGAACAGTAGACTTATTACAATGAGAATTTAAAAAAATAACAGGATACAGCCTTTCAAATTGTTGCAAAACATATTTTGCTTGGGTGGCTCTTTATATATATATATATATATATATATATATATAAGCCTGGTGGCCTGACAATTGCATCTAGCATGAAACAGACTGTTGTCTCTAAGTGTTGACTTCTATGTTCACTTTTATATATATATATATATATGTGTGTGTGTGTGTGTGTGTTATTCATGTTTTTGTGTATCCCAGATGATAATAGTGTTTTATTTTGCAATATATTTATTTATTTATTCTTTTGAAGAAAAATTTAACCTAACTGATTTTTTTTCAATTGAAATTGTAAGACTGTATCCCAATAAAAAAATTACTAGAAAGGATAAAAGACACCATTTCCTATAACAAAAAACATGGAGGAAAAGTGAGAGAGAGAGAGAGTGTGTGAGAGAATTCTGTTGAACTGTCTTTTTTTAACAAAATGATTTACACAGAATGTCTAAAATCAGAATTCCTATTTTATCAGAGTAAGTAAACAGAAATTATCAATTGAAGTTTTAAAACAAGCCAACCAACCATTGCTTTAATGTATGCGACTTATGAGGAAACTATTTATTATAATCATAGATAATGTTATCAGATGATTATTGTTATCAAACTGGTTCATGTACAAACACTGAACATCAAACCTGGCCAGTACATAGATGGTTGACGGCTTGAAAATACCAGGTGCTGTAAGCTTAGATGTGCAGGTGGTGTAATGGATAATTGTTTTGGAATTGGAAATCAGAGAAATGAGTTCCAGTGGCAGTCAGATTCATTACATTCACTTCTGCATAAATACCCTTAAGAGAGGAATGAATCCATTGCTTCTCCAACAGTTATGGGTTAATTAGTAGGAATTGTATCAGAAAATTATTATGATCTCAAAAAATTCTTACATTTTAAAATATTTTCTAGCTTTAAACAACCTGAAAAAGGTTAATAAACCATAAAAAACAAATAAAATCAAATCATATTGCTATCAAAATTAGTCTATCTCAAACACTTTACAACCACTTCTCACTTAATGTTGGTTAATTTTGTTTAGTGGCATACCAACCTCTATGAGTTATTTGATGCTAAAATCTAAATATTTTCAACACAATTTTATAGCTTCAAATATATTTTGAACGCAATTGTATGCTTTCAACTAAAGATAAAATGTATTGTTGGTCATTTTACTATAAAATGTATTTTTGATAATTCTACTATGAATAGATGTTCCTTTTATTATAAATATGTATTGTCGGTCATTTTTATATAAATATGTGTTATTGGGAGTTTTTTTTTTATATAAAAATGTATTACTGGTATTTTTTACTATAAAAATGTATTTTTATACTTTCATAATATTTTGTTTTTTTTGGGGGGGGGTTCACTATTTACCCATAGCTGGGACCCTAAAAGGTAATACCATCCAGGGTCAGGGTGAACCTGGGAACAACAGCAATTAAGTGTTGGTTTTATACTCTTCCAATCCACCGATCTCCAGATCAAAGGCCTTGTCAGATGTAGCTTATTTTCAGACCCAGGACTATTCCTCAATTAACAAACCCTATCAAACTTACGACCAGCTATAAAATGTCATAAAATAAAATAATTTTAAATTGCAAAATGAACTGAAATAAATAAAATGAATAAATATAAATTTATTTGTAAATGCAAACCGAAATAATTAACAGGATATAGAGCAGCTGATTTTCAAATTTAAATGGTGTAAAAGTAACATTAAAACTATCTCAAACTGGCTGATGCAAATCCATTACATGTGTAGTGTGCCTGAAATAGCAGTCAGGTAAAACTTTAGTGACCAGATCATTGGAATGGGATCTGCTCAGTAAGTGAGGAGTGGCTGTTTTTAAAATGAATTAAAAATTATACACTTACTATAATCAATGTGCTATGTATTGTTATCAAACATTCAGGTAAACTGCATTTAAAAATGACTATTGAGATGATTTATTATGAATGACAGACTCCCAGATGATAAATCATAAAAAAGAGTTTGGAAATTGGTTAGTTACTAATACCAGAATTGATGTGGAGCTTATAATAGCAGTGCCAGAAACATGTCAAGCTGTTACCAGTGAAGACTTGAAATTTGAAGAAAGCAATGGATCTAGAAGATATTTTTAGAAGTTCCTTCAATCAATGGCAAAATGCAAATAGTATACACTCAATTATCGGTAAGTTTATACTTCAAATATTTTAATGACTTCCAGTAAGTCAAATAAATGATAATTTCAAGTCAATCAAATTTGTATTAATTATTTATAAAGTAAAAATTATTTATAACAATGAATAGAAAGTCATGAATAGGTTTATGTAATTGTGGAGAATTTCTGACTTTCAAACTTAGAATTTCTGTCTATATTGTAACTATTTAGACTATTTAAATTGTTCAGACTGTTGTCCTTATCTTTACTGTCCCAGTCACAACGTTTCAGCCATTGTATGCTCAAACCTTCTTCAGGATCTGTCTATATTTCTAAGATGAGGCATTGTAACTATTTAGACTATTTCCATTGTTCAGACTGTTGTCCTTATCTTTACTGTCCCAGTCACAACGTTTCAGCCATTGTATGCTCAAGCCTTCTTCAGGATCTGTCTATATTTCTAAGATGAGGCATTGTAACTATTTAGACTATTTCCATTGTTCAGACTGTTGTCCTCATCTTTACTGTCATATTCATGATGGCCTTCTTCAGGAACTGTTCTTGTCATATTCACAATGTTTCAGCCATTGTACACTTCATAACACATAGAACTAGAACAATTTACCCTGGTGGTTCAAAGTTCCAATCACCTGAAGAAGGCCAGAGTGTACAATAGCCAAAATATCATGAATATGACAACAAAGATGAGAATAACATTCCGAATAATGTAAATAGACTGATCTGGCTCTTGTAAAGGGCATATCCATAATTAAAATTCCCTTCTAACAGATGACTTAAATATATGAAGAAAGCCAAAGAACACATCAGCTAAAGTATAGTCATAAAAGCAACTAGGATGAGAATATTAGTTGTAATATGCAGAGTTCAATATAATGACTCATCTTAGAATCTTAGATATCTGTTGGAGTCAATCCACAACAAGTTTTAAGAGTGAAAACAGTCACAAGAATGGGTGTCTCCTCAAGGTGGCACTGTGCCTTGAAGATGATTGGGTGTCAAACTCACACCTGTCCTCAAGTGTAACTCGTATATATGATCCATTTGTAATGATGCAGGTAAAATGCTCAGCTCCCTGTACTGTCCCAGTAAGTAACTGACTCCTTATGCTATCCTCTACTTTTACAAGAGCCAGATCAGGCCATAAATGGAATACTGCTGTCATATATGGGTGGCAGCTGCCCAGACTTCACTCACCAGCCTTGATAGAGTTCAAAAGCATCTCTGAGCCTTTGTGGGTGACAAATTATTCTGCACCTTCCAACCTCACTGTTCCAACCGGATATGGCAAGTCCCTCGTTGCTCTATTGCTACTTCCACAGAGAGTGCTCGGATGAACAACATTCCCTGTTTTTACCAGTTCAGACCTTCACAGCAAGGACATGCCATACCACTTACATAGCAGCAACCCACCCGCATTCTCTCTATATTCCATCAGTGAGAAGTAAGTTCCACTCAAACAGCTTTTTCCTGTGAACTACTGCTCTGTAAAACCAACTCCCAAGAGAACATTTCCCTGATCTCTAGAATCTTAATCTGTTCAACTATATGGTTAACTATTAACTTTCCTTTCCTATTGCCACATATTGCCTCTTAAATGAACCCTGAGCCTTGTACAGGGTGAAACTTACTGTAAAAAAATAAAATTGTGTTAATTTTTATTTATGGTATATTAAAGTTTAAAGTTGTATCCTTTCAACACTTACTTTCAGTGACTTCAAAAATTTTATGTTAAATTTTCAAACTTGAACTTTTGGGGAGTGTTGCTTTTAAAATTAAATAAAACTTGCCTTTTAAAAAAGAAAAACGTGAACTCAACATCTGTCTATATTTCTCAGATGAAGTGTTGTATCTGTTTACATTGTTTGGACAATTGTCCTCATCTTTGTTGCCATATTCACAATGTTTTGGCCTCCTTCAGGTGATATATGGTTGGAATTTTGAACTGAACCCTTTATTTAGTCCATGGGGTATGAAATTTCAGTGTATATATACAGAAGAAGGCTGGAGCATACACCGACCAAAACATTGTGAATATGACAATAAAGATGTGGGCAACAATCCAAATAAATAGTGTAAAAGTGACCTCATTTTAAAAGATGAAATCTAAAGTCAGAGAAGTGACACAAGAAAAACTGTTTTGATAAACAGTCAAAAATATAAGTAAGGAGTTAAACAAAATAATAGTCAGTATTTTTTTCTTTCTGATGTATTTAACAAATTGCGGCTGTTGTTGATTCTAGAATAATGTGCTATAGATGGAAGAAGTGAAAGAAAAGAAAGAAGAAAAAACTGCTAAATCTAATAAACAATAAAAGCTACAGACAAATTGAATTTGGTTTTGTGTTTTCCCCCACCATTTGGATAAAATGAAAAAAGAATCACAAGAATAAATGATCAGCACTGAACAACGTTAGAAAAAAAAAAATGAACAAAATAACATGTTAAGATTTTACAAAGAGGAAGGTTTCTTTTCTAAGACAATTATCAAGAAAATTATTACAAATAGAATTTAAAATGATATACCGATGCGTTAGTTTTAAAAAGCTTCTTTTTTTTTGTTTGTATCATTGGTTGGTTAGTTGTTTTGGTTTAGTGGCATTTTAACCTCTATAGGTTATTTAGATAATATTTTCAACGCAATTTTATTTCGTTTTTGGAGATAATAATAGCTTTAGTGATACAACTCTTGCTAATTAACCCATAGCTGAGGTGGGAGTAGAAGTGGATTCATGCATTTTCTCAAAGGTATTTGAAGTTTTCAAATTTCTCATTCCAAGCCACTCACCATTACACCATCTGCACATTTAATACATTCATAAAACACTTGGTTAATTTCATACTTGTAAAATCCAGATTATTGGCATAATTTAAATATCTGCTCTGAGTTAGGCTCAAGAGTAGAGAACTGAAATGGTTCTAGAAAGTTCTTAGCCAAAGAGTTGGGTATACAAAGAACTTTCAACTTGTCTTAATAATTGCTGATATTAAATAACATTCTCACAAAGAAGCAACCTACTGACTAAAAGAGAAACGGTTTTTACAAAAGAAATCTTTCCCTTGATTAAAAACTTCTTGCATTAGGAGAGAGAGTACATTTCTTCTTATTCCTTGATCAATGATGGTTGACAGGCAAAAATATGTCAACTTGTTTGACTGCTTGTCAAGAATCACTAGTTCTGAGAGAAGACTGATTCACATCTGTCTGGAGTGAGTCAAGAATCTCTACGACACAGGATGGCTTTTTGTATACCCATAAAAAAAGAAGAAAAACAAACAGCATCAACAATAAGAAGATTCTTACATTTCATATGGAAAAGAAAATAATTCTATATAAAGTAATTTGTGTTGGATGTTTGAGACTAATGTGCTACTTATACTAAGCGAAATACATTTACTTATTTCAAACACAGAGGTAAAAGTTCATTTTCATGCAGTGCATTATATTAAGAATCAATATAAGCTGTCTTTCAGGTTAACCCAGGTGCCAGTGTTAATGCTGTATGCAATTGTTCAAGGTAATCCATCTGACTTACTGTTATGAAGACTCATATTGGTAATTGCTCTTATCTTGAGAGCTGTTCACTTGCGGTCTTATTGCTGGGACAGTGAAAAGACTTTTAATGGAAAAATGGAAAAGTCTTGGAGAAAAGAAAATTCCACTTTGTTCCTGTGACTGACAGGGGAAATGAAACTGTTTAAAGTTTACAAGATTCAATTTAGTTTCGTAAAGATTCTCTAAAATCTATAAAAAGAATTCATTTTTAATCCTATAAATCAGAGATTTTCAACCAGTGTGCCATAAAATTTTTTAAAGGTCATTAATTAAATTATTTTCAAAGTCATAAGCACAATAAGTATACATATCAAAATTAAAACCCCTTTAATTTAAATTGATTATACAAGTATATCAGTGTTATAATAAATGAATGTATACATAATTGATAATGGCTAGATGTTGAAAATGTTGGTAGCCTGATGCATGGTTATTAGCTGCATTCTGACCTTAGATTTTCATTAATGTTCAGATTAATATTCACCAATGAATTAAGTGCAATGACAAACAGGGAAATTATACAAAAAAACAAAACAAAAACAAATATTTCATGTATGGCACATCTATATATATATATATATATATATATATATATATATATATATATATATATATATATATAAGAAGGCTTGTTAGAAAAATATGCACAGAATATTTTTCTAACAAGATTTCTCAGATATTCCCGTTCATCTTTTATGCCTTCCTCACTACCCCATTACTCAATTTTTTTCTCTCACTTTCACTCTCTGTAACCCTCTGTGCACTAGTGGCATTCCTGCCTTGCTTGGGGTGAAATGATTAAAAAAAAAAACAGATTTGAGCTCAGAAAAAGCTGACAATCTAAATCTTAAATTCATGAAGTTGAGGTACCAACAAGGAAAGCTCATCAGAACAATTTTCGAGCTTTGTTATTTCATTTACTCCAGCCTCCTCCCTAAGATGAGATGTAATACAAGTCTAGGTTTAATATGGGGAACTCAGTACACTCATTGCCCAGTCACCACAACTGTCAGTTATGCTGGCATCAATATGACTACTGATCTTTCATCTTAAGTGCAATTGGGCGGGGGGACCACAGACAGAAGTTTCCCAGGACTGGACACCTCACATTATTTTATTTTATCTGTTGACAGAGCCACAACTGAGACACTCTGCCCAAAGTCAAAGACACAGCTGAGAGATGACAACGCCACCCCACTGATTGTGTCAAGTTATGTTATGATGGTGGGGAGGTGACTAAAGACAAGATTGCAGGTCAGGACTGAAAACATTACAGATCCTTCTTGGAATTTTGTCCATAATCATTAAATACATAGCAGAAGCACCAGACCAGATGTAGCAGAAATATTCAGTGCATGGATGAATGGTAGATTTATAAAGGTGTAAGATTTGTTTAAGAAAAATTGCTGAGCATGACACAGTGAACCAATTTTTCTAGTAGCAGGCTTAACAATTAATTCTGTATAGTTATTCCAGTTCATGCCTGTGGAAAACTTACTTATTATCCTTAATAGATAAAATACTGTAATTCATGTTACCATATTTACCAACTTATCAAACATATTTAAAAAATTAAATAAAAATGGTATCCAGTATATTGGTATTATAGATTCGAGGTCAGTCAATGAAAGCTTTAAAATAAGATGGTTAATTAGTAATATTATTGTAAGCCATTAATAATTTTTTTACTAGTACAGGGTGTGACAGAAATATGTCCCACATAATGGTGAAACATTAGAGGCAATGGTGTCTTAATCTAGCTAATGTCTTAACATTATATGGGAGGTATTTCTTGGCAGTATTTATACTGCACACTGTATTAACATTATTTCTAATTTTATTATTAGCTGGAATATTTTAAACTAATATTAATATTTTATTAATATTTTCATGTTTATTTCAGTTTCTGAAGTTTGAAAGTGTTCAAGCCAGGTGCTGAAAAGAATTAAATTGAGCTGTTGCTTGTCAATCCCTTGATACAAAAAAAAAAAAAAATAGAAAATGACAGAGAAAAGAATATTTAAGAAACTTAGTTTCTTAAATATTCTTTTCTCTGTCATTTTCTATTTTTTTTTTTTTTTTTCAAAAGAAAACTCCACAATTTAGTTTTGGATAAACTTTATGCCAACCCAGAAAACATTTATTATTTTTTCTCCCAAAAAAATTCCATTAAAATTTAAAGAATGAAAATTTATTCCTTTCTGATCAAAATGATGAGGTTAACTTTGAAAAGCAGATTTACTCACATCAGAATGATTTGCATCTGAAAATCTGCACATAGACCCTACCACAACACCTCATTGCTGATTGATTATTGACTACATGCAAATAATTTTTTTTATCCTTCATATTTTGAAAGAACCTGATGGACAAGTTCTTACTTTACAAATATTTTAATTATTATCAATTATGGAATCATAAATAATTTAATTTTTTTAAATGTTCGTCCACTTAACTTACTCTAACTCTTTTACACACACACACACATATATATATATATATATATATATATATATATATATATATATATATATATATATAGTCTGTTGTTATATTTGGGCCATAGAGTCCAAAAGTATCTCAGAGTTCTTGTGGGTAACAAATTATTTTCCACCCTCCAATCTCTCTCGCTCACAGGTGGGATGTGACAAGTCTCTCACCGCTCTATCACCACTTGCAGTTAAAATGATTGGATGAAACTATATTTTCTTTGGTTCCAGCAAGCCTTATATTCACTGTAAGGATCCACCATACCACTTAAATTGTAGGAAACCACCCACATTACTTCCATATTCCATCCATGAGAAGTAAGGGCCACACGAACAGCTTCTTCCTGTGAACCACTGCTCTTTGGAACTGACTCTTAAGAGGATGTTTCTTCAATCACTACAATCTTAAGCTGTTCAAGTCTAGGGTTAACCATTGTCTTCACCTCCTATCTGTCCAAATAGCCTCTTAACATAACCCTCTACCTTTAGTGGTCCCAGAGCCATGTACAGGGTGAAACTTACTTTAATACACACACATATATATATATATATGTGTGTGTGTGTGTGTGTGTATGTATAAAATAAGTAATTCCTAATAGTATCAATGTCATTAACTGGCAGCACATTAATATTTCACAATATGTGTGTGTGAATCATTCATTTAGTCCAGAGTCCTTCTATATCCTATCCTACAGATGTCAAACATGTGATACTAATACTGAGAAATGGCAAGAGTATACTGTCAAGGATCCTACCCCTCAGTTGAGTGCACTCTTGCACTAGGGTCCAGCACTCCAATTTTTTACCTATAGCTGAAGTAGAAGTGCATTTTGGATTCAAATTTGTTGTTCTACTAGACTAGTTGCCACTCAAAGCTATAGAACCCAGTCTACTCTGCTATTTTAACCATAACTGTAGATAGAGAAGAAATAGACCCATGCATCAACTGTGGGAAGTGAACACGCACACACACACACATATATATATATATATATATATATATATATATATATATATATCATGTTATTGGTAATAAATAAAATAATAGTTTCCTTAACTTATATGAATAGGTATCTGAAGTTTCATGTATTTTTTGCATCCAATCCTCAGTATATTTTTTCAGTGGACTAATTTTATATACATATTGTATATGGTGAACTAAGTTTATTTACAGATTTTGTATATATGTATGTATAAATCACTAAATATTTATTCAAAATCAAGTGCTTTTTAATACTTTTTCATTTGAGTATAAAAGGAAAATAAATTATGGCTCATTTACTTGGATGTGGATAGCAAGGACCTCCAATCAGTGGTTAACTGGGGCAAGAAATGGCTCATCAATTTTAATTCCACCAAAATGAACCTGCTCTCATTTAACCACCATAGAGAAACTTTTCTGTCCACCACCTGCATGGCTGATGCTAGACTCATGGAGAACAATGCACCTTCTTGGCCTCGTGTAAACATTTTGTACTTTACAAGAAAAATATTTTTTCTTGCAGAACTTGCTTAAAAACTTAATACTCTTTTTCAAGCATTCTTTGTAAATAATAGTTTTACAGAAAACTTTGATAGCAAATAAAATGAAGAAAAGCAAAGTGCTAGACTGCATCTTATTCCTCTCTCTAATTTTATCTTTTTTTAAAGCCATGAAAGAAATCTGTTTCTCTTTTCTATGATATCAATCTAGCTACTCTGAATGGTGATAAAACCTTAAACTTTCTTGCTCTTAGGCTATTACTCTACCATAATTTGTAAGTGATGGAGAAGTATTCCATAGACTGACACCAAAGACATGAGAACTTTTCATTTGGTCATTACCAAAATAGAAAATGGTACCATTCAGAGCAGAAGCAACAACTCACCTCTGAGGAATGAAATTAAAAAAAAAAATGAAGAGAACCTCTAAATTAGTGTCTTGATTTTAAATCCTTCTGGGAATCCCAGAAATATTTCTAAAACTCTAAGAGTGCAATGAAATGGCTCTAAATTGAGCATTTTGGCACTAGATTCTTCAGGGAAGTGCAGGAATTTTCAGACGTAAGTAAGCGCTAAAATTTTTATTCATTTGAAAACATATTTATTATTTGACTTGCAATGAAAGGAAATCAGTCTTTCCTGCTGTAAAATCTCAAGAATGAAAAGACAGGAATTTTTTTTTTCGTGTTACTTATGGTGCTTGGAATTCTTTGACTAATCTTACTGCTGCCTATCACTGATAATCAAAGAGGAGCTGAGACTGACAACTGGTTGCAGCCATAAGCCTATCAACCAAGTAATTGGCTGCGACAAATAATCTCTCACAAAGGAATCCTCTTTGCTTGATCTGACTGTCCTTCTTTATCAGATGGCTATTCTTGGATTTGGAACTTTGTCTGAGAGGATTCAAATTCTTATGAAACTATAAAGTTTTGCAGACACTACAAACCAAATCCATACATAACCAACATTAAATTAGTGTAAATCAGAAGATGATATCAATTGGTGATGTCCTTAAAAAATATATTTTCAAAATTTTTATTTTAATCATTTTTTTTATTTTTTGGGAGAGTGTCCCCAAGTTTTATCTTTGATTAATTCGATAATAATTTATATGTTGGAAACTGGTTAAAAATATCAATGATATTAAAATATATATTTAAATATCATTGCAGAATTGTTGCTTTTACTAGTTTCATTTTAAAAAATTGTTGGTAGGAGTCACATCTCATAAAGTAACAGCAAATTACTTATAGGGGAAAATTAGTTTTCTTAAAGAAATTGCATGATCTATAGATTTTATTAAAGGGATGCATGTAGCAAATACTTTTCTTACAGAAAACATTTGAAGAATTTTTCCAATAGAAATACATAATCCAAGTTTTTTATATAGAAAACTTTGGGTAGTAATATTTCTTATAGAAATACACATCCCAAATATGTTTCTAATAAAAATGCATATTCCAAAGTTTTTACTATAGTACAGTTTGGTTAATGGTTTTTTCTTATAGAAATACTCAATCCAAGGGTTTTTCCATTAGAAATGGATACTTGAAATATATATTTAAACTTTGGAAAAAGTTTTATTCTTATACAAATTCACATTTCAAGGATTTTTGAAATGACTTCTAAGTTTTTACTATAGGAAGCATCAGCTAATTATTTTACTTATAGAGATGCACATTTCAAATATTTTTGCAATAGAAATGCATAATCCAGATTTTTTTTTACTATAGAAAAGGTTTGGCTAATGATTTTCTTCAACATTGCTTAACTTCAGTGATTATACAGGAACTGGTGATTCAAAGAGATGTGGCCATAAGCCTATTTTAAGAAATCACATGGTATGAGACTATTTTGTTTTGGCTTCCATAGGGTGATCAATTTACAATTATTTTACACAGGAAATTCAATCCCAGATTAACTTTTATAAAATTTAATAAAAATATTACTTTTATATTCATAGTCTGAAGTGCAAAACTATAGTAGTATGTAAAAATAAACTACAAAAAACATGATTGCAGCACCTATTATACAACTCCACTGAAAAAAATTACTAAAGAAGGTGGAAAAATCATTGTTCACTGCGATGATTTTTAAAAATGGCAAAATAATTTGAAGAGCTATTGTTTTTCACTTTTTCATTCAATAATGTAATTTGCTTTACAAAATATTTTGAACAAACCATTACAAAAAAAAAAAAAAAAATAATATCAAACTGCAAATTATGATTAGTTTTCGTTTAGTGTGAGAACTTGCCTGATAGAAAAATTTATGGTCATCAAATGACACAAAGGCTATTGGTGAATCAGGGACAAATAAACATGCCAACAAAACAAAAGCAAAGAAGAGACAAACAAAAAATCAATGAATTCTTGGAATTTCCAAACTACTTTCTGCAGAATCATTTTGGTTCTTGAGAAAAATAATTAGAAACAATTTATAAAACCAAAAATATGAAAATCTAATGATCACAAAACTTAAAATAAGAATAAAAGGAAAGATTTAAATAATTTTAAATAATCAACAAAAATAAATTTAACATGAAAAATAAAAACATAATTTTATTAAAATAGTTCTCATTTGTTAATATTTGCTTTTTGTCAATTTTTTTTTTTAATGTAAACAATAAGTTTTGTTCTGTTATGATATTCAAGTAGGCATGTAGAGATAAAAAAGAAAGCAGGTTTTGTCTAGTTATAAAAAGCAATTTTAAAATCTTGATTTAAGCTTCATTTTAGTGACTGATTGACTCCCTTAAATTAAAAGCACTCTACTGTATATCATAAAGCAGATAGTTTCCAGACCAATCAAATTAAAACCTTCATTTAATATCTCTCAATTTAATGAATATTGAATTTTAGGAACCACTCATGGATCCTAGAAGCCATAACAAACTGACATTTTTACTTTCACTAAAAGATGCTAGTTTCATGTCAACCAAGTTAACTGAAAATGCAAAATCTTGCTGGTTTCAGTTAATTTTAAAGACAGTTTTCACTATAAATAACAAACTCTATTTGGCAACAGTGTGTGTGTCGGGGGAGAGAGAGACTTATCTCAGTGTTTTGGGTTATTTGATGTGTAATCATCTCATTCGTTTTTTAAAGCCAGTGTTGACAATCTTGTTAGCATAGTAACCATCAAGAGTGATAGAATTATTTACATATGAAGATTTGGAAATTTTCTAAGCCTCAGTTATGAGTACAAACAGAGCCAGTACAAGCGTTGCATGCCCCTCACCAAATCTATGAGACAACCCTCCCTCAATCTATGATATGGGGGTGAGACCAACTCCACTCCGCTACATCTATTAAAAAGATAGTATTCATATAAGATACAACTTTTATTGTAACCTAATTATGTGCAATAATAGATTAATTGCAATATGGGTGAACAATTCAACTACAAAAATTAAAAATAAATACAATGTGTGTAAATACAAATTAGAAGCATAATAACCCATTTCATCTTCCATAAATCAAAAATATTTTGCAGCAATCTTTAACATCAACTTGAGATTGTTATTGTTAAAAAGTTGAATAACTTTAACACATTCAACATTATGAATGAATAAATAGCAAATTTTATATATTGTTTTTTCGAGACTTAGCATGAGTGAAACAAATTCATGGATTTGGATGAAAAAAAAAAGACCCCAGAATGATGTCAAAATCTTTGAAAATATTTCTTCCTTTAATAGTAGATTCCTTTAATAATCAATCAAGCTTGGGGCACTCCTGGTTGTGGGGTTTGTGGGTAGTACACACAAGGCCTGAGTATAAAGTAAATTACAATGCAAATTACATCTTTTTTTAAATTTTTACTGATACTTCATCCAATACAAGGCTGAAGAGCCACTCAAGGTAGAGAACTACTGAGTAAGTCTGTAAGGGCGGGAGAAATAAAACACTATTATGAAGTTCTGATAGATACCAGTTACCCTTTACCACTTTTAAAAATCCTCTCAATATGATCAAGAAAATGTAGTACAATTGTTTTATTTGCTATTTTATTCAGTTTTATGTTACATTGCCCAATTTGTATGATGACTATATTGGATGCCCTTCAGATTCAATGATCTATAGAGTTTGCGTCTTCTTTACAAAATGAGGGATTTATTGGTTTTAAAAGAACTATGAATACCATGGACTGAACATGTAAGTAATAAGAAAGTTTTCAGGGAAATGAATCAAAACGGATGCTCATACTTAAAATCAGAAAAAGACAGTTGAAATTTATAGGACACAGAATTTAGGAAAGAGGGCTTGGGGAATTTGACACTCACAGGACATATGAAGACAAGAGAGTAAAGGAAAGCAAGAAGTAAATTTGTGTAAATTGATGGCAGAACAGAGACTTGGAGGGATGATAAATAAACAAACCTTACTAAGAGTCACAAAGGGTAGGAAAGTGTGGAGGGCAATGATGTCTACATCTTTAAGGGATATGGCAGAAGAAAGTATCAGATTTGAAGGACACCCCCTCCTCCCAGTTTAAAGTGAGGTTTTAACTTTAATGTATTTGCTGTTAAATCGAGAACTTCTTAGCACTAACATTCTTTACTAATCATCCAAATGTCTACCAGCCTGCTTTGAAGATTACATTCAAAATCTATTTGTTGCTTTGAGACACAAGAAACAAATGCACAACTATTTTAGCCACCAGGCAAAAAGCATTAAATTTATGAAAAAAATTATAAATGTCAAGCCACATCTTCCATTCTTGCAAGGCATTTTCTCAATGTCAGTAGCAGAAAAAGTTACCACCTAATAATGACTTAATTATTGAAAGAAACTAAACAAAAGGTCTTTTTAGTGACTCCATTTGGCATTCACTTTCACAGTTTCCAAAATAGAAACTATGATCTGGAATTGGAATGAAAGCAGCAATGGCACATACCCTGAATTCATTTTAAAAATTCAGGATGTGGAATTAGTAAAGATCAGTTATAACAAATTTAGCATAGGACAGAAGGAAACTGATGGAATAAGCTGTGTTAGAGGTTGTTTTACTCAACACCACAAATTGCTGCATAACCAAAACCATAACCTGAAAACTTGAGCTATGTTATTAATAGCCTCGTCAGATTGAGAATTTCATATAGATGTCATGCATGGTGCTAAATTAATTCAGAAATATCTAAACTGTCAGCTGCATACAACTGCTTTCTAAGATCAATGATTAAAAACGGCTTTGAGTGAATGAAGCCTTAGGGTTGTGGCAAACACCATCCTTCTTTGAATATTGTGGACTTGCACCGCAGAATCAGAAAAAAACTGAACCAATTAAGTGGAACCACATCACTTGAGGACTATCAACAGCAGCAAGAACTAAAATGGATAGCATATATAACTTGCTTGCATCACTAAGTGAGGTCTTACAATATCAAATAATGCCTGTGAATTGCCCATGAATATATATATGATTATATTTGGATAAGAATCAGATGGAATCATAAATATATAAGACAATTGGAAAAATCTTTTATATATTTTGCATCATCAGAAAAATGGATTTTTCAAACTAATATCCTTCTTCCCTCCCATCAAACTAAGACGTTGCCAAATTGTTGTATATATATATATATATATATATATATATATATATATATATATATATATATATATATATATATATATATGTTTGCTTGAATAATCTAGACATCATGTCTATTTATTTTAATCCTTTCAAATTCATGGATCAATTTCTTAATGTTGTCATTAAACTCATGAAGGAAGGGACTGTAGTTTGTTCTCATTCCTTATCTTTTTATCTTCAGGGTTGAATTCCTAAGACAAAATACTAATGTAATAGCTGTGATGTTTTTTTGGGTAAATGTACATAAAACATTCTCTGTTGATTCAAAAGTTTATGTTATCAAGGGAGGTAACTTAATTTATATTTGCAATTGTTTTTTAAGAATGAGATTGAAAAAGGAATGAGAAAAACTACAATAATTTCCTTCACGAGTTTAATGCCAACATTAAGAAATTGATCCATGAATTTGAAAGGATTAAAATAAAAATAAATAGACATAATATGTCTAGATTTATCAACCAAACATGCATATATATATATATATATATATATATATATATATATATATATATATATATATATGCACATGTTTTTTGTTAAAGATAAAAAAAAAGTTATATTTTTTAATAGTTATTTTTTTTTTTTGGCGGATGAGTTTCATATCTTGCTGTTGAATATATAAAGAAATTCACTTGTTAAGCTTCCAAGCTTTCAACCGGCTTCAGTCATTATCAAGAAAGAAATTAAATTTCAAACTCTATGCAGTCGTTTGCATCTTTGGGATAATTTTGACTTTAGAATTTTACCTGTTTGTCATCTGTGTAATGTTTTTTTTTTAGTTCTGAATTTCAGTTGTATTGCATGAAAAGTGTTGATTCTGAAAATTTACATCCATTTTTGAATGTCTGTTCTAGTATAATAAGGGATTGTAGTTTGTTTTGACTTTATAGGGATAGCTTCTAAAATTTGTAATCTTAGTTCACAATTTTTTAACTGTTACTTTGTTATTCACAAGAAGCTGTCTTATACCATTATAATATTTATGTTTCGACATCATGCATTACCACAACACACTTTGGTTAGAATTATAACATCTAAGTCTATGAGAAAGACTAAAATAATATCCTCCACACAAACATTCCAAATTCCAAGTTATTCTGAAGATGCAACCTACAACACAGACTTTGAATTTCATCTAATTTCATTCTTTCTTGAGAATGACTGAAGCTAATCAAAGATTCTAAAACATAAGATATGATCACTAACAGAACTAACATATTTTGTCCGTTATATTTAACAAACATTTTTGAATCAACATATATATATATATATATATATATATATATATATACAATATATGTCAAAAGTCTAGAGAAACACTCAGGATTTAATAATTAGTAAGTTTCATGCTTTCTTTGGTTTAAATATTTTTTGAGCAGGGTAAACTAAAATTTAAAGCCTCCCAGCCCTAAGATTGCCATTAGTCAACAATGTAGATTAGGCAAAAAGAGCTACAAATTTTAATTTCATTATTATTAGTGGATATATGATACAAACCACTGGTTTGATCTTTTATATGTGTGATAAAAATATAGTTTTAAGGTATGCTATATTTATAGGTTAAAGTGCTCAATATCAGGGATATAGTGTACATAAATATAAAAGTGAAAATTGAACTCACTATCCAGTGGTGACAGCTTGTTTCATACTCAAATGCAATCATCAGGCCATGTGTGTTGTGTTTTGGCTTGACTATTTGTATATGCTGGCCAGTGATACATTATGGGCAGGCCTATTATAAACTATTGTATCTGACAGTTATTTGGGTGGGTGGTAACAGCATTGTTTTGATTTATTTTAGGGACTATTAAATGAAAATAATTGTGGATCTAAATACAGTTATCTGTCTATTCTATAGTGTTGTTTTTTAACTTATTTTTTGATTATTTATTATTCATTATTTTATTATTATGTTTACTGGTGTTTATGTGTGCATTCATAGTTTGTCAATTTGTTTATTATTTACTTAATTATTGGTTTGGATTCATTTATTTTACTTATTTATTTTATTTTTTATAATTTTTTTGTTTGTTTTAACTTCTGATATTTAACTACTGTAGTAATTGTCTGCATTTTGAGATAAGTTCTGACTATTTATTTAGCAATTTGTGTTGGTCTGGGAAGGTAATTATAGCTATTTTCTCTTCAAGAGAGAGTTTAAACTTTTTGGGTTTACTATAGTAGGCTGATGCTGTTTTCTTTATTTTCCATGATAGTTTTGGTGTGGTTTAGTTTTTGTTTTCAATTTCCTAGATATGTTTAAAAAGCATTCTTCTGTTTGCATATTTACTATTTGTAAAGGATGTTTTGTATGCATAGTTTATTTGTTTTCAAAGTCTTTCAGTTACTCCTATGTATATTTTTTTTGGTATCTGCTCATTTTACAGTGACTTGGTATATTACATTGTACTGCAAGCAATTACCATTTAAAGGACATTCATTCTGTACTCTGCCATTAGATATGGGTTTCATTTGTGTGGGTGGTTTGTGAGTTGTTTTCTTGTTGTGCTTTTGTATTATTTAAGTCATATTCTCAGTGCAACTGGAACTGATTTTTACTGTGATTTTGTTGAATATCTTGTGGAGAATGCTTGATGGCGGTGTTTAATGTGTATTTTACCTACATTTGTTTTTAAGTTTTTGCTGTACAGTGGGTTGTATCATATGATGTTCCTTTTCCTGTTTGCTTTTTTTGTGCTGTGTGATGTGCATGTGAGTGTTGCCAAAAATCCACTATCTTTTAGGGCTGTTTCATAATCTTTCTTGGATTCGTTGAATATGGTTTCACTAGAAGAATTGTCAGATAACCTCCAGTTAATTGATTGTGGAATCTACTTGATTATTGGTGGTTGGTTGTTTGTAAGATGTGTAAAACAATGCATATGGCCTGATGATTGCATTTAAGCATGAAACAGACTGCTGCAGCTGGGTGTTGACTCCAGCATCCACTTTTATATATATATATATATATATGTGTGTGTGTCTGCTTGCATTATTGTATGAAAACGAAATGTTTTTAGACACCAAAGTTGCTTTTATAGTTAAATATTTATTATCAAATTAAACTTACACAGTCAGCTTGGTGGGGACAAGATTACTGTAATCAAAGACACAGGATTTTACCAATGATGTGACTACTGATTCTGGGAGTAAAGTATCAGCCACAAGGTAACGTCCATGCAACATGATTGATCACGATGAAATTTGATTAATTAATTATTTCCCACAATGGAACTCTTTTTCAAAAAAAAAAAAAAAGGATTCTTCAAGAAATGTTTCTTTGGAAGTAATCAGAAACTTTCCATTCAGTTTTTTCTTCAAACAAATCAAATTCTAGGGATCTTTTTTTTTTAAAGAGAAACATCAGAAAATTCCTAAAATTTAATTTTTAAATTTACTGAATGTCATTTTGAAATTTTGAAACTTTTTCTTCTATATGCCTTCAAGATGTTGGCAGTCATGGCTCTCCACAATTTCTTATTCCTCATAGCTCTTAGTAAATTTTATCTTTTTGCTATCTTTCCTAAACTCCTTTCAGCTATCCATTTACACATACTTGTTGTTCTTCTATGTGCCATGTCCCTTCAGGATATTGGTGATTATAGCTCTCCACAATTTCTTGTCATTTGTTGCTCTTAGTAAATTTTGTCTTTTTGTTATGTCTCCTGAACCCTGTTCACCCATCAATTTACTCAAACCTCTTTTATGTGCAGTGTTTCTTCAGGATGTTGGCAATCACGGCTTGTAACATATGTTATGTTTTGCTCTCCTTTGTCCCTCTTGCCTA
>OZ010601.1:54294619-54419619 GCA_963932145.1 Acanthosepion lycidas | reverse complement strand
GGCCCTGAACCCGTTTATGCGGATTCAATGGGCTATTTTTTGTCCGAGCTCGAAATACCCACGTTAAAAAGGCCTTGTGCCACATGACGCCCTCGTGAGGGGGTGACTGAATATCGTCAGTCAGTCGCTCAAGTTTTGACTTGAACAACTGTTCGGTTGTACTCTCTTCCTATGGACGGGAGGAGCCTGAAGGAGGCTACACCAAAGGGCAGAGTCTCCTTTGGGGAGGTAGACTGGCCCTGAACCCGTTTATGCGGATTCAATGGGCTATTTTTTGGCCGAGCTCACGGGCTCGGAATACCCACGTTAAAAAGGCCTTGTGCCACATGACGCCCTCGTGAGGAGGTGACTGAATATCGTCAGTGACTACCTCGACATGATGGTCAACCCAGTTGAGCTTGGGATGTGCACATACAGGACATCTAAATGACAGGAAGTTATATATGTGTACCACCCAAAGGAAAAAGCTAGAGTCTTTCACAACCTTACAAGAAAATCAACATTCAAAGAAAGTACCCCAGAAGAAACACAAAGCTCAGAAGTGAATAAACAATTTTATATATGAACGCTTTCATCTCATATTCCTATTGGTCATTACAGTGATAAGATTACAACTGCAAAGTGGTACGTTTTGGGAAATCTACAATTCAGTTTTTAATACATACATATATATATATATATATATATAAATATATATATATATATATATATAAGTGACATCATGTAGAGAATAATTTACATATGAATGCTTTCATCTTTCATTTTTAATATATATATATATATATATATATATATATATAAAGTGACGTCATGTAGAGAATAATTTACATATGAATGCTTTCATTTTTAATATATATATATATATATATATATAAGTGACATCATGTAGAGAATAATTTACATATGAATGCTTTCATCTTTCATTTTTTATATATATATATATATATATATATATAAAGTGACGTCATGTAGAGAATAATTTACATATGAATGCTTTCATTTTTAATATATATATATATATATATATATAAGTGACATCATGTAGAGAATAATTTACATATGAATGCTTTCATCTTTCATTTTTAATATATATATATATATATATATATATAAAGTGATGTCATGTAGAGAATAATTTACATATGAATGCTTTCATTTTTAATATATATATATATATATATATATATATATATATATATATATATAAGTGACATCATGTAGAGAATAGTTTCAAAGAGCTTGTGATATGACATACTTACAGAACTAATAATAATTTTTTACAGCTAAATTGGCAGAGCACTGTTTTATTGACAACCAAAACCTGATGGAAATTAGAACATGAATTTGTTTTATGTGTTTCCATATAGTAATTTGCTCTGAAAGATGACTGACCAATTTGAGAAAAAATTTTTTTGGCATGATCAATGTTCACATCAATTTTTTGATGTAATGGAATAACCTGTCACCACCATGTGTAACTATAATATAGGTAGTAACTACTTATAAGTATTGGTAAGTCAATGGACTACGGAGTCCAACTGGGATCTGTTGAGTACGACTCAGACTTACACAAGAACTACTGACCTTCCAATAGTAGCACTCACTACTGGATTGACTTGCAATGATCATGCACATAATTGTTACCTTATTTCTTATTGTACTGGTTTTTTACAATAAACCTTTACTTATTTTATCCACCATGTTGTTCAAGTATATATTCCTATTAGCATGGAATATAACAGTTTTTATTATTATTATCATCATCATCATCATCATCATCATCATCATTATTATTATTATTATTATTGACAGAGACAAAGGGACATGAGGATAGATAGACAATATTAGTCTTTTGTAAAGTATTTTTATGAAAAAGTATTGTCAGAGACCACAAGGTTGAAAGTTTTGACTTTTTGACGCATATGATTTTTCGGTGATTTATGCTATCTGGAGGAGTTTTAAATCTAGGAAATATACTTGTTTTTATATTTTATCTAGTTGGAGTTTGGTTACAGTAAAAGAAATAAATAGTATTTTTGTGATGGTTTAAATTTGGTTTTAACAAATATTATACACAGCATAAATATATAGCACTCCTCATTACTGTCAGATTCTGATCTACAATATAACAAAGAAGAATCATCAATGACCTGATAGCTCAGCTTCAGTCACTTTTCCACCACCATAAAGTTGCTTCCCTGATCTTTATCTATAAATACTTTCATGGTAATTGTTCAGCTATGGCACATAGACTTTATGAATTTAAGCGCAGTACTAGACTGGCATCAAATTCTCATCAATTGAGCTGGCTAGATATAGCCCTATATTCTATGCTAACAGTTTCTTTACTCACACTTCTCATTTGTGGAACTCCTTTCTGGTTCCATGTTTTCCAGCTAACTTTAATCTGTAAAATTTTAAATGCAATGTCAATTGCTATCTGCTGTCCTCTTGATCTTCTTCCTCAGTAATGTTCCTATTTTTAACTTATCCACACCTAGTAACACCTTGCATTTTAGGGACTTTACTGCCTTGGATGGAATGAAACTGATGAAAAAACAAAAAAAGTACTCTGCTAATCCAACTGCAAAAAATAATTAAAAATTCAGGACTTCATCTGACTAAATTTGTTAACAAATTTAGTCTGATAAACTCCCGAAGGACAAAACACATCACAAGTAAACATTTTACACTTTTTCATACAATTTCCCTAATATATATATATATGTATGTATGTATGTATGTATGTATTGGATAATTGAATGACAAATTGGGAATAATTCTCTCTAATTCATTTCATCCTATAAAAGAACTTCATCAGACTAAAGTAATATTTTTTATGATGGAATCATATATATGTAAATATATATATATATAGCCATCCTTTTGTATGTCTCTGAGTCATGGACTCCATACAGGTACCATATATGCCAGCGAGATGTTTCCCATAAAAGCTGTCTGCATGCAATCTGTGAAGTTAGGACAAGATAGGACATCTAACGTAGACCTGTTTAACAGGTGTAATATTGGAGTAATTTATCATACAGTCTCAGTTACGCTAGACTGGTCATGTCTTGAGAATGTCTGATGACGGGATACTCAAGATCCTAATGTACAGCCAGTTAGATCAGGGCTACAGGAATGTAGGACGCCCATGGCTAAGATACAAAGACAAGCTGAAAAGCAACTTGTCAGCAGTTAATATACCACATAACATCCTTGAGCGCTTAGCTTTAGAGCAGGTAGAATGGAGATCAACATGTTTTAGTGGACTCAGCAATTTTCAATCTGCTTGTCTGAATCATCTTCAAGAAGCGAGAGCAAGATCTAAAAGGTCAGTCAATCTAACTGATCTCATCTCACAATTCTCATACCTGCTCCATATGTGGCCTCCTTTGTAAATCACTATTGGGTCTTAAATGCCACTTAAGATTATTGCATAAACTTTCATAACTGAATCAATAAGCTGGCAGATCCTCATACGTTGAAACTGACGGGAGAGTCCATTATTATTATATATATAGGGAGAGGAGAAAATATAAATGAAATTATCAGCTACAATTATGCACTAAGAAGAACACTGAAGATTTAGGGATGCTAAATTAAAAGAAAAATTAAATAGAAAATTCATAAGACATTGCCTGTCTTGTTGTATGGCCCCCTCGTTCTGGGGCCCCCTTGGTCAAAGGCATCAATTAATACAGTGTTGTATTCTTCTCTCTCTTCTCTTGTCTTATCTTGGTCAGGTGTTGAAATTTTTTTGGTAGCAAAATGTTTTTGGGGTCCATGGATGAAAAGACATCAACAAAAGGGATTTTTAACTATTTTATTCAACATGTAGTGTGTACATTTTCTAACTAGCCAGTGGGGTTGCTATCTCACTTTACTGGGGAGCAGTTTCCAGACACTATGGGAACACATCTATATTCTTTGATGTGTAACAACTCAACTCACTGAAATCCCTTTCTATATCTATCATTCCTATGCTAGTTTTAGCCAATCAAAATGTACTTCCTTTGTTTTCCTGTATCTGACCTCAAAGGACAAAATGGGGAAGTCAAAGTAGAAATATAATTCTCTAAAAAATAATAGTCTGCTAAACTCTTACTTAGTAGTCAGTTATTTTAACAAGACGTGCATAAAAGAAAGACTCCTACCTAAATATACAATATGTAATAATAATAGTAATAATAAATAGATAATGAAGAATAAACAATAATAATTTTTGCGACCAAACTAATTAATGGTTCCTTTAGATTTAATTGTTGTTAATTAGTACTAACTGCATTTTAAAATTTTATGGCCACAAATTTCACACATTTACATGTGCACCTGAATCAGCCTGCAATCGAGTAGGGCTGTATTTCAAAACAGCGTTAACATCCATCACGTGATCAACTAGAGATGTTGAAAATTTGCAGCCTTTTTAGAACTCTACAACTTTGTAAAAGTCATAGATTTCCAAAACTATATCTCATAACCAGTAAATACCAAGGAGGTTAAATTTGGTATCATTTGAATGAGAAACTAGTTTACTTTCATATAGATTCAAATTTTTACTACTTGATTTTCAACAGTGTTTGAGATATATCAATTTAATTGTACTAACATCACATATTGAGGTTTTTCAAAAATTTGGTCAGCACTCCTGGGACTTAATAACTGTGCGAGGTCAGCTGCTAAGATATTTGATTCACTGTATCATGCTAGACAATTTTTCTCTCCAGAATCTATCTTATAAGTCTACCATTTGCCCATACTTTGAATATTGCTGCCATATATTGTCCAGTGCTCCTGCTATATATTTAGAGATCCTTGATAAAATTCAAAGAATCAGTAATATTAATGGTTCTGATATGTCATTCTGGCTTGAGCTACTTTCTCACCACCATAAAGTTGTTTCTCTGTGACTTTTCTATAAATATTTTCATGGTAATTGTTTGGATAAGTGCCTCACTATGGTACCTACGTTGGTTGGTTGGGTTTTATGGCATATCAACCACTGTGGGTCATTTAATGCCAAATTAAGGTATATATATATACATACACACACACACACACACATATATATATATATATATATATATATATATACATATATATATATATATATATATACACATATACCTATACATATATTAAATATACAGTACTATTAAACATATAGCTGGCAACAGTATCTTTTCAAAAACGCATAGCTGGCAACATTATTTTTTCAAAAAACGTATAGCTGGCAACATTATTGTTTTAAAAACGCATAGCTGGCAACATTATTTCAAAAACACATAGCTGGCAACATTATTGTTTCAAAAATGCATAGCTGGCAACATTATTTTTTTCCAAAAAATATATAGCTGGTAACATTATTTTTCCAAAAACATTATCTGAAGCCTTGTTGTTGGACGTAGTTTATCATCATACCCAGGACGCGGATGTAGATTATTATCATACCCAGGACGCTATGGTACCTAGGATTTATGAATTTGAACACAGTACTAGACTGGCAACGAGATCTCATAAATTTACAGTTGAATTGGCTATATGTAACTATAATTTCTATATTTCTTCTCTCACACTTCTCACTTGTGGAACTCTCTTCCAGCTCTATGCTTTCCAATCAACTTTAATCTTCAAAAATTTAAATGCAATGTCGATTGCTATCTACTGTCCTTCTGATTGTTCTTCTATTGTTCTTGCTGCTTAGTAATGTTTCTGTTTTCTAATTCTTCCACACCCAGTAATCCCTTGTGTATTAGTATCTTTACTGCCTTGTTTGGGGTGAGTTTGATCAAAAATAAATTTTTTAAGTCTTTTAAGGGCTGACAGAGTTAAATTTCAATATAATAAAAAGTACTAATTTTTATTGTAATAATTAACAGCTGGATAATTACATTTTTTAATCATTCTACTCTCTTGTGTTGCTAATTAAATATAATTGTAATTAAATTTAAAAACAAATGAAGTCGAATTTTCCATTGCTATAAAGGATGAATCTACAGAAGTAATGTGCACATATTTTAGGCAAGAGGTTTACTTAAAGATGACTTTTTGTTCAGTTCTCTGTTGTTGATTATTTTATAATGAGAGCTGGATAACTTTGGGACTTTTATGTGAATAGGAAAGAACTTATTACTATTAATGAAAAGAGAATAAGAAAAAAGCACTTAATATGTGCTAAGAAGAGTTATTTTTTTCTTTTTTTTTTTGTTAACTGGATGAGATAATCTTAGTCTTTGCTAATGAACTTCTTTGTAAAAGAACTCCAGGAAAAAAGACCTGAAAAACAATTAATTATAAATGAGACGGCTTTTTTTACCTCCAGTAAGTGGAGAGTTATAACAAAATTGTGAAAGCAAAAAATTCTACCTAAAAATATATATTTATGTGAGGATTTGTGGTGCTAAAAAGAAGCATTAGAAATTTGAAACAGAAAAATATGTAATGGATGTATATTTTTTTTATAAAAGTTAATTTCTTAACATTTCTTATCTAATAATTTTACTAGAGTTTTGTTCTCATGAAGAGTTTGGAGAGGTTTAAAAACATTATATTTCTAAATCCATTAAGGGAACCTAAGCTTATATATTATTTTATTTATTTTATACTCATATCTACCTTAGTTAGACATAATGCTGGCATACTTGTCTGGACGATGGCAGCACTGTATACATAACACAGTCAACTAACTCATAGAAGGAAACCCCAACAAAAAATATACCTTGTGGAACCTTACTCTTGGAACCTTATTCCTATTAGTTTAAAGGGCGCAGTTGATTATATGCACACCACACTCCATCTTAAAATTTCTGTAGGACAAGCCTAATGGTTATCCCATAATCCAACAAAGATGTAGAGGTATTTTTCAAAATTTGCATTTTCAAATCCATTATATATATATATATATATATATATATATATATATATATATATAATCAAATTACCAGACATCTTACTGTGAGAGAGACTCTGTATATAAAACATCCCACTCCCACTAGCAACCTCACCTTATTCAGTAGTGGTAATGGAGTATTGAAAGTTTTTTTTTAAAAAAACAATAGAAAGATGCCTACCTGAATTCCAGAATGAAGAGAAATTAACAATACCCCAAAACAAACCACCTTGAAAATGGCTAATAAAATGGACAAAAGCAATTGAGACTACAATACAGACAATTTTCACAAATGGAAAAATGTAAGAATGCTGGAAAAACTAAATACAAAATTAATTAAATTTTCCTTGTCTGTCATATTCAGCATAACATATTTAAAAGAAAGCTGCCAAATATGTGTATATATATATATATATATATATATATATATATATATATATATATATATATATATGTATATGTGTGTGTGTGCATATATATATATATATATATATAGTTGTATTGATATGAGTTTGTGACCCTGAGTTTCATACCCTTGCGATTGTCAGACAAACACTGATATTGAATGCTTTCCAATAAGTACTACGCATATGTAAATAATGTGTGCGTGTATATATATATATATATATATATATATATATATATATATATATTATACATACATAATATTATATAAAAAGATTACTTAACTTTTAAATATAAAATTTCTTTGTTGTTGTTTTCTCCATCTTTGGAGTTTCTTGGTAAAAGTCCGTTCATCAGAGTGTTCTGGTTTTTAATGATATTTCCAATTTTTTCAATTTGTTCAGCGTCTTTTTCAATCCACTTTTTACTCTGTTTTGTACACGTGAGCATTTATGAATTTACCCCAATCATTAAAACTTCATGACTTCAAGTCTAGAGTCAACTGTTAACTTTCCAACATATCCTCATAATCTACACTTCTTACCTCCTCCTCTTACATTCACACAACTTCATTCAGTAACCCTCTTGATGGGATCTTCAGTGTGAACAATTAGTAAAAAAAAAATGCATATATACATCTATCTTTTTGGGAGTGCAAATAGTGTCATGGTTACCAAATCAGAATGAGAAATTGGTAAACCAAGTTTGAATTCTGGTCAAGTTCATTACATTCATTTTTTGCACAAATACTCTTGGTAATGGTATGAATCCATCTCTCCACTTCCCAGCTATGGGTTAAATATGGGTTGTCCATAATCAAGCCGTGATATTAATCTTATAGCCCATTTTGGAGAGCGATGTTTCATTTACCTCATACTCAAGTGTCTCAGACATGAAAGCGGTCTTTATGACATTGTGAGTAAAGTGGTGGTCATACACTTCAGCTGAAGAGATAATAGGGGTTATAGTGAAAGCAAGTAGAGGCCATTTTAAATTGTAGATATTTGTAAAAATAAAACCTAAAAATTTTTATTTTATGATAAAATGAGTGATGGGTAAATGTTTATGTCACACCTGGTATGTGTATGTATATATGTCACATAACTAGCCTATCTGGAGAGATAACAATTTCATTTATTTCTTTTCCCTTAGAATATATCTTTCCTTTATTGCATGAGGCATTCCCTGATGTCTGTAGTTATTTCAGCTTTTCTGTTTTAGAATTATTATGTTGTGATGCAAACTATTAACCAATTTTTTTTTAAATTCCTAAAAAGAAAGTATCCCTCATTTAATGTGTGTATGTGACTACCTTCATGAAAATGTTTAAAAATAAGGATTTCTTCAAAAAAATATGATAAACAGAACAAAATGAAACATCCAAATGTACACAATTAATATATAACTATATAGATTTATATATAGATTTTTTAAATAATTTCACCCCAAGCATGGCAATAGTGACTAAGACACTAGGGGTTACTGAGTGTTAGAGAATATTAGGGAAAAAAGACTATTCAGAAGAGAAAAAAAAAAAAAAAAAAAAGGAATTAAGGAGACAGAAAATAATGATTGACATTGCATTTAAACTTTTAGAGATCAATGTTGACTGGAAAGCAAGAAGCCAGTAAAGAATTCCACAAGAGAGACGTGTGAGAGAAGAAAAAGTTAGCATAGAACTTACAACTTTCAACTGTAAACTGATGAGACCTTGCCACCAATCTAGTACCGTGATTAAATTCATAAAGTCTAGGTACCATAGAGGAAAGCTCATCAGAAGAATTACCATGAAAATATTTATAGAAAAGTCACAGGGAAGCCATGTTATGGTGGTGAGAAAGTGACTGAAATCAAGATGCCAGTTCAGAAACAGTAAAATTGCAGATTCTTCTTTGGATTTTATCAAGAATCTTTACATAGCAGAAGCATCAAAAAAAAATGTGGCAGCAATATTTAAAGCATGGATGGATGATAGACTTATAAATATCTCAAATAGATTCTGGCAAAAAAATTGTCTCACATGACACGATGAACCAACTTTCCTGGTAGCAGAAATAGCAGTTGGTTCAATATACTCTTTCCATTTTATGTCAGTGGAAAACATTAGCCTAAAAAGACACAAAGAGTCACTCTTCTGGAGGTTAGCATCAACCATTCTGATGGAAGATGAAAAGGTTTTATATACAATAGGAAGGCTTATATACAATAAATATATAACTTTATATATTTATATAACTCTACTGAGGGAAAAAGTTTTAAATCTTCATAGCTAAGTGGAACATCAATTTCCTTCAGTGGTATTTGAGCCTTCGACAGATATTTTTTTTAGTTTGAGAAAACATTTTACTTTTCTTGTAATAATGATGTGGATAATCTATTTCCTAAATTAAGCATCCTTTCTCAAGGGAGAAACCTTGAAGGTGGTTTTTGTTTTAATATCTCCTAAGTTTGATTTTTGTCATATTTATTTGGACAAGAAATTTAATAAGGAAATAAAACATATGCTCTATGATTTCCATATTTTTTTGTGCAAGAAATGATTTTGCATAAATAACAGATTAAAATCTGTCATGGTTTCAAGCACTGGTTAAATACACTTTTGCATTTAAAATAAAGTAGTAAAAAAAAGAAACACTATTTATTGTCATGTATAAAATGAAGTTCTAAAATATGTCTTTAAGGTTTAAGATTATTGTATCATTTTGACAGTTTCACAGACCCAAATTTCTGATGTTTTGGGGAAAAAAACTTTATTAGAAGCAACAGAGAAAAAATGCACTTCCTGTTTTAAATTTTTGCCTCATTTTCTTTTTTTTCTGGTTTTTGTTTAAATACATTATTTATCAATATTTAAAAAAAATCGAGGAATACATTTCAGGCAAGTCTTGAGAAGAAACAACATTGGGGATATTTTGTTATTCGGTTATTGATTTATTCTTTTCTGAGATTTCAATTGCAGCTGACAGATTTTTATAATTCTTCAAATGAAGAATTACAAAAAATTTTGAGGAAAAAAAAATCATTTAAAAGGATATTCCTATCTTACTTTTTTCCTATCTCTCTATATATCTATCTATTTATAAAAGACAAGTGGTTGTTAGTGCATACATACATACATATAAGTATATATCATGAACTTTTATATACATATTATATATATTATGTACTTTTTATATAGTACTTCACCCATACTATCAAAAAATTACTGTAATAAAAATAATCATTAAAATTAAAATATCCAAAGAAATTTAAATTGAAACAAAACAAATAAAAAGAAAGCAGCCTGATATACCCTAAATTACAATGAGATATTTGTTTACTATTATTGAGTAATGACTCCTGTTGCCAAAACAATGGGATATTTCATGATTAAGAAGGGGAGACCAAGTAATAAGCAAAAATATTATGCTTTATATTATAGAATATATACACAAATACAACACACTCACAACACATCACAAAACTTCAATATACTGATGACAATACTGCCCTGTCTTTCAAAAGAAGAACTCCAGCAGTCTGTGAACAACTTTGCTATAGTCTACCATCACTGTGGCCTTACAGTAAACATTAAGAAAATCAAGGTTCTTGAACAGCCAGCCCCAAATACATTACCAGATTTTGATATTACCATCTCTGATAGCACCTCTCAAACAAGTAGATTATTTTCTATATCTAGGCAGACTTTTAACGTGCACTTCAAAAAAGAATGTGGGACATTGGATATTTGGAAATATTTGGAGTTATATAAATATATAAAGTTATATATATATTTATAAATATTTATATAAATATATAAAGTTATATATATATTTGGAGTTATATAAATATATAAAGTTATATATTTATTGTATATAAGCCTTCCTATTGTACATTGGATGTTTGGAAAAACTAATCAAATGAATCTTCAACAATAAATATCCAAACATAATAACAAAAAGTATGGTTTATAACGCTGTTGTAATGTTAACTTCACTATATAGCTGTGAAATCTGAACTCTATGTTGTTACAGCATTCAAAAATTAGAACACTTTCACCAGCAAAAGCTTTTTTCAATCTTGAACATTAAATGGGAATACTATGAGAAGGCACAGTGGAATTGGAGAGCCGAGTTCAAATTCCAGTTGAATCCATTACATTCACTTATGTGCTAATACCCTTAGGAAAGGTATGAATCCTCTTCATCTCATGACAGACTGGGTTCTATATCCTTGGATGGCAACTGGTCTACTGCAGAAAGAAATGGCAATCTACTGCAGGAAAAAATCTGCCTTTGTCATCTATTGAAAGCTACATGATCACCTAAGCATGTATCATGCATGGCACATAACTGACTGATGTGACCAATAACCAAGTCCTGGAAAGAGTCAACAGTCAAAGCATTGAATCACTGATCATGAAACACCATCTTCAATGGTCAGGACATGTAGCAAGAATGGAGGAGCCAAGATTTCCACATCAGTTCCTGTTCAATACCGAAAGTCATTAGAAATGAGCCTAAATCATTTGAAATAAAAACCCAAGACTTTACTAACTGCTGGTTTTCCATCACCATCAGAACCAGAAATTTTGAAGTCAATAGAAGAGAAAAGGAAGAGGTCAAACAAGAGAGAAAGGCTCAACAAAATCAACCTCATCCTCCATCAACATTACCATGATGTCTTCTCTTCCATGCAAGAATTGGTTTACTTAGTTATCAACACTCTAATCATAAAGGAAATGATCAGCAAAGAAGAAATTAAATTTTTGAATACATGATAAAGCAATTATGACAAATATATATCTACCTTTGAATAAATGCTTCTTGTGGTATATATATATTCAACTCTCTTGACATATGAGAGTCAAGCACCTCAGTTCCTAGGAACTGACAGCCTGACACCAGCACATGTGATTTGATCATAGTTTTGAAGGTTTTGTGCTGAACCATCCACACTTTTGAAGAGCTGAATACAGAGACCTGGTGCACTATGTACCACAAGGTTCCTAAACGACCCTCCACAGGTCCTGAATTCAGAGTTGTCCTTCTCCTAGACCAGTTGCCATCCAAGGCGATAGATCCCAGTCTATCCTGCTATTTACTCATAGCTGGTACATATATATTAGGTTAGTGCAAAAATAATGTCGTTTTCCCACATAGTAACATATGACAGAAAACGACATTATTTTGGCACCAACCTAATATATATATATAATTTTTTTTTTTAAACATATTTAGAATAGAGCACTCTTATATGAGTAAAGGAATATACAACTTATGTGTTTTGGGATGCCATTGGTCCTTGTATTAGCACGAAGTCACAATTTATCAGGACCAAGATTTTGAGCATACTGGCCTTGTTAAACTACTCATCATGCGTATTTATGCACCCTGTCCCAGAAACTGTGAATATGGCACACCCAACATCGGTTCAATATAAACTATAGATTAGTTCTGAGGAGTTAAAAAACACAAATATGCCTGAGCAGGCATCTGAAGTAATGACCATGAAGCTCTTATTATTCAAAAAGCTAATGTCTGCCTATATTTTTGGGATATAGTTGGCCTAAGAACTTTTCAGTACTCATATATATATATATATGTAGGATTAATACAAATATAAAATTTGTCACTGTTATATTCTATATTAATAGGAATATATACATGAAAGCATAGTAAATAAAATAGGTAAATGTTTATTGTAAAAACCAGTACAATAAGAATAAAAGTAATAGTTATGCACAAAGTTGTCACAAGTCAATCCAGTAGTGAGTGCTACTATTGGAAGATCGGTAGTTCTCATGTAAGTCTGAGTTGTACTCAACAGATCCCAGTTAGACTCTGTAGTCTGTTGACTTACCGATACTTATAGGTAGTTACTACCTATAGTGTAGTCACTCATGGGGGTGACAGGTTATTCCATTACATCAGTCACTTAGCCATTTGATGTTATATTCAACACCCCAGCGATTCATAGAAGAGCCTTTTTGTACTTGTTTGGTCTATTTGTCAGAGGTTTTAAGCAATTTTTAAGTCATGTCACTACTTAAGTTTCACACTTTTGCAAAGATCACAAGAACATGAAACTTATATATATATATATATATATAAATATATATATATATTTCTGTGTGTGTATATGAGATATACATCCATATAAGCACTTGCACTTGTGTGTTTTTCTATATATGAACTTAATTTTCTAAATGCATGCATATAAACTTGAAAATATAGATGCACAAAGAGTGTGTATGCAAATGTGACAGTATATGTGCAAATAAATATTAATTTATATATGTAATTTTATCATGAAAAAATCAAAGAATTTCAAAATTTCTATATTTGCCCAAGAGTTGTGCAATCAATTTAAAGACAGATTTCCAAAGAGAAAATATCCTACTTAAGGCCAGAAAAGATAAATTCTGTAAGCTTTTTTGACAAAAATCTCTCTTCCCAATTTAAAATCCTAATTTTGTTTTATTATTTTCTCCCCCAGTAATATTCAGAAATAAAAAAGAAAAAGTTCAACAGAGAAAAATGGGTAATACATTATCATCTTCATTATAGCAGAAACATCAAAATATTTTCTCAAAATTGTATTTTTTATCTTCTTTTTTTTTTTTAATTTATTGGTTCAAGGCCAAATTATTATTGAAAATTGATAATTCCCTTAACTATGAAGATTTCAAAGTTTTTCTCTCTGTACTCTTTTTGTATCAAATACAAAACGTCATTGTTCAGGGATCAAATATTACTGAATAAAGTTGATATTTCTCTTATCTATAAAGAGTTAAACCTTTTTCTCTCCGTTCTCTTTTTGTATTAAATATTAACGCCATCAGAAATTGTCATTCCAGTGGGAATTTTACAAAGGAATTATGCTGGTTCAAATAATCATTCTGCATTTTTATATAAGTTTAATAAACATGGGAAAACGTAATCATGCCATAGAAAAAACCCTTTGAAATAAGAACACCATTTCAAATAAGCCAGGTAGTAGAGTGGAGAAATGTAAAGAAATAACTTAATTATTCTGATTATATTTGGTATATAAGAGTAGATATATACACCTATTGTGAGCACCAGTGTGCTCAGCATTTACAGTTATAACAGACTAAATTGAGTTAGTAACTACTCTTTTGAGAAGTAGTTAACAAATGAAGTGTTGAAAGCCTTTGTTAATGAGCTTAATCTGCATTGAGTACCTCATTGTTGTGGACTTGTGCCAGACTAAACCTTGATTAGCAAGCTCATTTTAAAAATCATCTACAGTTTGATAGTTATTAAATACTTCCCAGTTAAGCCTTTTTATCAGACTAGGTGCTGTATATGGAACAATCTCTTTTTCCTTCTCTTTTTGGTTCTCACTGCATATATCCATTTCTTCTGTACCCCTTAACTATAGGTTAAATAGCAGGGTAGACTGGACTTTCTAATCTTTGATAGTAACCACTCTAAGAGAAAGAAAACTGGTGACTCATTTATATTAAATGTCAAAAAGGCTATAAATAGCTACAGCTATTATTCATGAGGCAGATGAGTGCATACTTCTTCCCATGAGTCAGTAACACTACACAACAATGGTGTTGCCAGTATCTAATAAACAATTATCACTGGATAATTATGCATACACAAGTATGGCTTAGGACAGATACTAGCAATTAAAGCTAGAACAAAAAAAATAAAGGATATAAAATCAGTTGGAGGAGAAAACCAAATAACTGATCGCTTCTTGGCAACTGCTGGTTGTGAAACCGTTATAAAATTATCAGAAATTGCATACCCAAGACAGTTGGAGGATATGACATTTGATGATATGTCAGCTAACAGGGAAAAACATAATACCCAAGAAAAAACTAGTGAATGCAGAGAGAGCTAATTTTATGAATATTTTTTAAAGTGAATAAACCACTTATTGAATGTTCTTTGCTTAAACAGGCTACTAAATATTTTGAATTTAAGAAACTGGGATCAGAAAACAGTCAATCAAAGAAGATTTGATCCAAATAAAATTGGTAAACAGCCTTCAAAATGAGGAGTATTGGCAAATGACTAATGCATTTACAGTTGGGGAAAATAAGGGGATAAAACCTTTTCAGTACAGGGAGATGAGTAGGCTCATTTACATATAAAGTCACAAAGACTATAAATAGCTACAGATATTACCCATGAAGCAGTTGAATGTATACTACTTCCTGTGTATACTACATTACAAAAACACTGAATTTTAAACCATAGAGAAGGCAAGGGGAACCCATTGTTAAGAATGAATGACAATTCACAGATAATGAAAAAAAATAATTGTTGTGAGTTATCATGAATGAATATCAGAATAACTGTTATAAGATAGAAAAACAAAAAACAAAAAACAAAAGAAAAATGAACAGGTGAAAGCAATGAGTGAAACAAGGAAAAGGAAGAAGAAAAAAAAAAAGACGAAATGAAAAGAAGAAATAAAAAGAGCAAAGAAAAGTCAAATGAACCAGTGACAGAAAAGGAAAAATTTACACAAATGTCCATGGGAAAGGCATAAATCTTTCTCTTCTCTCCCAGCCATCGGATAAATATTAGGTTGGTGCAAAAATAATGTCGTTTTTTCACATGGTAACATATGTGAGAAAACGACATTATTTTTGCACCAACCTAATAGCAGGGTCAGCAGCTCTCTAGCTTTGGGAGGTAACCAGTCTAAGAGAAGGAAAATACTAAATTCAAAACCATAGAGAAAGTAACAGGAAACCACTCCATTATTTTTCCCAAAAATGAATTCCAATTCATAGATAATAAAGAAAATGAAGATGTGGAGCTAGAAACTCTTTCTCACAGACAAGATGTCACATGCCTCTCACTGCTCTATTGCTATTTTCCATGGATAAACTACACTCCTTAGTTTCACAAGTCCTAACCTTCACAGCTAAGACCCACCATGATGAACACATTGTAGAAAACCACCATTATTCCATTTGTATTCCTTTGGCAAGATGTAAGGTCCACTCAAGCAACTTCTTCCTACAAACCATTGCCATAAGGAACTGACTCCCAAGAGGTTGCTTCCCTGATTACTACAATCTTAACCTGTTCAAAACCATGGTTAACTTTTATCCACATATGCAGTACTTCTTAATTTTTAACTGTCTACCTTGAGTGGAGATAGGGATTTTTATAGGATGAACATATCTGTAAAAAACACATTATAGGTGATCATGGCTTTCCAAAAATTATTAAAATTAACTTCACTTTCAATGCACAGAAGAGATGAATTCTTCAATTGTATAAATTACTAAATTTATCAAATATAATTTAAAAAACAAGCTCATTTAAAAATAAATGTTTCTTTTCATCAACATTTGATTGAAATGTTGCTCTACAAAAGGCTACTAAGAATTCCATGGAGAGAGTACATAAGCAGCGAAAAAGTCTTAAGGAAAATTTGGGGATGCATAATGAAGAAGAAGGGCTCAGAGAATTTGAAACTTTCAGGGCATATCAAAGGCAAATGTGGGGAAGGCAGTGCACTATCTACTTAATGAGTTTGTATGAATAGATGACAGATGAGGTGTAGGGGTCTTAGTGAAAGGACAAACATTGCTAATAGCAGCAAGAGATAGGAGATTGTGGAGAGCCATGATTGCTCATAGCACATAGAAGAATTTTAGCTTGAAGCCATTTTCTTTATTACCTAATGTGGTAATATGGTATGATAAGCAAACTGAACTTGTGGGATTACTGTATCTAGATGAGAGATGCAGGTGGCATGATTTTTTAAATAAGTGTGTGTGTGTGTGTGTGTGATTATATCCATCAAAATGTTTAAAAATAAGGATTTCTTTAAAAAAAATGGTAAACAGAACAAAATGAAACATCCAAGTGTTCACAATAAATGTATAACTATATATATTTATTTATAGATTTTTTTAATCATTTCACCCCAAGCAAGGCAATAGTCATTAAGGCACAAGGGGTAAAAGAGTGTTAGAGAATATAAGTAAAAAACACTATTAAGAAGATAGGATAAGAGATTGTGGAGGGCCATGATCACCCACATCCTGAAGAGACACAGCACAGAAGAATTTTAACTTGAGACCATTTTCTTTATTACCTAACATGGTATGATAGGCAAACTGAATTTGTGGGATTACTGTATCTAGATGAGAGTTATAGGTGGCATGATTTTTGAAAGCTTTGCTATTTTTGCACAGGCTGCCAGAGATAGAACACATCAACTTTACCTTCTGGCATGATGTCTTACCAATATTCTTGCTGGCAAAGCATTACACCTGTAGAATTGAGTTAAATCTATCTCTTTAGAGAATTCTACTATTATTCAAAACCATACTTATTTTTACAAGAATATTTTTCTCAAGAACTAATTTTCATTTAATAAAATAAATTTTTGTTTCGTTAACCCTTTTGTTTTTCCTATTTTTATTCTGAACTAAACAAAGTTGAATCTCACTCATCCACACACAACTTATTTCAGCTGAACTAAATACTCATTTCAACCAAGTCAAAAATAGTATTAACCCTTCAATATTTGTCTGTATTTCTGAGATGCGGTATTGTAATTATTTACATTGTTTGAACTGTTTTTGTCTTCTTTGTTGCCATATTCACAATGTTTCGGGGTTCAGTTTGAAATTCCAGTTACCTGAAGAAGCCTGGAGCAGACAACAGCCAAAATGTCATGAACATGGCAACAAAGATGAGGATAATTGTCTGAACAATGTAAATAATTTAAAGTATTAATCCTTATACTAACAATCTATAATGTTATTAGGGACAATAGCCTAGTGGATCAAAATGTTGGTTCATGAATTTGGAGACACAGTAATTGTGAGTTCAATCCCTGTATTTGGACTCAGTGAAAACAGTGTAAGCAATAACTGAGTAGTACTAAAGAAATAACAACTAGACCTGGGTAGTAGACTGAGAACAGTCTACCCCTGTAGATTGAAGAAAGTGTTCAGTATTGAATCCCCTGTAGGTTAGCCAGATCGAATTACACCTGATGAAGGCCAGAGGATGCAACAGCCAAAACATTCAGGTATGATCATTAACAAAGATGAGGACAATGGTCTGAAAGTAAATAATCCTTTAATGAGCTGAAAAAATCTTAAAAAATTGCTTAATGTCTACACATTTGATAATTACATTTCTTTACAATTTTATTTTCTTTATTATCTGTGAACTGCCATTTATTCTTGGAAAAGAATGGAGTGTTTCCTGTTTGGAATTCAGAGTTTTCCTTCTCAAAGAATGGCTGCCACCTAAAGCTAGGGAGTCTAGTCTACCCTGCTATTTAACCCATAAGTTTGATGAGAAAAGATGGATTCATGTCTTTATCAAGAGAATTTTTGTGAAAGTGAATGCAGCAGAATAACACAGAATTTGAACTCAGCTTGCAAATTTTGCATTCTACATCAATATGTTACACTACCTGCATGTCCTCATATAATTATTATAATAAACTGCTTTAATTCTTAACTTTCATATGTGAACTTTAATAGAGTTTGCTTCTGAGAAGGAAAATAATTTTAACGTGAATATTCGAGAATGAGTTCAGGTTTGTCTAATGAAATTATTGTTTGACTCTTTCCATCAATATTGAATAAGTCTCCTAATAAATATAATAAGATTTTCAATTTAGAGGTACTTACTCCATCTTATGCATTTATCAAAATGACACTTGGAAGTTTGTTTTATAATTAAAACACATCGAGACACTTTGAAAACTCAACCACTCAAATAGTTGGTTCTTAAAACCATTTGAGGCTTGTTTATATGGAAATAAACACAATATTTGTAGCAAAATGAATTTCTGGGATGAGGATTTACACTATTTACATTTAGACTATTGTCCTCATCTTTGTTGTTGTCAACACAACAATTGACCCATTGTGCCCTTCAGCCTTCATCAAGTCTATGTTGATACAGGTAACCTACAAGGAATTCCAAATTGAACCATTTATTTAATCAACTGGGGTAGACTGTTCTCAACTGCTCATGTCTAGGGATAGATTTTTCACTCTAGGTTACCAAGATTGATATACACCTGATGAAGGGCAATAGTCTGAATATAAATAATGTGAATATATATATATATATATATATATATATATATATATGTATATATATATGTGTGTGTGTGTGTGTTTTCTGAAATAATATGGGCAACTTCTGTCTATCCATATTATTTAACAAAACATGTTTGAATGAATTCTTGCTGCTGAAATACACCTTTTATATGCGCATGTGTGTGTGTTTTAGGTAACTGAATGACAAACTGGGAAAAATTCTATATAACATGTTTCATTCTTAAAAAGACTTCATCAAGCTAAAGTAATATTTTTATCAATGGAATTATATAAATGTAGTTTAGTTCATATTTTTACTGCTGCTTAGTTATTGCTTGCTGTGTTTCCACTGAGTTGAAGTATACACTGTCTGACCCTATGGGACAATAGTCTAGTCAGTTAAAGCACTGGTTCATAAATTTGGCAACATAGTAATTCCCAGATTTGGGCAGAGTATACTTGGTCCCAGTGGAAACAAAACAAGCAATAACTGATGAGGACAATAGTCTGAATGTAAATAGTGTAAAATGAATTTGTTGCTTATTTGGATCTAAAGCAGTGATTCTCTTGACATTTTGACCTGTTCTTCGGAGTAACAAATTACCTGCTCTTAGAAAATTCACACATTACCCTCCTTTCTTGCACTGAATCTGTGAACTATTTGAACTATAAGGTACCATTTTTTTCAGAATAATGATTAAAATGGCTTCAAGTGACTGAATTCTTTAGCAGATCCTATAAACTGGTGTTACAAATCATGTTATTCTCTGCTTCAAATTAGATCTCTTTCTGATTCACACCAGATCAAAACCCATTGACTGGATTTGAATTCTAAGAGTTAAAACTAAAAATAAAATAGTTGCCGTCTATGCTGGGTCCCATCTCACAAATCAACTCCCCTCAAGAATACCCATTAAATACAATATAAAAGGAGCCAATAATGTAATTTACTGTTAAAGCAAAAGCCCAACAAAATCCACCCCTTCTGCTTTTAAAGACACTGCTCACAACACTGAAGGTAGTTGCAGGTGAGCAGTCTGGCTGTCACCATTACCAGCAGTGACCTTGGTCAACCAAGTTGACACAATACTCCAGGCATTACTGGCTTTTCTCATATTCCAGGTTGCTTCCCTTGCCGACAAGAAGATATTCTGCCTTGATTCTCTACATTGGCAACAAAAAAAAAAAAAAATATAACACCAAGTGATTAGAACAAGTAAAAATAAGTTAAAATGATTACATTTTATTAGGTTGGTGCAAAAATAATATCGTTTTTTGACGTATTTTTTAACGTCAAAAAACGATATTATTTTTGCACCAACCTAATATCTTCTAACCATGAAGCTCTTATTGCGCAAATGATAAAAACAGCTGTTATGGAAAGACAGTCATCCTGAGGTCAAATGGTGCATGGATTCAGGTCTTACTTCTTTTATGCACTGTGTTCTTTCAGGATGTAGACAATCATGGATCTGCACAACTTCCTATCATTCAAGGTTCTCAGCAATGTTTGTCTTTTTAATATCCATCAAAGTCTCCATTCTGCCAGAAATTTCAACTTTGTCTTTCATATTTTAAATTTAAGCAAACTTTTTATTCCATTTTGCTTAAAATTTCCTCATTACTCACATATTCAGTCCATGATATTTTCAGAAACTTTCTGTAGAGCCACATCTGTTATCTCAAATCTCCACTTCTCATGTGTGGAAATTTCCCAGCATTCACTGTCAGATGAAAAGATTTATCAACTCTTACAAAGGGCTTATACTTTACTTCTAATCTGTGATGTTTAAGTGATGGCAGCAGACTGATGGTCAGGGTAGCTGTGATAAAGCAGTAACAATAATTAAGAGGAAAAAAATTATAATGATTCTAATCTTTGTTTTTATTGCATTGTTTCTTTGTTTTTGTTTTTTTTCAGAGTTAATCTTTCATTTTTGCTTTATTGGCAGAAAATCATTTGTTCAAACTTTTCATTTACTTTTTTTTTAGTTTGAAGAAAGCAGATATTCAGAAAATTCCCTGGAGATTAGGCTCTTTTTGCAGTACCTCAGCTTCAATTAATCAAAATCAAAGAATTTTAACCTCTTGACATAGAGTCCATTCATCCAGTTTTCTTGAACTAAAAGATTTAGAAACAAAATCTCTTGTCAATACTATGAATATTGCAATTGAAATTAATTGCATTTTATAATGGTAATGGTAACATTAACTATTTCCCTACAAGGAAACATTTGGCATACATTGATCAAACAGCCAGTACTGTTTTCAGTTGAAATTTATATGCTCTTTCTTTTCAAATAAATTTATTAGGAAAACAAGTTTCTCAAGTCCAAAAGTTATTATCACACTTTCCCGTATTAATGGGAGATTCATTCTGAACTTTCTACTTGAAGTATTGTGGAATATTAACATCTTGATGATATCATTATTTTCTCTTTGAGTTACATGTGCTATCCATTTTAGTTGTTACTGCTGTTGGAAGTCCTCAAGCGATGTGATTTCCATTTATTTGATGCTATTCTTTGTTTATGACTCTGTAGCACCAATTCACAATATTTAAAAGAAAGATCGTCTTTGCCAAGATTCTCAGGTTTCATTTGTTCAAAGTCTTTTTTCACCATAGATCTTAAGAAGTGGTTGTATACAGATGATAATTTAGATATTTTTGAACAGGTTTGGTACCATGAATGGCATGCATATGAAAGTCTCAATCTGACAAGGCTATTTCAGAACATAACTTGAGTTTTCAGGTTAATATTTTGGTTTTATTTGGTATGTTGGATAAAACTACCCCTGGCACTGCCAATTCTATGTTCAATTTCATTTTCTCTTATACTAAATGTATTATAACTTATGCATACTTGAGGTATCTGAACTGTTTAGTATTTACTAATTCAACATCCTGAAGTTTTATGATGGATTCAGGGTACATGCTTCTCAATGCTTTCATTCCAATTAGAGATCATAGTACAGGTGCTATCCATTTTAGTTGTTGCTGTTGTTGATAGTCCTCATGTGATGTGATTTCTGTTACTTGATATAGTTCTTCATTTGTGAATCTGTAACACCAGTCCACAATATTCAAAGATGGATGGTCTTTGCCAAGTCCCCTAGTCTTCACTCACTCAAAGTCTTTTTTCACCATTAATCTTAAGAAGTGGTTATATACAGCTGACAGATTAGATATTTCAGAACAGGTTTGGCACTATGCATGGCATCCATATGAAAGTCTTCATCTGATGAGGCAAAGTATTAAGGTACTTCACTATGAAGTAATGGACAACAAGTTAATTTTTAGTGGTCTTGATTCTCACAGGGTGCCTTAAACTGATTGCCTAAGCTTTATGAATACTTATAAAGACCTAATTTTGAGAGGCAGTGAATTTTGAGAAGCAGAAAAAGATAGGAAAGTGTGGAGAGCCAATATTTTCCATATCCTGAAGGGACACTGTACATAGAAAGAACAGAGAGAAATGACTCTTTCTTCAATATTAATAAAATTTCATTGCGACTTGAATTGTCAGTGTTTGAAAATATTGTATCAGGATATTGGTATCTTAGAATCAAGAGAAAAGAGAAAACTAGCTTAAAAGCCGCACTATATACAGACTTTTAAGCTAGCTCTTGTAGAGGGTTAATTCCAATTCAGTCCAAAAATCAAGTTCCTCAAATCAAAAACTCTGCAGAACTTCAAAATCTCACGTCATGAAACCTTTCACATTAACTCTGATTCCTTGCCATTTTGAAGAAATAAAATTGATTTTCTCAGTTCACAAAGTTTTGCAGATATTTTAAACTGAATTTTAAGTGAAAATTTCTAAATTCACAAAGTTTTTGTGTTACTTTAAACTCAATATAGATTAAAAACACTAATCACTAATTTTTTTCAGTTATTTTAAAATCTGAATTTTTAACTGTTCCCTCCTAATCTGAACAAAAATCCGAATGCAGGATGTTCAAGCGCTAAATGAAAGGCAGATTTTCAATCCTGGGATTATCCTGATTCCAAAAAGTATAATATGTTTATGTAGAGCAAGTGTGGCACAAGTTAGAGGAGTTTCAGGCATATGGACAAAGAGAGAGACAGAATTTGCCATTTTATCTATTTAGATAAAAGAAAAAATTGAAGCTATAAAAAAAACATTAGCAGTGCTTTAATAAAGAACTTCAGAACTCAAATTTAATTTCAGTTTAGAAAATTGGTCTCAGTGAAAATAAAACTGTCTTTTCTTCATTTAAAATTACTTTGGGGATGATTTTAATGAAGAAAAATATCTGAATTTCATAACTGAATTTTGTTCCTTTTTTGCAAGCTTAAGTTTTTTTTCATTTTTATTTTTCAAGTTATAAAGTGAATGACCATTATCATTTAATCAACGATATCTTTTTTCATTTTTTTTATTATTATTATTATTATTTTGTCTCATTTTCTCTTTGCAATGAGAAAACCTGTCACCAAAGAATGGCTTAAACTTAATTGGAATCATTCTTTACCCGATGATATGAATTCACAGAAAATTAATATTCCAATATCTTATTTCAAAATTAATAATGTCTTTAAAGGAACTTAAAAATTATCTAATGTCCAGTTTGCAATGGCTTCTGTTGAGAAGGTTGAAAGAAATGTAATGAATTTTTTTTTATATATTCAATTATAATTGCGATTATTTTAATATAAAGAATATTTACGCTCTTAAATTTTTATATTTTTCTTCTCAGAATATTTGCAAAAAATTATTTCAAAACTCAAATTGCAATCATTGTTTGACAAACTAAAGAAATAGTAGAAGCAATATCATCTTTAGTTTGTTAATATGAACGAAAGCATTATCAAATATTTTCATTATTAATTTTTGAGCAGAAAAATAGGAAAAATAAATGCTAATCTAAATAAATAATAATAGTTGACGATGTTTCATATAATAATAATAATAATAATAATAATGCAGCTACTCATACTACTAGTATGAATAAACAAAAATATACACCTGTGAAAGGTCATTTAAATGAAGCGTGGATCAGTTAGAAAGATTATGAGAATACATGGATACTAACAGCATGGCCCGGCGTTGCCCATGCTTGATTCAAAAATTGTACGACTCATACAGCAATCGCTATCACTTGACTTAAAATATTTTTGCCCTTCCTGGCCTTTAAAGGAGTGCCCTTTGCCGTGCTGATGTTGCTACATGCCTTACTTCTTGCCTATCTCACACTGCGAATTTTTTCTAAGCTCTACACTAAACATTAAATATGTTACGAAAAAAGAACTAAACAAAATGAACACAAAACGATCAGCTTTAAAAAAGGACTCATAACTGGAAAAACCAAATGAAAAAACAATGTTAACAACAAATACTTTTTCACACCCAACCCAGTTCTGCGGAATCAGAATCAATGTTGAGTTTAAGCAAGCGAATGAGCCAATTGGAGTAAAGTGCAATGCAGATTTAAATTTTTCCCACTTGTGATGAATGCAGCTATTGAATTTTTTTGCATGCTAGCATGCTAGTTAACATTCATGTCAGTCAGCTGTTGGCTCTCAAGCTGGCCAATAGAATCTTCCTGCCTATTCGTGGCAGCCAGCTATAGGCTCTCACTCTGGCCAGTATAAAATGGCCGCAAACTACATGAAAACTTCCGTAGAAGCATGAAAAAATCGATTATTTCCACTATCAATGGGAGTTGGGAAATGCAAAGTCAGTCTTGGCCTTTTTTCTAACTTGGAGCATGTGCATGTAAATTTTGGTGCAAATCCGTCAAAAATTGCAGCCATGCATTCGTTACACACACACATCCTGCCTTTTATAGATAGAGATTGACACAGAAAGTTAACAAGCTGTTCAAATTTGGTTCTAGGGACACATAGAGTTTTGAATTCAGAGTTTTCCTTCTCCTAGACTGATTATCAACCATGGCTATAGTGCCTAGTATACTCTACTATTTTAACCAGTTCATAATTCTTTTTACTCTCACTTGATTATTTCATTTTATCACATGGTGTCATATCTCTCATGTAATGATATTCAGCAATACATGTTTCATGGGATATTACATAATTGTTAACAAATTAATTTTGCTAGCTTTTGATGGCTTGATTACCATCGAATGCTTCAAATGGATGACCTTATGCGAGAAAAATGTAAACTTAGTAAATATTTAAATCATCTGCCATAGAGAAATGATTATTGCATGTCAATGGCCTACTGTATTAAAGTTTTGTTTATGGATTTGGTGACATACTAATAGTGAGTTCAATTCCTGAACCAGGTAGTACAGACTTAGACAAAGTCAAAGCAGAGTGAGGCACAAAAGATACCCCACTAAACATGGGCAACAGTGTGAGAACAATCTACCTACATAGATGAAATAAAGTGTTCAGTTCGAAATTCCCTGAAGGTTACTCAGATCGACAGACACCTGAAGAAGGTCTGAGGATACAACTGCCGAAATGTGATAACAACATCAAAGATGAGGGCATTAGTTTGAATGTAAATGTGGCATTATGTCAGAATAGATATAGCACTAAACATTCATACCAGCTATCATCAGGGGGTTAACCTGAGGTCATTCAAAACTGCTGAATGCTGAAGTATAATAACCTACACCTGAATCTGGTATTGTAATTATGAGAATAATAATGTTAGACAAATGTATAGGCATTCTCGTGCAGACAGAACATAAGGTCCATGCATTGAATGAAAGACTGGGGCTGCTTACATAACACAGACAGGCTGAAAGTAATTGATAAAATTTAAATAAATACAATAAGTAAATATAATGTTAATCATTATTAATTATGTATTAGTCTCATGTGATGGCACACACTTCTTTGCATAAATAATTTTAATAATAATATTGGCAGCTTAAATTTTAACCCCATTGCTAATGAGTTTAATTAATAGTGATGCTTATAGAACAAGAAAGTGAATAAAAATACTTTAGTAGATTTTTCCTAGCTTTCCTAAAAATACATTATTAGTTTTTGCTACCTTCAAAGTTATAAAGATTTTCTATATAAACAATTTGGTCAAATCAAGAATGATCACTCAGTCAACCAATCAAATACTAATTCCATAACCTGACCTTCATTGGCTTCTTAAAATGCTTGTCCACAGTTCTTTTTGCATTGAAAATAATAGGTGAATCAATATGATGTTCATGAAATTCATCAATCTTGGTACAAGGTTTAGCAAAGTTCAAATTTACTTAGGATGTTTCCCTGATCACTGTTTAAGGCCAGGTTTAACTGTTATCTTCCACTCTGAAACACACAAATGGATCCCAAATATCACACTCTACCTGAAGCTTTCTGTCAAATAACTACAGGGGGGTTCTGGTTTTAGGTACAGTTGAAATGGATAGATGTAACTGTAAATTCTATGCTAACAATTTCTTCTCTTGCACTTCTTGCCTGTGGAACTCTCTCCCAGTTTCTTACTTTCTAATCAACTTTAATCTTCAAAAATTTAAATATACTGTCTTCATAGTTCCGGTTCTTTTATTGTTCTCTCACCTTAATGTTTTCTTTTTCATGCATTTTCTCACACTCTCTAGCCCCTTACTTCTTAGTGTCTTGTGTGGGGTAAAGTGATTTAAAAAATTGTGTGAATTATAAGCACATGGCTATAAAGTAAAGACTGTCTGTAACAATAGTTAGAAACATGTGTAAAATCACAGTAGCCTTGTTCATTGTTTTGAATGTGAAAAACGGTTGAAGAGGCATCAGATTGATAATAAACTGCTTTAAAAAATCATACTAAAAATAAAATGACACCTGTCTTTGTATATTTAAATTTTTGAAACTTTGAAATACATTTTTAATATTGATCTTTTAATTTGATCTGTCAAAATAAACTCTTTCATTTTTTTCAGTTATATTGATCCTATAAAAAACAAAAGAACACTCAAGACAATATATATTAAAAATATTATTATAGAAAATTAAGAACTAAATGATATGTCTATAATATTTTAAATGGAGGTGTTTGAAAAACCCAAAAGTACTAATGTTGGGACAATGGATGGCTAATATGGTACCTCAAACATACAAGTTTTTTGATCAACTCAACTACTGTTAACTGCCAATTAACCTTAACATTGAGCACTCTGCATTATTAATATTACTTCCCCTTTCCAATGTATTTGTTTTCAAGACCTGTCACTTGCAGTAACATATTGTTACTTTTACTCCATAGTGTTTTCTGTTGCCATAGCAGGATATGACAGCACAACTATGAAATTAAAACAAATTCAAATTCAGGGATCAGAGTTACCTTCAGTGGTAAGATAAACTTTTTGCACAGCAAATGAAGTCACATACAGAGTGATAAATTTTAAAATGTTTTCATTTTGAGTATAAAAATTCAATGATTTGACTATTTTGGGGGGGCATTGAGAAAGGCTTAACTTTTATCCAACTGTATAGACTCAATATAAACATATAATGATCAATAGTTGACATGCATATTCCAGGCTGTCAACTGAGCTAACATTTTGGTTGAACATTTTTGATTACTTTTTCAAGTAAGGAAGAATTTCCTCCTGACATTTTCATCACCTCCCCAGCAGAGGCCATATTGGTATTTTAGTGAGCCTTGGCTTTTGTGTAACTATGACAAGGTTGATTTTACAGATCTCTTGCAATAATTGCAATATAGAATGGTATTTTTTTCTTTTTTTTATAATGAAATTGGTTATTTGGAGAGCAAGGTAGATACATAAATAAGAGCATTGGAGTGGAAGCCACTGGTTCTATCGTAGAATTTGTTTCAACCAATTTCAAGAATGGATGATAGTTAAATGACTATTGCATTGAACTGCTGGCAACTGTTTATAGATTCATATGATCATACTAAAACCTTGGGTGTGTGATGCGTAAGTGGCTAAAGTATATGGTTGGAGGCCACTGGATTTATCTGATTTAACCAATTCCAAGAAAGGATGATAGTTAAATGACTATCGCATGGAACTGGTGTCAATTGCGTTTATAGCTTTATCTGATTATACTAAAGCCTAAGATGTGTGATGCTTAAGTGACTAAAGTATAGGGCCACTGTATTTCTCTGATTCAACCAATTCTAAGAATAGATTATAGTTAAATGACAATTGCATTGAACTGCTGTCAACTGGATTTATAGTTTCATGTGATCATCCTAAAACCTAAGATGTGTGATATTTATGTGGCTAGATTATAGGGCCACTGGGTTTATCTGATTCATCCATCCCAAGAATTATTGATAGTTAAATGACTGAAGAAAACATGAATTCAAGCAATTCAAAGTAAGGGTTTTATATGATGTCAAAATTTATTATATAAGTCAATGTTTCCCAATAGAATTATTATTAAACAACTGATGTTAGAAAAAGTTTTAAAATATACTAAACAATGCAGAAAATGACACCAAAATCCAAAGGTGCATTGGAATAACAAAATATGATTTTCACAAGCTAAACAAAGTATAAAGAAACTGGAAATTTTCATTTGCAATAAAGAGTGCAGAAATGATATTTAAAGTCAACTCTCCTTTATGCAATGGTTGTTAAACTATTTCCTCACAAATGAAGAGGAGACAATAGAGATATGGTTCTACAGAAGAATACTGAGAATGTCATAGATGCATCATGTAAGCAGTGAGGAAGTTTTAAGGTAAATGGGAACAAAAAAGTAATTTATCCATTTTTTTTATAAATTATATAGAGTTGAAGAATAAGGGCCAGATAATGAGGAAAGAGGGCTTAGCAAATTTTGCATTAGCAGAACATACTGCAGGCAAGATGGATACAGTGAGTAACCAACCTAACAAGCTTATGTAAATCCATGTCGGAACAGGGTGTGGCAGTGGTAGGTAAAAAGACAAATTTAGCTTAAGCCTTTAGCATTCAACCCACCCAAACCTTCCCCTGAAAATATCAGTTCTTAATGTTCAACTTACCCCATGTATACTCTGCCATAATATATCATGACATCATTGCAAATAACATAGGAAGTCACACCAACAGAGAGACTTTGACCACAAACAGTGAGACTTTGAGAGCCAATATTGATAGGTTGAGTTAAAGCAGGTTGAATGCTAAATGGTGACAGTTACAGAGGACAGGAAGTTGTGGAGAGCCAAATTTCATCTTTCATACCTCTTGCTTATGGAACTCTCTTCCGGCTTCTTACTTTCCAGTCAACTTTGATCTTCAAAAATTTAAATGTAATGTCAGTCGTTATCTTTTGTCTTCTTAATCCCTGTTCTTTTATTGTCCTCTCTTAATGTTTTCCTTTTTTCATATTCTCTCACACTCATTAACCTCTTGCATCTTAGTGGCATTATTACCTTGTTTGGGGTGAAATGATTAAACCAAAAAAACGGCCATATCTCATAAAATAATAAATATGCTACATGCATTTCAGTCTATGATATCTTTTATTAGAAATATTCACAATAATTTATATGGTGATGTCAGATATTTTTAGGGATGAATGTACATGGACCTGATGGTTGGAGTTGATTGAGGTTGAGATCTTCATGGAAATAGTAAAGATAACTGCAGAGAATGAAGGCTTATGGCCTCATCACATTGAAACGCCAGTTCCCAAATGTACACTGAAGTTAAGCAATGTCAAGCCTGGTTCAGTACCTAGATGAGTGACCATTTAATAATACCAGGTGCTGTAAGCTTGGATGTGTATGTGTGGTGTAATGGATAATGGCTCAGAATTGTTACTTGGAGAGCTGAGTTCCAATTCCAGTTGCATTCATTATATTCACTTATGTGCAAATACCCTTTGATATGGTATGAATCCACCCCATATCTGCCCAGCTATGGGTTAATTAGTAAGACTTGTATTACTAAAACCATTATTATCTCAAAAAAATGTGTACAAGATATTTACATTTCAGCATTAAATAATCCATAGACTTTTGATATGCCACAAAACAAAACCAACCAACTAATGCTACATTGGGTTTGTTATATTCCCTTATGTGCAAATACCCTTTCAAAAGGTATGAATCCATATATTCTCCTCCAAACTATAGGTTAATTAGTAAGACTTATATAATTAAAGCATTATTATTGACCCTCAAAATTCTTATAATCTAAAAATATTTTCTGGTTTTAAATGGCCTGCAAAGGGTTGATAAACCATAGAAAATGACTTAATCATTTAATCTAATGCCTATATTCATACAAAACAATGTTCTGTAAAGCTAACAATTTCCCACCTTGGCATAAAGGATGCCAATTTAATGGAATAGTACCCAATATAAATCCAAAAGAAAACTTATGGTCCCTCATTAAAAGGAATATATATAAGAATGGAAAATTATTAGGTTGAGTCATAAATAATTTCCGTTTTTAGTTTATTAAATTTATTCCTCTAAAAAATTTACTATGACATTTTATTCAATTATATATATTCACTATTATTTGAAATAAGTTTGAATAAAATGTCATAGTAAATTTTTTGGAGGAATAAATTTAATAAACTAAAAACGGAAATTATTTATGACTCAACCTAATAATTTTCCATTCTTATATATATTCCTTTTAATGAGGGACCATAAGTTTTCTTTTTTTTTTTTCTTTTTTCTTTGATAGCTTTTGATATGAAAAATCTGGTTTTCATTAGAGAAAATTTTCCCATCAGCATTTTTCAGTGATCAAAAAAAGATAACTGCCTGGTTCAAGGTCAGGTGAATATAGTGATTGATGTATCTTATAGATGGTATAAAAGTTGCTAAAATGAGATATATTCTTATTTTTTTAATGTTTAATTTGGTGCCTACAAACTGCTTTGATGTTTCTAATATTATTAGGTTAAGCCTTAAATTTCCTTTTTTTGTTCATCAACTTTATTCTTCGAAAGAATAAAGTACAATTATATTTTATTCATTTATAAATTTGCCATTATTTGCAATGACTTGTCGCCACTATCAACCAGCTCTTCAATATCTTTTGAGTGTAAGGAAGAAGCAGTTGAAATTTATGAGACACCTAATGAGAAAGGAGGGTCCGGAGAATCTGATACTCACAGGTCGAATAGAGGGAAAGAGAGACAAGGGAGGACAACACATGATGTACCTGACAGGCTTAAGCAGAACGTGGTCTGGGTAAGTTGGCAGAGGCACAAAACTTATTGAGAGCTACAAGGGAAAGGGGAAGGTGGAGAGCCATGATTGTCTATGTCCTGAAAGGGCATGGCACATAAAAAGAAAAAGAGAATATATTCAAAGATCTCTGAGAAGCAATAAAAACTGTTGCCAGTAATATGAAAGCTGAAACAATAGATAAGTTAGATAGGTGAAAGATAGCTAACAGTCATAGAATATCAAGTAGTTTGTATGACTATGTCAAATAAAATACCAATTTATTACTATTTATACTATTTATGAGAAGATATTGTATGTTTCTGTAGCCTATAAATATATAAAAGCTGGCAAATCCCAAAACAAGTTACCAATTATAGATGAATCTGATTATAGATGACTTCAAGGATGGGGATAGTTAGATGACTAGAACATTAGATATGGTTGCTCTGTGTTTAGAGTATAATCTGAATAAACCAAATCTGAGGAAGAGTAGCAGATGGATTATTTAGGGCACTGGAGTTGGAGGCTACTGGGTCTATCTTTCAATCTAATTCAGCCAACTCTAAAGATAGATGATAGTTGAATAGCTCTAGACTGGAAACCTGTAGGTTCTTTGGTTTAAACTAATTTAACCAACTCCAGGGATGGGTGACATTTGTCTGTCTAGTGTGACAGCCGCCATATTTATAGTTTAATCTGATTCAATCAATTTCAAGGTTGGGTGATAGTTGAATGGATAGAGCTTTGGAACAGAGACCACTGAGTCCATTGTTCAAATTGAATCAACCAACTCCAAGAACAAGAAAGAATCATAGTTGAATAGCTAAATCATTGGATTGAAAGCAATGAGGTTTACAGTTGAATATTATTGAATCAACGAAGGATGGAAGTTATCTGAATGGTTAGAGAAAAGGATTAAATCTTATTGTATCTATAATTTGATCTGATTCACTGACATGAAAAGATGTGTGATAGTTGATAGTCTTTGAATATAGACCATTATGTCCAATATTCAATCTGATTGAACTAACTTTAAGGTTGGATAATATTTAAATGGAAAGAGTGATATCAACTGGGTCTAAAGTTAAGTTTGATTCATATGTTGAAGGATAGATGTGTGAAAAAATCACTAGACAAATCACTTTCCCATCACTAACATAGCTTCTCTTTGCCTTTTCTTTAAATATTTTCATAGTAATTGTTCTGAATTACCTTTCCTCTTTGGTACCTAAAGTTTATAAGTTTAAGAACAGTACAAGATTGGTAGCAAGGTCTAATCATTTTAAAGTTGAAATTGCTTGATGTAACCATAAGTTCTATGCTAAGTTTCTTCTCTCACACTTCTCACATGTGGAACTCTCTTCTGGCTGCTTGCTTTCCAGTCAACTTTGATGTTCAAAAATTTAAATGCAATGTCAATTGTTATTTTCTATCTTCTTAATTTAATAAACCTATACATTTATTGATCTCTCTTCTTAATGTTTTCTTTTTCTTATATTCTCTAACAGTAACACTTTGAGTCTTAGTGGCTTTATTGCCTTGCTTGGGGTGAAATGATTAAAAAAATCAGGTCTGGGTTCAGATATGATTAAAAACAAATTTGACAAGTTATATTTTCTCTTATTTAATCTGATCAAAAACTTGAGAAATCAATTTTAATTTTGGATGGGAAGCCTATTAAGTAAAAATTAAATAGAAATTATGTTCTGGCAGTGACTATAAGCTCATCAGAAATCACTCTATGATAGCAATACAAATATTTTGGACAATGCTTATATTCATTTCTAAAAGAATTTAGACACAGCATGGCTAATTACAAAAAGTTATTGAACTTATCTCTAATTCATATTAAAATGCATTCATGAAGAATTTTGATTCCACACAATATACTTCCTATATATATATATATATATATATATATATATATAAATGAGAGAGACAGAGACAGAATGATGCATTGTTGTAAGTAGTGTGTACAGGCTTGAGTACATTGCAAACAAATAGCTTGTTTTAGATTTAACTATATCATTTAGTAACAAAGAAGATCATTTTAAAGTAGGCTCGCAAACGCAGACACCTTTGAGTAGTTCATTTATAATCCATCCATTTAGTTGCTTCTAAGTGGTCACCTTTTATGCATGTGTATTCATAGTGAAATGACCTTCTGGAATTATATTTGGCATTTCAGTTTCCAAATATTGGTCAATGTTGGTCTGGTATTGACCAATAGTCACCTTTATCAACAAACCATGAGAAAGTCCATAATAACATTGCATTTTGGCTTGTGGCAGGGGATAGGCTTCTTTTTGTTGAAAATCACATGATGAATAAACTTCTGGCTTTTCTCCTAGTGTGTATTCATGCTGACAACATTGTCCATACTTGGCAACTGTTCAAGATTTTAGAATTGGTTCATACATGCAAATTTATGTGTGCAAAACAATGGTTCTCATAAATTGAATTCTTACTGTAACTGGTTCAGAAGCTTTCATAAAATCTGTCGACACAGCTTTGCTTTCATCAACTTCCTTACATAAACATTTATTAAATCCCTAATGACAGAAACAGAAATTGTCTCAAATTCTCAAACTGAGCTCTTTTCATTATTCAATAGATGATTGACTAGTATGCTATATCTTGGTTGTTTTGATTATAACATTTTAGTCAGTGCATCCTCTGGTCTTCTTAATGACATTTCAAGTTCTGAAATTAAATCTCATCATTATTTCAGTTATATATGCCTGAATAAATTATATCTACAGGGTGATTGAAAAGTAACTCCCCATTTTAAAATACTTATAATTTATTTATTAACTATAATTTTTACAAGAAATAGATAAGAGAGGAAAGCGTTTAGCATGAGGTTTTATTTAAAAGTCAATATGGGCACCAGATTTTGCTACCAGCTTTTTGAGCTGCCCAGGAATAGTGCCAACTGATTTCACCAGAAACTCTTGTGGTATGGAAGACATAACTTCTTGTATTTGCCCTTCAAGTTCTTCCAAAGTCTTGCTTTGGCATAGTAGACTTGCTCCTGTATATACATTTTACATATTAATATGTCTATTTGATATTTTACGACCTTTATCAATCTTTTACCTACTAAGCTTAAAGTTTTTACTCTTTCAAGAAATTTCAAGTTGTGAAATCGTTTTTTTATCATTCAATATATAATTAAGCCTAGTATCTTTATCTTGATTGTTTTGATCATGACATTTTGGTCGTTGCATCCTTTGACTTTCATACCAGTATTTAAAATTCTGAAAGCCAGTCTTATCATTATTTCAAGAATTATTTAACACAAAGCTCTGACCAAGGAACTCTCCTGCCTTGCTTCATGTTTTCTGGAGGCCCTGTCATTATGTTGTGATTCATTTGGTTCACTATCATTGTCTCTTAATCTTATTTATCACAGTGTTATAAATAGTGTCTGCTCTGGCCTTTCTCAATATTGTGCAAAATATTTTTCAGCTTTAAATAACATTCAAAGGGTTGATAAGCTGTTAAAAAATTAATATTTATATAAGACAATTTGGAAAACTTTTATATTTTGCAGATCGATCAGCATAATCAGAAAAGTGGATTTTATTTGAAACTCAAAGTTCTTGACAAAATCCAAAGAAGGATCTGCAATCTAATCGATCCTGACATTTTGACTTCAGTCACTTTCTCACTGATGCAATGTGGCATCCCTATGTCTTTTCTACAAATATTTTCTTGGTAACTGTTCTGATGAGCTCCCCCCCCCCAGTGCCTCGACTATATGAATTTAAGCATGCTACTAGATTGGCATCTAGGTCCCACCCTTTTACTGTTGATATGCAAAATGCAACCGCCACTTCTACTCCAACAGTTTCTTTTCTCGCACTTCCCAACCGTGAAATTCCCTTCTGTTTATTTGCTTCCCTGATAATGACAATCTTCAAAATTTTAAATGCAACATCAATTGTCATGTCCTATCTTCTTGAATCTCGTTCATCTTTTAGGCTTTTTCCTCAATCCCCACAATACCCAGTATTTTCTTTCACTTTTTGTAACCCCCTGTGCACTGATGGCATTTCTGCCTTGCTTGGGGTGAAATGATTAAAAAAAAAAAGAAAAAATGTATCTACTTAACAAAACAGAATCTGATTTATGTTAATAGTATGAATGCTTGAATGTTGTTTTATTTTTCTGTAGTAAGGTTCACCCTGTAAAAGGCCCAGGAGCTACTTAAGGTAGAGGGTTACACTAATGGGTAGTTTATATGGATAGGAGGGGAAGATAACAGTTGACTCTAGACTTGAACATGTTAAGATTGTAGTGATTGGGGAAACATCCTCTTGGGAGTCTGTTCTATAGGGCAGTGGGTTTTTGGGAAGAATCCATTTGTGTAGAAATTACTTCTCATTGAGCGAATATAGGTGGTTTGCTACTATGTAAGTGGCATGGCAGGTCCTAGCTATGAAGATCAGACCTGGTGGAACAAGGAGATGCAGTTTATCAAAGCACTTTCCATGGAAGTAGCGATAAAGCAGTGAGAAGCTTGCCATATCCCGCCTGTGAGAGAGATGTTGAAGGATAGAACTATTTCTTCTCTAACAAGTACTTAAAGACACTTTTGAACTTTATCAAGACTGGAAATTGAGGAGTGGGCAGCTCCTGCTCAAATATGGCAACAGTACTCCATTTTTGGTCTGATGGCTCTTCTAAGGTTTGAGGATAGCATGTTTATCATTTTTTAAATTAGATGTTACTAATTTCAGCTTGGTTTTTGTATCCCATATTATTTAACATGGTTTTGGTAAGAACAGGTGATAAACTGTAGTGGCCCAGTCTTATATTAGGAATTTATGCATTATGGTGCTTTCAATGTATCTTTAAGTAAACTATATTCATTTTTATTAAAACAGCAATATCCTCATCTTTACTGTTTTAGGAGGCATGGTGGAGTAATGGATAGCAGCTTGGATTGAGTAATCGGAGAGCCGAGTTCGAATTCCAGTTGAATCCATTATGTTCACTTACGTGCTAATACCCTTGGGAAAGGTGTGAATCCTCTTCTTCTCCCTCCAGCTATGGGTAAATAGCAGGACAGACTGGCGTCTATAGCCTTGGATGGCAACTTGGCTAGGAGAAGGAAAACTCTGAATTCAAAACCTGCGGAGGGACATTTGGGGACCTTGTGGCATGTAGTGCACCAGGTCTCTGTATTCGGCCCTTCAAAAAGTGTGGATGGTCCTGCACGAAACCTTCACCACTATAATCAAATCTCATCTGCTATACATGTGGTTGGGAACCACTTGTGAATTCCAAATTCCCATGAAACTCCAATATTGGAGCCGGCTCAACCCACCCTGGGTGAATGCCATTACAGATAAAGGTAGGGGGCTTTACTGTTTTAAGTTTAACAACATTTCAACTAATGGGTTCTTTAGCTTTCCTTATTTGTGTATGCTATCTAGTGTATTTAATTTCATCAACTCTTTAACCCATAGCAGTATCCATTTAATTATTGCACATGGTTCAAATTATGATAGAAGCAGCTGTTATTATTTTTGTCTTTATCTTTTGTAACAGGCATGAACTTGACTTTCCTTGCAGTCTTTCCCATTATCAAAAATCTTGACCATGATTATCTCAGCTTGTCACTTTCCCACGCCCATAAGGTTCTCTTTGCCTTTTCTATAAATATTTTCAATTGTAATTGTTTGGATGATCTCTTTGCTATGACACTTAGACTCAGTGCAGTACTAGACTGGTGATGAGGTTTCACCAATTTACACTTGAGTTGGCTAGATGTAAGCATAAATTCTATGTTAATAGTTTATTTTCTCGCACTTCTCCCTTGTGGAATTCCCAGTTTCATGCTTTCCAGCCAACTTTAATCTGCAAAAATTTAAATGCAATGCCAATCACTATCTGCTGTCCTCTCAATTATTCTTCTTCTGTTCTCACTCATTAGCAATTTTCCTGTTTCTAACTCTTCCACACCCAGTAACTCCTTCTATCTTAGTGGCTTTACTGCTTTGCTTGGGGTGAACTTGATTAAAAAAATAAGTAAATAGCATCAATGATCGTACTGAGATAATAAATGGTAATATTAGGTTGGTGCAAAAATAATTTCGTTTTTTAACATATGTTACTATGTGAGAAAACAAAATTATTTTTGCACCAACCTAATAGAATGCAAACATCATACTTTATAATTATTTAATTTTTGCTGTTTTTCTTTTTTTTTCTTTTTTACTAATGTTCACTCTATACAAAGCCTAAGAGCCACTCAAGGTAGAGGGTTAGAAAGTAGTTTGTTGTGTGAGCAGTAAGAGGCAAGAGGCACATTTTATGAAGATATAGGAGAAAGATAACAGTTAAAACTAAACATGAATAAATTAAGATTGTAGTAGTCAGGAAAGTATCCTGTTGGGAGTCATTTCCACAAAGTAGCAGTTCATGGGAAGAAGCTGTTTGAGTGGAACTTCTCAAATTCTTTTTCTCTGGTATTTTAAAGTCACTGAGCTTTTAACCTTAAACAAGAAACTGGTTTGTCAAATGATTTCTAATTAAATGCAAAGCATCAAAGAATTGTACATACAGAAGCACAGATCTTATGTTACAGGAAAAGTAAATCTGTTATTTTTTTGTTAGTTTATTTATTTTATTTATTTTTGTTTCTGAAACCTAAAGTATAGCCATTAGCAATAGCAACCACTGTAGATGTAACCTATAAATTCATGACATCAGTATCAACCAAGTACAGTGTTTTAAGAAACAATTGAAAATGCAATACAGAAATCTGAAGGAGGATTGGAATAGAAAAAGATGCCTTCTGAAAGCTAAATAAAATATTAAAAAACAGGTAAATTTTTGGTCTATATTTGTGAGAGAAGGTATTGTAATTATTTACACTATTTACATTGTTTGGACTGTTATCCTCATCTTCGTTGTCATATTGTTCTAGTTCCATATACCATACATCTTCCAGCTGTCTCAGTAACAGTTATCTCCCTATACTCAACTCTCCAAGTTTTTGTTCATGTCAGCTGTGGCCAGGTATTGGACTCACAACTGTTTGGGTCAAGTCACTGGATTTAACCAACACTTTTATCCACTAATCCTTGTGTCTTTGAGGAAGTGGTATGGCATGTAGAACTAGAACAATCTTCTCTAGTGAACAAAATAAAGAATTCAGTTCAAAATTCTAGTCTTCTGAAGAAGGCCGGAGTGTACAAAGATGAGGACAACAGTTGGAACACTGTAAATAGTGTAAAAGAGAAATTTCATTAGAAACAAAGAAGAGTGCTAAAATGATATGTAATAGTAATGCTCCAATCTTTTGAACAGGAGTAGAAGTTTATCCCGTGTTTCCTATTTAGGATGGCTTTCTGGTTCCTTCTAAATTCTTCTTCAACACTCTTTTTCTAACATCTCTGCCTAAACTCTGAAATATATGCTGTTATTTATTGGATTTCTGGTTCCTTCTAAAGTTTTTTTTCTTCTCTTTCACTTCCAGTACTTCCTTACATCTTAGTAGCATTATTGCCTTGATTGGGGTTAAATTGACTAAAAAAGAAACATAGCAATAAATGCTGGACAATTTCTTGAAGAGAAAATTTTAACATTGAACAAAGTCTGACTTGCAACTGAATGATGAAAGATTTCAATCTCAAACACTCCAGAAATCAGCACCAAAGCAAATGTCAGTGTCAAGTAGTGGTCATTTTATATTAACAAGGAAAATTTGGCACAAACTTAAAGGGCCTACCAGTTTTCCAAGAACATCAGCATTTAAAGTTTTTGCATTTTCATTGGGCTTAACTGCTGTAAGTTATCTACAAATGTATTAATGATTAGAGTGCATCTATTTTCTATGCATATAATGATACCGAATTTCTCAGGTCTTTAAGAACATGTCTTTTAATAATTCTTCTAACTTGTCCTGATTATCATTTCTTTTTCTTATTTTTATCATTTCAGCCCAAACAAGGCCATTATTGTGCAGGAATAACTGAGCGGGAAAGAATAAAAGAAAAAACCTTATTAAGGAGCAAGAACAATAAAGGAACAGAATTTAAAAGGGCAGATGATAACGATTGACATTGCATTTAAATTATGGAAGATCAAAGATGACTGGAAAGCAAGAAGCTGGAAGAGAGTTCCATAAGTGATAAGTGCAAGAAAAGAAATGGTCAGAATAGAAAGTATGGTTACATTTAGCCATTTCAACTGGAAAATGATGAGATCTTGCTGCTAATCCAATAATGCATTTAAATTCATAGTCTCTCTAGCTACCACAGGGGAAAGTAATATTTATTTTGTAAGATACAAGGTCAAAAAGGGGGATGGGAAAGGCTTGTCTTTAATCTGCCTCATAATTAAACTTAGCTAGCCACAATTACCGACCCAACTGTACCACAGAATTCCTTACACCAAAAGAAAAAAAAAAATTTTTACTTACCATTCTCACCAAAGACACCACAATACCTTAAGTTTCGATGAAGTCCTAACTAGTTCCCATATGTACAATTTTTGTCTGGGGAGGGGATAAAACAAAAAAACTTGAGGAAAGTTCATCATTGTGAAAGTATTTATATTAGGTTGGTGCAAAAATAATATCGTTTTTTGACGTATTTTTTAACGTCAAAAAACGATATTATTTTTGCACCAACCTAATAGAAAAGCATAGGGAGACTACATTACAGGGGTTTTCTTTTCAGATAAATGATGATAAACACTGAGCAGCCATAAAGGCAGAGCATCATAGTTTAGAGATGGCTGACTTCCTGAACATTGCATGTTCATTTGTTCACAAAGTTCCGGATGCTGCTGATGGGAATTCAACAGCAGTAGCCAAATGTAAAATGCCTGCTAAGTGTTCTAAATACCATCAGATCACCCAAATGTGTACAAAAGGTGCAGAATATTATTTGGTTGGTGCAAAAATAATGTCGTTTTCTCACATATGTTACTATGTGAGAAAAACGACATTATTTTTGCACCAACCTAATACCAATAAGAATCACAGAATTGCTCATGAGCTCAAAGCTTCAAGGCGCTCTACAGAAAGAATTGTGCATGAGGGTCTTTGATACATGCCATATATTCATGCCTGCAGAGACAAAAGATAACCATCTAATCCATCAACTACTTGTTCCTCAAATTTAAACATCAAAAGACTGGAATGCTTTGGTTTTTCTCTGCTGAAAAAAACTTTGATCTGGACCAAAGGTCAACAAAATGCCAACCAAAGAAATGATAGATGGTTATGAAAAGATCCTAAGGACATTCCGACGGTCATGTATACAAAGTTCCCTGCAACTATGATGGTTCTGAAAGTCATAAGCAACAAGAGAAATGTTATACCTCCTCATTTCTTTCTTCAGGGCTTAAGGATCAATACTGCTGACTATAAGAAGGTGTTGGAGAGGGTTGTGAGGCCTTGGATAGAAAGTGTGACCATAGGAAAACACCTATCAATAAGACTGCATCATCTCATAAGGTCAAGATAACACAAGAATGAATGATTTACAATCTCTACGATCACATCACCTCACCAAACATATGGCTTTCTACCTCTCCAGATCTGATTCCATCGTATTACTATGTATGGAGTGTCATCGAGAGAGAAGTCAGTCAACACCCAATAACACCATAAAATCTCTGAAAAACATAACTATGTTAAAATCTAAATATACAATTAAAATTCATTTAGAAACAGCAATTATATAATCAATGTTTTACCTTGTTCGATTATATCAGAATATTTTTATTTATTGTTCTTTTTTTCTTTTTTATGCAGATATTTTCCAATAATAGTGGAATGAGTAGAGCATTGGACTGGAAACCAGTGAGTTCATCATTCAGTTTGTTTCATGCAACCCCAAATATGGATAATATTTGGGCTTGTAGCATAACTCTGATTCAACTAATTACATGGATGACAGTTGAATGAGTAGAGCACTGAAATGGAGGCTGCTGGGTTTATAGATGAATCTGATTTAAGTTATTTCAAGGATGGTTATAGTTGAATTATTTTGAGCTCTATTTTTACAATGATGTTCACCCTGTACAAGACCAAAGAGCTACTCAAGGTACAGGGTTACAGAATATAAAATACCACCTCAAGCAAGGGAATAATGCTATCAAGATGCAAGAGGTTACCTGATGTCAATGAGAAGGAAAATATTTTAGAAGGACCTGGAAACCCATTCCTAAAAAAGAAACAAGAAATAAATCACTACTCCTGTTCAGAAGACTAGGGAGGAGTGTAAACTGGACAATAAGTGAACCTATCTACTCCTATTTAGGAAAAGAAAATAAATAAATAGTAAATAAAATTTCAAAGTTTTAGGCATTAAAAGTATACAGTTGAAGTGGATTTTAGTTTTGTTTGGGTTATTTCATTTTATGGCATATCAACTTCAATGGGTTATTTAATTCCAACAAGATTTTTAGGATGGGTTCATATGAACAGAATAAGTATTTGTAAGAAATCAGTTTGTAGATGAGGTTACACTGACATGTTTTTGTAGAGAGTCAAATGTATTGCTGGTATATTTTTTCTTCCAAAATTTATTGGTGGCATTTTTACTATATTAATCTATTTTTACACTTTCATAGTGTTTTGATCCCAATTTGGTGGGGGTTAACTATTTACTCATAGCTTGGACCCTTACAGGACCATGAAAGACGAGGAATTAAGAGGTAGTTTCATGCTCCTCACACTGCAAGATGTAGTTTATCATCATACCCAGGATGCAAAGTAGATTTTAGAAGAAACCAGAAACCCAATCCTAAGCAGAAAGTTAACGAGTAAATATCTACTCCTGTTTAAAAGACCATGGAGTATGGTGAACTAGATGATAAGGGAACAAAAAGGTTACTCTGCGCTTCTTCCTTTTCCATGTTGATATCCACAATACAACTTGCTCATCCATTTTTACTCTTAGAGAAAATATAAACATGCAGATATTCAGATTATGACCAATTTCTTCTTCCTCTTTGTTTTGTAAGATTAGTCATTGATAGTAAATTAGTTTCTTTTGGGAGAAAATTATCCACCACTTTCTAATTAGTTATGTACATATATTAGTAGACAACAAACTGTTGTCAGGGAAGTAAGTTGTAATGCAATGAGAATTATTATTATTGGGAGGAATCTTGTACATCTTGAGTACATAAAGTTCTTATTTCTTTGCATGCAGCATAATTCTTGGAGAGTTGTTTTTCAATTTATCGCAGAAAGAAGTGAACATAAATTATGTAGGAGAAACTTGTGTTTTAATTACTTTTTTCGGCATTTGCTATTACATTTCCAGATTTCGTTCTCTAATTACTTTTGCCTGCAAATTCCTTCATCTTTCTGCAGGGCAAAGTTCCATATTCTCACTTCACCTATGATTATTTATTTCTTGTCTTTAAACTTATATATACGATTTTTGAGTTTTTTTTGCTTTTTTTCAATTTGCTTTTTCTTCTATGCCTTTGTATATTTTTAAAGCAGCTTCAATGACAAGTCACCTGCTTCCATTTTCTTTGGGAATAACCTTATTTGTAAAATAAGTCTTGAAGCAATCTAAAGCAGCCACTCTCTTGAGTTTCTGTTTGAGTTGGTGCTTACAGATACAAACAACTGAAAATTCTTAGTAGTAAATAAGCGTTAAACTCTTTTGATATTTGTTATTATAAATTTAAAAATATTTATTGAGTTTGAGCTGATAGCAACTAGACACTAAAAACACTCAATATATTCAATAACAGTAAATGAAGCCAAGCAAACATAACCACCAAAAGAATATGACAGTAATTTATCTTATTATAAATTTTAAAGAGGTTTTATTGAGCTGATAGTAATTGAATTGAAAATATTCAGTACATTCATTAACAGAAAATGGCGTCAATTAAATTTGAACCTCCAAAAGAAGATGACACTAGTTTATTTTTTATTGTAATTTCTAAAGATATTTATTGAGTTTGTTATATTCCACTTCAAACTAGGTCTCTTTCTGATTCACTCTACATCAAAACCTGTCAACCAGATTTGAACACTGAGAAAGCAAAAATAAAAAAGTCACTCTCTATGGAGGGACTCTCAGCAACACATCCAGCTCACAAATCAAATCGCTTCTAAAAAAATATATATAGAATACAATATAAATAGAACCAACCATGAATGTTGACACTAAAGCAAAAAGCATGACAAAAAACAGAGTCATGATCCACCTCAAACACTTTTAAGAAATCCACTCATGACACTGTCAGTGTTCAAAGACTGCCGGCAAGCTGTCAACCTTACCACCAGTGACCTTGGTCAACTGACCCAACACATGCATCAACTCCAGGCCCTACTGACTATCCCCTTCCTCCAAGTCACATCCCTCACCCACAAAATGATATTCTGCCTTCATCTTCTATATCTGCAATACAAAAATTTTATCTTAATTCATGTTTTTTTTCTTTCTACCTTACTGGCAGTACTTTGTTATTTCATTTGTTCTCCCATCCAACCAGAATCGGAAAATGACAAGTTTTAGCTTATAGCCACTGGATATCAAAAACACTCCATTCAATAACAGCAAATGGAGCCAATTAAACTCAGACCTCCAAAAGTAGATGATAGTAGTTTATATATTATGTTTTTACTATTCAATAGCATCAACAGCACAAAGCTGGGAAATTTTTGATAGTCATCCATTTAGACATTTTTGTTTGGCTCTTACTAATACCCCAAATCACAATGATAAAAGGATGCAATGCTGGTTGATTGCTTGAATGAACTCATAAACCTAAGTGTTAATCACTTTTGCTGCTAACATTTGTCTTGAATTAGTTGACATGTATTTATTTTCCTTTAAAATATATGATGGAGATACTGACAGAGAACCTTGTACTAAGGCAATACAAAAGACACTAGATTTATCCCTTAATTGTACATTTTCCAAGTGCAAAAATGTCTTGGCAAGAAATAGAGCAAAAAGATGTTAAAAACCAACTGGTTTTGATACAGTCTGCTTTGCCATAGGAAAAAATTTAATCCTATTAATCATGTGCATAAGGAAAAGAATCTCAATATGTTTTCACCTTCAGAAGTTGTTCTCTCTTCAAACAATATATACTATAAATTCAGATTTTAGCTCAGAATTTTTATCTCCATTCTCATTATTGCTTCCCCTTTATTGCTTTTAAAGTCAAAAACAAAGATGAAGAAAATGACAGAAGGTTCCAATGCTAAATGCTTTCTAGTTATTCAGAGGGATCACTTCATTAATTTTGTGAAGGCAAATTTAGAAAATTTACTGTAGATAATTTTCTTGTAAAACAGCTCATGTGGAGTCTGGAGGCAGTTTCTATTTTAACTGGTCTTCTTTCTTAGAATAATTCTGCATTTGGATTTTGCCTCAGGATGGGAAGAAAAGTCAAGAATCAAACAGAACCTTTTACTTTTCAATTAACAAATCTTCACTTCAAAATCAAACTTCCAGCGGATTGGGTAACAAATGGTTTTGTATTGAGAATTTAAACTATCAAATCTTCAACTGCTTCACATCATCTCAATTTAATCCTTCCAGATGATGGTGATACTGATAGAAAAACTTGCATTCAAGGCATACAAGACATTGGCTTTACCCTTTCATTGTATATTTGCCAAACATAAAAATGTCTTAACTAGAAATGGGGTAAGAAACTGTAAACACCAACTGATTTTTGTTATCGTCTATTTTCCACAAGAAAACAATAATCTAGTTAATCTTGAGCTTAGGAAAGAATAATCTTCCATCAGTTGTCATCTCTTCAAACAACAAAGGCTACAAATTCAGATCTTTGCTTAGAATTTTTATCCCTCTTTTCATCATTGCTTCCTGTAGTATTTATTTCCAACTCTGTTCAAGAATGACAAAATGACAGAATATTTCAATACTAAATGCTTTCTAGTAAATTTTAGGGTTGGCTTCATTAATTTTCACAAATTCCTTAATTTGCTCTAGATAATGTTCTTCCTAATCAACTCAAGATCTCATGTGAGAATTTGGAAGTAATTTCTATTTTAACTGGTCATTTTTTTTTCAGAATAATTTTGTATTTGGATTTTTCCTCAGGAAGTAAAGAAAAGGTAAATAATAAAAAAGAAATTTTGATTTTCAATTATTTAATTTACATTTATAAATGATTCAAAATTCCATCAGATCAGGCATAAAATGGTTTTGTATTGAGAATTCAAACTATCAAATCTTCAATGGCTTTACATTAGTTCAATTTTAGCATTTCCAATCATAAGCAGAATTAAAACATAATTCCATCCAATTATTACTTGTTAACAATAACTCTAAGTTTTGTATGACATCAGCTGTCGTCCAAATTGTTGATAAGTAAATTAACTTTGGGTTATCAATTTGCAGGAAAATGAGAATTATTTTACTTTGAGATTTCATTGTTTCTCATATTAGAAATTGAATTATACCAGATAATAAAGTGCATCTGTAAATTGGTTTTCTTCATTTCAAGCATGAATTTCATAGACAACAATATAAGAGGCAAGATTGGCACTGATCTGGCATCTCATTTACAGTTGCTCTCTCACAGATGTGCCATTGCTGCTCTCTGTCTTTTCTACAAATACTTTCATGGTAACTGCTCCGATGAGTTACTTTCGCTCATTCCCAGACTGCATGAATTTAAATGTGCTACTAGGTTGGCATCTCAGTCCCAACCGTCAAAACAGTTAAATGTAGCCATCTCTTTATTTTAACAACTTCTTAAATCACACTTCCTGACAGTGAAACTCCCTTTCTCTTACTTGCTTCCTTGATAGCTATAATTTCCAAATATTCAAATGCAATGCCAATCAACATCTCCAGATGCCTTGATCTATTACTCGTCCTTCTCTTCATCCTTTCCTCTATCATGCCTCTTTACAATTGGTCCCACTCTCTGTAATCCCTTACGCGCTAGTGGCACTCCTGCATTGCTTGAGGTGAAATGTTTAAAAAAAAAACAAAAAAACACCACATTTGATGTATGTTTAAGAGATTAATTTTAATAATTAAGAACATTAAGAAACTATTATCAAGAATAAAAAACTATTTTCACCAAGATTTATAATGTACTCCCACTAACAAATCCAATTAAATCTTCATTCAAACTGCTAGTAATCTTGATATATTTGGGAAAGATATTGGAATAATCCAGAACCTACGCTGTGAAGAAACCACCTATATATGTATATAAAATGAATTCAATAAATATATGATAATAGAAAGAGGTTTAAGACAAGTATATATCTTCTCATTAGATTTATTCAATCTATACAGAGAAACAATTCTGAATGAATTAGAAGTCCAATCTGAATTCATTATTGGTAGCCACAATCTGAACAACATAAAATATGCAGATGACACAGTTTTGACAGCAGACATGGAAAGAAAACTACATGAACTCCTACAGAAGGTAGAGAAGGAAATTGAGAAGAAAGGATTAAATATCAGTTACAAAAAGACTGAATACATGGTTGTTAGTAAAAGAAACAGCCCAAAATGCAAATTATAAATTGGAAATATCAAAATCAAAAAGGTGCAACTATTTAAATATCTGGGAAGTGTTTATCCAAAGGTGCACTGGGATATCAAAAGATGCTATCAAAAAGCCAAGTAAAGTATTTAAAAAAAAAATTCTTTAGAAACAAAGAAATGATTACTGAAGAGTTACATAATATCACTCCTGCAATATGGCAGTGAATACTGGAAAATCTTCTCCAAGACAAAGAAGAGACTTGTAGCAAAAGAAATATGGTTCTGCAGCATGATGCTGAGAATACCATCTACCAAACATTTGAGCAATAACAAAGTTTTAGAAAAACAAAAAGAACACTTATAATTAATAGCAGGAAGCGATAGTTGAAATTTGTTGGATATATAATGGGGGAAGAAGGCTTGGTAAATCTGATACTCAGAGGACATACTGAAGGCAAGTAGGACAGAGGAAAATAACACATAAACTACCTAACGAGCTTGATTAGATGGATGGCAGAACAAGGTTTGGGAGAGATAAAAAAGACAAAATTTATTAAGAGCTACAAAGGACAGGACATTGTGGAGAGCTATGATCACCAACGTCCTGACAGTACAAGGCTCATAGAAGATTTTACTTATTTTCATATGCATTTGACTTGCATCAAATGACTGACAATTATTTTAAATAGCATAACATTGTAACTACTACGACTGTAGTTTTGTATTGATAATTTTTAGTTTGAAAGCAAATTATTACTTGATAAGGGATTTGCTGGTTTCACTAAAACAGAATTATGAATTGAATGAGTTTTACATTGAACATCTGCCAACTGAATTTATAGCCTACTTTATTAACAATTCTTATCTCATAATAAAATTTCTGTTCTTATTAGTAAAACATTAAAATATTCTCACTTAGAAATTGTTGTATCTTGTTTGACTCTTACTTGTGCTATGTGAAAGATGATCGGAATTTGCTTAAAAAGAGATTCTTGTTAATACTTAGAGTATTTTTAATTGTAGAAATCCTAAAAATAGTTTGGTAAATGAGTTCTTATACCATGGACCAAACATGTGAGTAACATCAAAGGTTTAGAAAAAATGGAAACAAAAATGACACTTACACTTCACATCAGAAAGAAGCAGTTGAAATTTCCAGGGTACATAATGAGGAAAGAGGGCTTGGAAAATTTGATACTCATAGGGTATAGCAGTGGCGTAGCTAGAGTAAACGTCACCTGGGATGGTCCGCTGAAATGTCACCTGAATGACACCGATTCACCCTATGCTGAATGGTTAGCTGTAGCTAAATTTTCATACATGCTCTACTTCTACTTTACTCTACTGACCGGTACGTTACTGTTTACATGTATGATCCAAGACAAAATCCAATACCACAAAATAATCAGTTCAAATCAAAAGCTGAAAACATTGCTATTTTTCCTACTCACAAATTTCCCGACAATTTATTAGAAAATTTCTGACAGGGGGACAAAACTGGTGGGATCATAAATTATTTCTGCAAAACCCTGTGTCTCCACCACTGTTTTCAGACTATTTTTGGCACCTTAGCCTGGTTGAAAAATTTTCTTGGTGCTGGCACTCGGGGCGGTCCGCCCCCCTCGCACCCCCTTAGCTATGCCACTGGGGTAGAGTGAAGCCTAGAGGGACAGTGGAAAACAACATATAACCTACCTCGCAAGCATGAGTAAATGGATGGCAGCACAGAGTTTAGGAGAGATCAAATTTATTGGAAACTACAAAGGACAAGAAATTGTGGAGAGCCATGATCGCCAACATCCTGACGGTACATAGCACATAGAATAAGATTTTATCTTACTTTGCATATTTATTTGACTTGCATCTAATCATTGACTGAAAATTATTTTGAATAGGATGACATCACAATTCCTGCTACGATAGTGATGGATTGATTATTTGCAGATTGAAAGCGAATTATTACTTGATAACAGCTTTACTGGTTTGACTAAAACTGAATTATGAATTGAATGAGATTTACTTTGAACATTGTCATGATTGCCCATGTCTTCAAGGGACATGGCATATAGATGAAGAACTAGTTTCACGAAGCTTCATATATAATTTATCCAAATATAATTCTTCTTTTTAATTCTGTTTTTTCTTATGAATTCCTTGTAGATTGAGGAGTCAAAGAAATGAATCCAAATTTCCAACAAGTTCATTACATTCACTTACATGATAATATACTTGGGAAAGGTATGAATCCATCTCTTCTCCTACCCAGTCCAGCTATGGGTAAACTAGCAGGACAGGCTGCTTAAAAGTGTGTAGACACATGACTGGTGACCACTTGTGAATCCAAATTCCCATTGAAACTGCTACTATAGATTTGCACATCCAAATGAAGATGATCTCTGCTACAGTTTTTGTTCAGATGCAGTAAAGTTTGTTTGACAGTGCCAGTTCAACTAATCTGGTGAATGCTGGTACAGGTATATACATTACGTACATGCCTTGGTTGGCAACTAGTCTAGAAGAAGGAAACTCTGAATTCAAACTGGATTGCACTATCCTAAAGTGTGTATAAATCTAGCTGGAGAGTGCTTGTGGATCCAAATTCCCACTGAAAATCCTACAATGGATTTGCACATCCAAATGAATATGATTTCTACTATACTTGCTCAGTTTTTGTTCAGATGCAGTGAGTTTGTTTGATGGAGCTGGTTCAGATAACTGGGTGAATACCAAAACAAGTACAGTGTTGTGAAAAAAATTCAGGCAAATTGTTTTAATTCAATATAAACTTTATTATGTTAACTGTACTTTATCTTTAAAATTTTTTCGGGTCATAACAAATGTAGTTTCTATTTTTTGAAATTCACAAAGTAAATATATTCACTTCATTTAATCATGAGATAATTTACACTGATAGGAGATGGAAATCAAACTCGTTAGTTTTAGCATTGATTATTCTCTTGACAAACATGGAACCACCTCTTAATTGTTGTTGTTCTCAGGTCCACTATGACTAAGGGTGGTAACACCTGTTGGGGTCCAAGCTATGAACAAATAATGAATGGACAAACAAAAACAAAACACTATGAAAGTATAAACATACATTTTTATAGTAAAAATACCAGTAATACATTTTTATATAAAATTGACCAACACATATTTATAGTAAAATGACCAATAATACATTTTTAAAACAAAATGACCAACAATACATTTTATCTGTAGTTTGTATAGAATTCTGTTCAAAATATATTTAATTGAAGCCATAAAATTGTGCTCAAAATATTTAGATTTTGAATTTAAATAACCCATAGAGGTGTTGATATGCCACTAAACAAAATCAAACAGCCAACATGAACGAACTTTCATGGCATTAATACATATAAGATCCTACAATTACTTAAAGAAATCAAACTCTATTCCAAAATATACTACAGCATAAAACATACATATGACCACCTCAAGTAATTATGTTGACACAAACATGTAAATGCACAAAAGCTGAGTATCAGCTATCAATTATGAAAGCAGAATAGCATATATCATATTTTTATTACTTCAAAGATCTCAAGAAAATTAAATTGTGGCATTAAATGACCTATAAGGAGATGATATGCTGTTAAACAAACAAATCAACGTTCCTCTGAAGAATATGTAGCTCTAGTGCAGTAAACTGAGGGTCTTGAAAAGAGTGCATTGTACTGATAGCTGGACAATGAAAAGTGTCACAGAGGAGGAAAATCGCTCTGGATTCATGAAATATCAACAAAATACCACTAGTTTTTGGTATTAAATGACCCATAAGGTGTTGATATGCCATTAAACAGATAAATCAATCAATCAGAATAAGATATTTATGAGGCACACTAATATATAGACTTGTGTCAGTCAATAAACTAAACTTTGTAATTACCTACAAATAACAGAGAATGAAATCTATTTCCTGTTCATTGCCTCAAACATTTGTGAAGAAGGATTTAAAAAAAAAAAGATCAAATGAAAATCCATAATGCAAAATATTCCATCAAAATCTAATGCTCCACATCAACACAGCTCTCTGCCAAATTTATCTCATCTAACTTAATAAATATTTATACACTATTTTATGGGAGAGACTATCAGTATATTTATCCAGACATCTTATGACTTTTATGGCTTGGTTTTAATACTGTATATACTCACATATCATGCAACTTTTGAAGACGTAATTTTGAAGCTAATTTTAAGGTGGTCATATCATACATGAGATATAAAATCAGTGTATGTACTGCTGGCCCTGGTTATGCTGCTGACCAAATTATATATCCATTTACTGTAGTCAAAAGGACAGCTGTAATTAAAATAAATATCGCATGTTACTTGAGCATATACAGTATATGCCTTATTACTGAGCAAATAATAAAAACTTTAGTTAAAAGAAATACCATCTGACCAAAAAGCCAAATGTCTTGAACTAAATTTAAGGCTAATTATCTCAAGAGATCAAAAAAAATGAATAGAAAATGTAACTGTAAGTTACATTCTAGCAGTTTCTGTTTAATGTCGATAAATAAGGTTTGTACAAAATATTCTTTTTCATTAAAAGTCTTTGGTTGTTGCTACTCATGTTCAGTTGTTAATTATTATTTATTTTAACTCCTTCTCCAGCATAGATGTGTATATACGTTTTTACTGAAAATGTCTTTTTCAGACATGGATGAATGAACATGTCCAAAACATAACATTCAAAAACCAGCTACAGATGTGTTTATACATCAACCTTATTCATTTTATGCCCTTCTGAGCTTGAAACAAGTCCAATTGTCAACTGATACATCTGGTAGTGGTGTTTGGTACTTCAAGGTGTCTCAGTTTCTTAGTTACTATATTAAAAAAAAATAAAAATTTGTCTGAAAATGAAACGTTCTTCCCAAAATAATTGGTGAAGAATGAGTTCAAAGAAAGTATTATGGGGAACAATTAGCATTCACTATGGTATATTAAATTTTACAACTTTAACTTCTTCTATGTACAACGTCCATTTAGGATATGACTATCATGGCTCTCCACAAATTCCTATCCTATATAAAAAGAGATAACTAAAAGATAGACCTTACTATGCATTTTTGTTATCTCTCTCAATGCATTTTCTGTCATTTATTTACGCAAGCTCATGAGGTAGGCTACTCAGTGCTTTCCTCTGTCCCTTTTGCTTTCAATATGTCCTGTGAGTGTCATATTCTCTAAACTCTCTTTCCTTATTATGTGTCCGAGAAATTTCAACTGTTTCTTTCTGATTCTAAGTATAAGTATCCTTTTTGTTTCTATTTTCCCTAAAACTTCTTTGTTACTCACATGTTCAGTCTATGGGATTCTCAGCATTCCTATGTAAAGCCACATTTCTCTTGCCTCAAATCTCTTCTTTATTCATGAGGAGAATGTCCAAAATTCACCGTCATAGAGGAGGATTGATATTAAATAACAGTTTAGTACTCTTTTCTCTGTTTCTAATGAAATTTTCCTCCTTCTTAATATTTTGCTTAGCTTTTGGAAGGCAACTTCTGCAAACCCAATGCACTTTTGGATTTCAGTGTCACACTTTCCATCCTCTGTTAAAACAATTCACATATATTTAAATTTCTCTATTTGTTTGATTTTGGTATCTCCAATTTGGAATTTGCATTTTCAGCTATTCATTTTGCTCACAATCATCTTGCAATTGATGTTTAGTTTCCACTATCGTCTGTAAGATGTCATGTGGTTTCTTTTCTATGTCTGTTATCATCACTATGCCATATGCATGTCTTATGCTGTTAAGATCATAACCACCAATAATGAATGCTTCTAGGTTACTCACTGCTTTCCACTGCTCCTTTTACTATTATTATGTCCAGTGAGTGGTAAATTCTTTTAGCTCACTATCTCATTATTTCAAATGTCTTTTTCTGATTCTAAGTATAAGTGTCCTTTTTATTTCCAATTTCCTTAAAACTTCCTCATTACTCACATGTTCAGTTCATGGGATTCTCAGTATCCTTCTGTAGAACTACATTTCTGTTGCCTGAAGTTTCTTTATTCTTGAGGAGATTGTCCAACATTTACTGTCACAGAGGAGGACTGATATTACATAACAGTTTAGTACTCTTTTCTTTGTTTCTAATGAAATTTTCCTTTCTTAATACACTACTTAGCCTTTGGAAGGCATCTTTTGCTGTTTCAATACACCTCTGAATAATTACTGTCATTTAAATGCTTAAGTTCCTGGACTTAGTGAATTTTTAAAACTTTCTCAAGGCCTTTGTGAGTTGAAGTCAAAATCAACAAAGTTAGAATATTAACAGAATTGAACTTAGGCAATTTTTAATGGGCATATAAAGAATTAGAGATATTCTTTGAGTTTTTGTTCTTACTTTTATCTCAGAGTTTAGGTTGGTAAATTAAAATAAAAAGCAAATTGAATCTTTGAATGATAAAGCTGCTTCTTCTATGTGCCATTCCTCTTCAAAATATTAATGATCATGGCTCTCCACAATTTCCTGTCCTTTGTACTTCTGAATAACTTTTCTATTTTTGCCTTCTCTCCCAAACCATGATCTGCCATTTATTGACTCAAGCTCACTAGGTAGATTATGCATTGCTTTCCTCTGTCTCTCTTACCTCCAAACTGACCTGTGAGTAACAAATTTACCAAACCTTCTTTCCTCATTATGTATTCAACAAATTTCAACTATCTTTTCCTAACATGTATAAGTACCCTTTTTGTTGCCAGTGACCCTAGAACTTCATTGTTGCTCACATGTTTGGTCCATGGTATTCTCAGTATCATCCTGTAGAACCATATTTCTTTTGCTACAAGTCTCTTCTTTGTCTTGGAGAAGATTTTCCAGCATTCACTGCCATAATGCAAGACTGATATTATGTAGCTCTTCAGTAATCATTTCTTTGTTTCTGAGGAATTTTTTTAAATTTTTTAATACTTTACTTGGCTTTTTGATAGCATCTTTCGATATCCCAGTGCACCTTTGGATAAACACTTCCCAGATATTTAAATAGTTGCACCTGTTTGATTTTGATATTTCCAATTTATAATTTGCATTTTGGGCTGTTTCTTTTACTAACAACCATGTATTCAGTCTTTTTGTAACTGATATTTAATCCTTTCTTCTCAATTTCCTTCTCTACCTTCTGTAGGAGTTCATGTAGTTTTCTTTCCATGTCTGCTGTCAAAACTGTGTCATCTGCATATTTTATGTTGTTCAGATTGTGGCTACCAATAATGAATTCAGATTGGACTTCTAATTCATTCAGAATTGTTTCTCTGTATAGATTGAATAAATCTAATGAGAAGATATATACTTGTCTTAAACCTCTTTCTATTATCATATATTTATTGAATTCATTTTATATACATATATAGGTGGTTTCTTCACAGCGTAGGTTCTGAATTATTCCAATATCTTTCCCAAATATATCAAGGTTACCTAGCAGTTTGAATGAAGATTTAATTGGATTTGTTAGTGGGAGTATATTATAAATCTTGGTGAAAATAGTTTTTTTATTATGTTGCTTAGATTGTGGGCACCAATAATGAACCCTGGTAGGACGCTAATTCTCTTATAATGGCTTTGCTATATAGTTTGAAAATTTCAATTTAGAAAAGGTTCTGGTGATTCAACTAAATAAATTGCTAAAAGTATTATTTTTATACTATTTTCATTACAAGGATAATGTTGAAAGTTGAAGGGCTATAATATTAACACAGATTATTATCTTACTCCTGAAACCTTAACATTTTTTTCCCTCAGCCATTTTTATTTTTAAAAAATAATCTAAAGTGAAGATAATTCAGTCTGATCTTGAACTCAAAGCAGGAATAAATTTGCTTTACCAAATAAAAAATATTCTATCAATTGAAAACTTCCAATAGCAGAAACAACATGTAACTCAGAAAATCAGAAGATGATCAAGATAACTGTTTATAGTTAAACAAAAGGTTAAAAATAATTAAAAAAAAAGAATGATAACAATTAATTAACTTAAGAAACCTATTTTCCTGAAAGACGTTTTTTAGAAGAAAGATATAATAAATTCCAACCAACAGTAATGCAAGTTGTTCAGTCAATAAATTCTTTTTCATAAGGAAACAGTTAATCATGACATTACAAAGATCAGTAGTGGCATCACTAAAATATAACTCTTGCTTTAAAACTGGACCTTTTTGATCTTACATTTTCCACTGGTATGATGTAGAGTGATTATATTGAATTAGTTATTAGGTCTCCTGCTAAGAAATTTGGTTCACTGTATTGTACCAGACAATTTTTCCTGCCATAATAATACTGTACATCTGTAAATTGAATTTTGTGCCATCATGAATTTAATTGTACTACTAGATTCGATACTTTACTGTTGAATTAACTAGATGTATCTGTAAATTCTAATAGTTTGTTTTCTCACAATTCTTACCTGTGGAACTCTCTTCTGGTTTCTTGCTTCACTGTTACCTATAGGGTGGTCCGAAAGTCTTGTTACCCCAATATAATATAATATAATTTCCTACTTTGACACTCTGTGGGATATTATCAAGGAAAGGGTTTCTCATGAATGGTACCAGAATACACACAAGTTGAAGGACATCATTTGGAGAGACATTGCAACAATCAACAAAGCACAGAAGCTTCATAAAATATCACACAGGGCATGGTGCCGTATCATTTTGGGCTACAAAAATGGTGTTCATACAGACCTTCTCAACATGTGATAGTGTCAATGAAAGTGAATAAACTGAATCCATTACATGTGCTTTGTATTTCTGTAGTACTTGTTCTTCTATTGTTCTCATTACTTTGTTTTGGTAGGGGGTGACAAAACTTTCGGATGACCTTGTATAATCTTCAGAAATTTAAATGCAACATCAAACGAAATCTGCTGTCTTCCTGAATCCTTTTCTTATATTCTCCTTACTCCTCAATAAAGTCTTCTTATTCTCTTTCACTCTCTGTAACCCCTTTTGTCATAGTGGCATTATTGCTTTTCTTAGGGGGAAATTATCAAGAAGAGAGTTTCTCATGAATGATACCAGAATACCCACCAGTTGAAGGACAACAGTATCTTTCTAGATTTTTTAGTTTGTTATATTTTCTTTAAATTTGAGTAGTATATTAACCAATAATCTGTTTTATTTTTATGTTTGATTATAGTGATTTTTTTAACCTTTAAGTTCAGGATCTATCACCATTTTTTAATATCTGAAGCTCTGTACTACACTTAAAGTTTAAAATCATTTGCATTTCTTGAATACAACATCAGGATTTCTTAGAATGACTTCATTTATATAAGCTATTGGTTATTTATTAGAATTATTTCTTGATTTGGTTAATAAGCCTATTGTTATAGTTAAAACAATATAAACAATTATTTACTGTATTATTTTGACAGTTTGACATCACACTCCAAGAATATAAATATTGTTTTATATATCTGTCTATATTTCTGAGATGAGGTATTATGTACACTATTTACATTATTCAGACTATTATCCTCATCTTTGTTGCTATCCTTAAGGACACATGGCACAGTGGATAAAGGCATTGGTTAGATCCAGTGACAGGATCCAAAGAGTTGTGAGTTCAATACTTGGTTAAGGCAGTGGAGAACTTGGAGAGGTGAATTAACAGTAGATAACTGATAACTGACATCTATTAGACAAGGCATGTGGAACTAGAACAGTCTACTCCAGCAAGCAAAATAAAGGGTTCATTTCAACATTCCAACCACCTGAAGAAGGCCGGAGTGTACAATGGCCAAAATGTTGTGATAAATATGGTGACAAAGATGAGGACAATAATCCAAATAATGTAAATAATGTGCTTTAGATATGTATACATTTTTTACCTTCTGTAAAAAAAAAAGTTTTGCAAATGTTAGAATGTATGTTTACATCCTTTTCACAGAAATTAGTAAAGAAATAGAATAAAGAAAAACAGGCAAATATATTCACAAAAATAATCTGTTTGGAAAAAAAAGAGAAAACAAAAAACCTGTTGGTAAAAGAAAATGTCAATATGCATAACATCGTTAATCCAAAACTGAAAACAAAAATTCATCATATATGCAGACGTATTCAAATAGCATCAAAATATACAAAGATATTTCGGTTAATTCAAGTGTTAATCGAAGCGAAAACCCAGAATATTCAAGGAACAGAATCAGGTATGAATGGCAGAAGAAGGAAATGCAGAGTGTTTGAAAAAAGGTTGTTAGACGAAGACAAAGCAACTGGAGAGAAGAGGCAGAAAATGAAAAAAAAACAATAATAATCAAAATGGCTTTGATAATTTGAAATTATCATAACCTATCATGAGTTTGTTTCTTTCAAATATTTTTTTTAAGAAAATAAACTCTTTTTGTTGAATCTTTTCTTCTCCAAAATTAGTTGTGATCTTTGGTATTTTTGAATTTAGGGAAATTCCAGTTGGAAATGTGAGAGAAATAGTTTAAAAACTAACCCAAATTATATAAAAAGTTAATTTTTAAATTGCAAACTGGCTGATTATATATATATATATGTTTTAATTACAATTAACACTGAGCAATTAATAAAAGAGATCATTATTTGATGAATAATACTTATTAGCAAAGAAATAAGAATTACAATAAATAACAGTTATGATGAAACTTTCTATCAGAGAAATAACAATTATTATTCCATTAAAAGAGTAAATAATGTAAGAATAACAAACAATTTAAAAGACCCTCTCAGTGGTTTGGAAACAATGACAAATAAAGGAACAAAAATACTGCCTTAAAATTAACTAGTTACGTCGTTATACACTGAGATGGAATTAAACTTACTGATGTGAACCTGAGTTTCAAATATTCTGAAGTGTTTAAAGATTTGAAAGAAGGAAAATTATTATGCATGAAGAGAAACTTGAAAAATTGGGACTAAGAACTATAAAAAGGGTTATCATAAGAATACGATAAAAAGTTTAAGAGAGTTGAAAGAACATAGTTTTTAGAGTAAGATATAAAAAATAAGATGCAAAAAAAATACGAAGACGTGGAGAAGAAAGAGGATGGATGAAAAAATTTAGCGACTGAATTAAAAAAGAAAATTTTATAAAGATATATATATATATATATATATATATATATATATATATATATATATATATATATATGTATTTTTTTTCCCATTTTGGTCCATGAGAGGATGAGCTAAAGTTGTGAGATAACTATGGAAGTTAAAAAGCTGAGAAAGAAATAAAAATAGTTGAAAAGTAAATTATCTTTTTTCTTTTCTTTTTTTTTTTATATTAAAAGAATAATTGAAAAAAAAGAGAAAAAAGGTTTTTCAAGGTATAGCAGCAGAGTAGCAGATTTCAGAAACCAAGATTGTAGAATTTGGAGCATGGAGTTGGAGACAGGATGAAGCAGAAAATTTCTAAGATTTCTATGAGTTAGAAGAGAAGAACTACAGGAAAAAAAAATTTGATAGTGATTTTCGAAAGGGATTATGTTTAAGAGATGTAAAAGTGTGAAAGAAATAAAAGTGATTGAGTGGTGTGCCAAGTTAAATGTTCGTTCTTTTCTGTTTGCTGTTGGTGGGCATAAAAGATGTTTCAAACAAAAAAATATATATATTTCTGATTAGATTTTTTTTAGTTTTAGAAGCATGAAGATAAAAAATGAATAGAAAGAAAAAATAGATTGGTGAGTTTTAGAAAAGAAAGAGAAATGAAAGACAAAGATGGCAAAAGAGATTGAAAAATAGATTTCTCTTTGTAATTATAATTTTTTTTTAAATTTTTGCATATTTCTTTTTAACTTCTATTTTTCCAAGAAACAAAAGTTATTTTTTTTACAAAATGAAGAATGATTAGGAGAGAAAGAGAAAGAGAAAGAAAAGAAAAGAGAGAAGAACAGAGAAAGAAAGATGTCTTCTCCAAAGATTGGAAGACATCTTGAAAATAAGTCTTTCTTTTTCAATGTGAGTTGTCCAAAAAGGAAGAGGTGAGGTGGTGAATAATACTAATAATTATAAGAGTACTTGGAATGAGGAGTAAATACTAGGAATAATAGTAAAGGTAGGTTGGTAGAGAGTTCAGGAATGAGTGAGTAAAGGAGATATGTAAAGCAGAAGAGGACGCCATTTTGTATTGTCAAGAAAAGCAGAAGATGAAAGAGAGGCTGTTTTTTTTTTTCATATATAGCAGCAGTAGTAGTAGTAGTAATAATAGTAGTAGTAGTAGCAGTAGTAGTAGTAGAAAGTTTTTGGGTTTCCACTTTAAAGACAGCAGTGTTTGGTAAAAATGTTTTCTACAGAATAATGTGTTAGTAATCTGTGTTTTTTTTAATGATATATAAATATATATATATATATAAATATATATATGACTGTATCACACACAAAGTCTTTTTTCTTTACAATACATATTAGTAAATTAAAACATGAAATCAAATTTTTACTCAGTCTCCAAAATTTGATCAAGTTGTATGACAAAATAGTTAAAAAGAAAACAATTTCAAGAAAATCAAAAGTCCATTTTTTCTTTTATATATATAGATATACATCAACAAGTTTAATGAACCACAGAAATATTATCATTACAGATTTTAAGAAAACAACTAAAAAAAATTATCTACAAAATTATCATTGATTTTCACTGAAAAATTTTCAAGGAATTGAATTATTATAATCACTAGTAGTAATAATGATGGTGATGTAATGTACAAAGGATATATATGTATATATATATATATATTTATTCACATGGGTTAATGAATTTTTTTTTTTTGGATGTTTGGGAGTGTGTATGTATGTTTGTGGATACATACATGTGCATGTGTGTGTATTTGTTAATTTTGTGGTTTTAATTTGTCTTGTATGTTGTTGTTCTTGTCTTCTTACCACATGGTCCTCTCTGCTTTATTGTGACATGATGTTCATTTTGGCAGGCATCTTTCTGTAGTTGGCATTCATTGTCGTAAGTAATTCCGTCACTCCCACACACAGGGCGCAGCACCGGCTCACAGTAGGTGGGACACACACACTCCGCTACCCCATGAGTGATGTTGCATCGTTTGAACTTGTTGCACTTGAGTTTTCTACAAGGATTCGTGCCTGACAAAACGTAAGGCAACATAACGTTACGGTTATTATTATTATTAGGGTTATCAGGGTGGCGATAGCAACCAAATAGGGAGTTTGGGGAGTGGAGGCGGGAAAGGAGAGGTCATTTTTTTTTAAGGACATAGAAGAACAGAGAGAAAGAGAAAGTGAGAAAGATTAATCTTTAAGATAAAAAAGAAAGTTTAAAAAGTTCTAGAGAAAGAAAGTGAGAGAATGAGTGTTAGGCAGATTAGAAAGTTGAGTAACTTCGATTAGTTATTAGTAGGTAAGAAACTGAGGAAGAGAATTAGAATGATGTTGGAAGAGAGAGAAAATGAGGAGAGAGGAATGGTAAGAAGTGAATTCTGTCAAATATCCCTCTTCGCAGCAGGTTATTCCATGAATCTTATATGGTCTTTCATGGCTGAGCCAAAAAAAAAAAAAAAAAAAAAAATAGAACTGTTCATTTTTTTTCGTTTCTTGGAATATATACATTTTTTTTTCCTTAATTTTAATTTCTTTCATTCCATCCAGAAAGAAAAATTTTCTGTATATTTTTCAGCCAAACCTTCAAAGTCTCTATTATGTTCTGTCTTGACTTTGCAGTTGTCATCATCATCATCATTGCCAATATCAGCATCATTTTTTGAGGGTTTTCCAAGCCAGTCTTCATCTTTCTCTTTTACTTTAAACTCCAGACAGAAAATGAACAAATGTTCGTTATTTTTTTTTGTGGTATTTACCTGGCCTCATATTCCAAATATGCATTTTGTTCTAAAAACTTTCAAGAACACTGACTTTTGCCTTTTAGATTTTAGATTAAATTTTCATGAGAAGTGTTAAAACTGCATTTTGTAAAACACTTGAAGATGACTTTTTCATCTTCTCAACAGAACAACTTTATGAGATAGAAATGATGTGGATTATCTCTACCTGTGATCAATCTTGGTAAATTAATTTTCTGTTTTGCACTCTGTGGTTCTTTCCTTAAATTCGTCTTTTGTTATCTTGAAGACAGTGTTCCTCAATGTTTTTCAAAGTGCATACACAATATGAGGACAAGTAAAACAAAATAATTATTACTTTAAAGGTAAGAAAAATGAAGTCCGAGAGAATAGAAAGGTATAATAGTAGTTGTAGTAGTAATAGTAGTAGTAGTAGTGAGTGTGAGTGTGAGAAAAGTGAGTTTGAGTGGAAGTTGAGGGGTATGGGGGGTAGAACAAATCACATAGCAAATTATGTCATTTCTGTGGCGTTTGTCAATTTCTTTTCTTTAATAAATGGATAATTTATTTATATAAGTAAATATATAAAAATTGTGTGCCGCATAAAGAACTCAGTTTACCAAAGCTTCTTTCCGTCTGGAACTCTGCTCCAAAATATGAGATTCCAAATTCTGGATTCTACTCCACTTTGGGTATTTTTTTTTTTTTTTAAATGTCAGCATTCAAATTAATTTTAAACTTTTTTCTTTTCTATTTTCATACGACAAAAAAAAAAAAAAAAATTTTGAAAAATCTTGTTTGACCAATAATTTTGGAAAAAAAAAAACAAACTTTGCTTTTTTAAGAATTACCTGGCAAAAATTAAATTAAGCATATAAGAACAATTTAAATTTACTTAAATATTTTTATGAAAACTATTAGTTTTGAGTTGTTGCTAAAAACTGTTTGTTCTGGGGAAATTTAGAGTAACATTCAAAGTTTAGATATATAATGAAATCTGAATAAATTAACAAAAGGTTTATTAAAGAGGAATATCTTTAAAACTGATTTTAAAATTTCCAAGGGGTTTTATTATATAAGCTATGTATATATATATATATGAATTCCTATCCTTCAAAAAATCTTTTCTTTAACCTAAAAGACAGAGTAAAGAAAGACAACATATCCAGGAACCAACAGATAATTTATCTCCATTGCCTGAGTTTGATTTAACTAAATTTTACAAACAAATTATAATTCTAAATACCAAAATCTTAAAAATGTAATGTTTAGTTTGAATTATCAGAAAAGAAAACAGAAGAAATCCTGCTTCTGATGTTAGAATTCAAAACTAATAGACAAAATACCGTATGTACTCAAGCATAAATTGAGTTTTAATGATCAGATTTTGATGCCAAAAATAGTGGGTTGCACTATACACAAGTAATTTTTTTGATGAGTTTAAAACTCATGCTTTTTATATTACTGGTTACACTATACACAATTTTTTTCCCAGAGGGGTTAAAATTCATGCAAAAAACTTCAGGGATTACACTATAAATGAAGTCAGCTGATACACAAGTATAAATGGTATTGAGCAAATTAGTAACTAATATATATTTTTTCTTCATTACCATATTTTATGGCATATTAGATACCCTCACCTTTCCATGGAATATAAGACATTTCCTATTTACATTTAATCATAAAGTTGGGCTAAGTGCAAGTACTGGGAGTTAACAGTGTTTGGGTAAATGTTAGCCTACACGATAAACTGTTTTTTCTTATAAGACGTGGAAGATATTTTCTGAGCTGTTTTAGAGGAATTTTATATGCTATCAAATATTGGAACTCTTAAGAATTCTTTGTAAAATTTCATGCCTTCAGTCAGTTATGTACCATGCATGATACATGCTTAGGCGATCATGTATCTTTCGATACATGACTGACAAGGCAGATTTTTTTCCGCAGTAGATTGCCATTTCTTTTCTTTCTGCGGTAGGCCAGTTACCATCCAAGGCTATAGAACCCAGTCTGTCCTACTATTTATCCATAGATGTGGGGGGGGAGAAGAAGAGGATTCATACCTTTTCCAAAGGTATTAGCACATAAATGAATGTAATGGATTCGTCTGGAATTTGAACTCGGCTCTCCGATTCCTCAATCTAAGCCACTATCCATTACTCCACCATGCCTCCTCGTTCATGCCTTACTTTTATAAAAACTAATCGATTATAAATATAGCTTGTTATATATGAGAAGGTGCTGAAAAGTTTTCTACCCAATCAACTTCCCCAATTCAGTATGTCACTGACCAAGTGTTAAAATGTATTTATTAGAAGGATCAAATAGATTTTAGAAACAATAAATGTTGGATTAAGGGGTGAATATGTGGATTTTTTTTGTTTCATGGCTTGAGGTCATTCTTTTTGATGAGGCAAAGAAATTTATGGCTCCTCTTCCTTTTAGGACTTTCAGGATTTTAGGACTTAACATGTAAAAAAAAATAAAAGTTTCTTTTTTTTTTATTAAAAAAAGTGGGGATCATTGATTAACATCTTCAGAAAAGAATAATGCTTGCCAGTATATAAAGAAAATCCTTGAAAAATTTCATTTTTAAAGTTAAAACAATAATACATATATATATATGTATATATATATATATATATATATATGTATGTCACACATTATGAAATGGACAAAGTCCGACAATTATTTAAGACATTTTTATGTTTATACATTCTTTTTATAGATACAAATATTTAAGTAAATGCTCTGTTTATAATAAACAATATTAAACAACATTTACCGGCCTGAATGTCCGAGAAATTTTCATAGAAAATATTCTGTCGGAGGACGAATATTTTCTGTGAAAATTTCTCGGACACTCAGGCCGGTAAATGTTGTTTAGTACTGTATATTATAAACAGATTTATCAACCAAACATGCATATATATATATATATATATATATATATATATATATGTCATATTGTTTTAACTATATATATATATATATATATGTGTGTGTGTGTGTGTCTTATTGTTTTAACTTTAAATGTGAAATTTCTCAAGAATATTCTTTATATACTGGCAAAAAAAGTCAAGATACTGGAAATACTGTTCAGTTAAGTGAAAAAACTTTACTAAATTCAAAAGTTCTTTTAGGAATTTTAGAAATATTTTACAAGGTAAAATTTGTATATATAATTTATTAAGGAGTGGAAAAATCTTGTATAAAACTGAAATTTAAAATTGTAAAGAATGACTATAAGTAACTATTTAACTTATTATCTTTTGTGAGACGTTCACATTTCACAAGTAAACTTAGAAAAAAAGTCTTGCAAAATAAATTAAGTGGCATAATTTCTTAAGAAAAAAAGTTTTGATCTTTTATTTTTATGATAAAGAAATCCTCTTGAAGTCTTTGCAAAGGAACATAAATATTATCAATATTATCAAATTAATAAAGTTTTTTGTCAAATTTGATAAAATAATTAAATTTTTTTCTTTCATCAACTTTATTTGACTGAAGAATGAGGAAATTAGTATTAATTAATCTCAGTGAGTTGTATTGTTTCCCTAAAGAATAAATTTAAAATTTGACAGTGAAATAAAGAAAATTTTGAAATTGCCATCCCATTAAATAAAAAAAATCACACACACAGAGGAAATATAAATTAACTCATTTTCCTGTAGCTGTTAACAGATTGGTATGACCTATTCTTTTTAAAAATTCTTGGCCAATCAGGTTCTGTGTTTTAAGGACTACAATTAAAATATTTTCAATTTTACCTGGTAACTGGCAATTTCAAAATTGACACTTTTACATTTGACAAGTCTTCTTATGAAGAGATTTGATAAAAATGAACATTGTTGCCTGAAAATACTGTTTTTTATGGGAGTTTAAGTGAAACAAATATCAGAACTGATTTAGTTTAGAGTAAAACATATATTGTTTTAGTATCTATGAATCTTTATGAAATAAAATGGAATATTTTCTTTAAAAAAAAAAATCATATTTATGTCTTGAGACTGAAGAAGGTGGTCCTTCTCAGGATACAACAAAAACTTCAATGCTACCAAACTGAGATATTTTTGAAAGCTTAAGGTTAAATTTCACAACTTGTGACTTTCTGGATTTCTTCTGGAAATAAGCCTGGTGATCCAGGGCTTTTATATAGAATGCACAATGTTGATCCCAGACAAAGATAGAAAACTACAGGATCTATGAGAAAAGGTCACAAATGAAAATGGTGAAAATCCAAAGGCATATTGATATAGTAAAATAGACCTTTCAAAAGATAAGCAAAGTAAGGAACAGGAAAGTATGATGAATGTTGGATAATTTCCTGACAGAGAAATGTGGTTCTATATAAGAGGACTGAGAATACCATAAATTGACCATGTGAGTAACAAGGAAGTTTTAAGGAAAAAGGGAAACAAAAAAGACATTTAAACTTAGAATCAGAAACAGTTAAAATTACTAGGGTGCATAATGAGGAAACAGGGCTTGGAAAATTCCACTCACAAGATATATTGAAGTCAAAAGAGGGACAGAGGGAAACATTGAGTAGCCTATGTAGTGAATGGATAGCAGAATAGGGACGGGGAGAAATAGTACAAAGACAAATAATGCTAAGAGATATAAAGGATAAGAAGTTGTGGAGTGCCATGAAAGGACACAGCACATAGAAGGAGGAGGTTAAATGAGAGTTTAGCAGCACTGGGTTTCTAAACGTAGCCTGGCAATTTTGTAGATAATAAATATTAGATGAATAAACAAATTTGGTCAGGGCAGGTTTAGGCCTGCTACTGGCAACATGCAACCCAGTACAACCTGCAGCATGGACAAGTGCTTGGCATCTAAACCAGCTGCCCCACTTGTATGCTTGTGAGAAGGTGGCATGTTACCTTGCAAGATGAAAAAGCAAGACCTGCTAAAAGGCAGAAGAGCTTATAGAAGCTAATGGCCTATATATATATATATATATATATATATATATATATATATATAAAGAAATATAGTTTTGAGGTGTGCTATATTTATGGGATAAAGTGCTCAATATCAGAGATAGAGTATATGTAAATATAAAAGTGAACATTGAAGTCGAAACTCAGGCTATTTCATGCTAGATTCAATCATCAGGCCGTGAGTGTTGAGTTTTTTCTTGAGAAAAAATTAAACACATGCAGCCTGACAATTTCATCTAGCATGAAACAGATTGTTGAATTCAATGTATATATATATATATATATATATATATAACTGGACACCCAGTGGCAACAATCGGTTTCATGTTTAAACACAATGGCCTGATGAGTGTGTATAAACATAAAACAGACTGTCAATGCAGGGTGTTTTAGATTTACATATACTCTATCCCTGATATTGAGCACTTTAACCAATAAATTTAGCATAACTTAAAACTATGTTTTATCGCATAAAATCATCTCAAGGTCCTCAACAAAATCGAGAGACAGATATGCAATGTAATAGGTCCTGATCTGGTATCTCATCTACAGTCACTTTCTCACAGACATGCCGTGGCTTGCCTCTGTCTTTTCTACAAATATTTTCATGGCAACTGCTTTGGCAGGCTACTTTCACTGGTTCCCAAGCTGCATGAATTCAAATGTGCTACTAGGTTGGCATCTTGAGAATTGGGACATACCCATTAGTATTAGGTACAGTATATAACATCTAGCTAATTCAACAGTAAAATGGTGATACCTAGTTGCCAATCTATTAGCACAATTAAATTCATGCAGCTGAGTCACCAGGAAAGAAAGCTCATCAGAACAATTGCCATAAAGATATCCGGAGAAAAGTCAGACTGAAGCCACATCATGACGATAAGGAAGTGACTCAAGTCAAGATGCCTGGTAAGAATAAATTACATTACAGACTCTTCTTTGAATTTTGTCAAGAATCTCAAGATATATAGCAGGAGCACCAGACCAGATATGGAAGCAATATTTAATGCACAGATAAATGGTAAATTTATAAATGTGCAAGAAGGATTCTGATGAGAAGAATTTTCTAGCAAGACACAGTGAACCAAACTTCTTAGCAGCAGACCGAGCAATTGATTCAATATAATCACTCCACTTTTTGGAAGAGTTACCAACATTACTAATTTCTGAATTTCCCTACTTGTAATATTTAGGGATTACTTTAAAACAAAATAAGTGAAGAAGCAGAAGAAGGTCAGTTAAAAATCTAAAAGTGCTGAGCTTTCAAATGTGATCTAATTCACTTCATAAAACTCAATCCTGAAACATGTGACAGATATTATGATGGTCTCTGAACAGGAAAAAATGGAACAATAGCAGCATTCAGCATCAATGCTAAAAATCAAAGTATTGAAATCTTACCAAGGGAGGAAAGTTACACTTAATCACTTAAGAATAACTTCCAATAAGAAAAACAGGTTAGCTAATTTGGTAGAAAAGCTGACCGAAATCTTTCGGCAAAAAAGATAATCCAATTTTGACCATCGGATGATATTAGTTTTCATCTTCATATATTAATATTTGCTGTATATATCACAATGTTTCAAAAGATCTTTTTTTTAATCATTTCACACCCAAGCAAGGCAATAATGCTACTAAGATACAAGTGGTTACTAAATGTAAAAGAAAATGAGAAAATGTTTTAAGAAGAAAATTTTTTTGAGGAGAAGACAATAAAAGAACAGGATTCAAGAAGACAAGAAATGGTGATTGACATTGCTTTTACAGTTTTGAAGATCGTAGATGACAGAGAAGCAAGTAACCAGAAAAGAGTTACACAAGTTAGACATGTGAGAAAAGAAACTATTAAAATAAAACATATGGTTACATCTAGGAATTTCAACAGTAAGAAAATGAAACCTAGCTGCCACTCTAGTAGTATGTTTGAATTCAAGAAATCAAAGCATCACGAAGAAGAATGCATTATAACAATTGCCATGAAAATATTTATAGAAATAACTAATAGAAGCCATGTCATGGCAGTAGCAAAGTGACTGGTGCCTAGATGCCAGATCAGGGCTGATAATATTACAGATCCTTCTTTGGATTTTGTTGAGAATTTTGAGATATAGCAGGAGCACAGACCAGATATGGCAGAAATAGTCAATGTATGGATGAATGGTAGACTTATAAACATGCAAGATAGATTCTGGCGAGAAAAAATTATCTGGCATTACACAGTGAACCTACTTTCCTAGCAGCAGATCTAGCAATTGATTCGATATAATTTTTCCACTTTATGTCAGTGGAAAATCAAAAAGGCACAAAGATTTTCTCTCCTGGAAGTTATCATCAGCCATGATGAATGAAGACAGAACAGTTCTCTAAGATGACTAAAAGACTGCAGTAAAATTTAAGAGGTGTTATAATTTATAAGCCGTTTCTTGCTTTACTTAACAACTGATTGAAGGTCATTTTTGAGATCAGCTGCCAGTTTTATTTTAAGAGAAAAGTTCAATTAATGTAAGGATACAGGACAGAAAAACAAGAGATAAGAACCATATATGACAATGAGTAAAATGCAAGGTACTTTTTAAAACATGTAATTCTCTAAGAACAGTTTTAAATATACTTGAGAATGATTAAGGAATAAATTTTCTGAAACATTCTAATAAAAACAACAAAGATGAGTTTTCTATGATTTATAACTTTGAGAAAAATTCAATACCTTTTTTCCAACTATCAAATCTCTTTTTTATATGGTTGCGCTTGTTAAAATATTTTATATGATCCATTCTTCAGTTTTTGCAATGTGTAGTCCATGATAACAAATATTACAATCAATACTGGCGAAAGAGCATTACTTACAACCCTGTCTGGGATAAGGCCTAGATAATTGACAGGAAGTATCAATGGGGAGTGAAAAACCTGAAAGGCAGTGTATATCAAAATCCAAGTTGAGATAGCATAGACTTAAACATTATGCTAAAAGCATCATCATTCTTGATGAACCTGTGGAAACAGACTAATAAAATGAGTATATTAATGAACAATTTCCATTGCCAATTTGGTTTTTCCTTAGAAAAGAGTTTTTTTTTTCCTTTGTTCTCATGGATTACACCTGATTAGGACCAAAGAGTGGATTGGTCAAAACATTTTGTTGATAACAGCAACTATACAAAGAGAAGATTCAGATATATATATAAAAAAAAAAATTGGATATGTGTTTTCTAGTTTTGGGAATAAAACAGAGAAGAAAATAATCCTGACATTTTAATTGGAAAATTTCACCAAATGATCAGAGTACTGAGATTGAGACTGTTGGACTTGATCAGTGATTTTTGAGTTTAATCTCTGCTGTTTGCTTTTCAGGAGTTTCCTTGTTCTAGATTTGGCATTGTAAAAGGAATCAATGTTGAAAGGTTCTTGAAGGAAAAATAAAATAACAATTGAAAGAAAAATGTTCTTTGATATTTACCATTTAAATGTGACCATATAGAAGTGAACAAATGTAGAGATTATTCCCAGAAAGAAATTCAATTTGACCAGTGTCAAAATTGAGTCATAATCCTCAAACAACAATAACATCAAACAAACATTATTTATTTTCTAAACAGAAATTGTTCAGCTTTATACTGAATCACAGAATTTCAAACAAAGTTATTCCATTGCTGATTAATATTATTGTTAAGATAACTGTATAAGGTATCAAACTTTTGGATTAATTTTCCTTCTTCATACCTAATTAATCTTTAGCACCATGCATTATTAATATTACTTCCCTTTTCACTGAATTCTTTTTCAAGGCCTCTCAATTGCAGCATCCTTAGTGTCAATTTCATTCAAAGTTGTTTGCTGTTTCCATAGCAGGTTATGACAACACAGCTATGAAATTCAAACACACTATTGTACTGGGATTAGAGTCAGCTTCAGTGGCAGGATAAACTTTTGTACAGCAAATGAATACACATACAGAGTGTTAAAGGTTAATATACAACATGCTTGGGTAATTATATGACTCTTAACAGTCAGTCAGTGAAGCCCACTCTGTACAGGGACACTCCTGGGATAGATGCCACAAGAAGATGCTTGCCTGATACATGAATAAAACATGAACTCTCTCAAAATGATGTGCTGGTAAAAAAGATATTTGTAACACCTGATAGCCTTCCTTTTCAGGATTGGAGAGAAGGTAATAGATTTCTATATTTTGTTAGCATGCACTCTTTCTATAAAATCTTCATTTATATTCTTCCAAATTCTCTTTAGTCTCTGTTTTTAATATTTGGGTAAATATCTGTACCGAAGACCATATATTTGGTAAATTCAGGAAAATTTGTCTAATTAAGTCCAAATCTTCAGTATTACTGAAGACAGATTTGGTACTAATGATATAAATTAATGAGATGAGGTTAGATTTTAAACACTAAAATACTAATATTTTGTTTCGTTTGTACTTTAAAGTGTCCATTGGGTTCAGTGGGTCAAAGAAAACAAAAGAAAAAGGAATAAGAAATGATTGTTTTAATGTTTGATTAGCCTTTTGAAATAACAATCTATTTTTTTCCCAATGTTCACTTTATATTAGGCTCAAGAGCCACTAAAGGTAGAGTGTTACTGAAGGTGTTGATTTGTTAGCAGTAAGAGTATGTTTCAACATCAACATATGTAGAAAGTAGATAAAAACATGTGAATGATAATCAGTCAAGACAGAAAACTTTGGTTTAACGATCAAACTGTGTGGGAATCTCAGGCTATTGATAACCACCTGCATAATATATTAAATAAGCAGAAAAAGTATGAAGGAAAAAATAAACTTGAAATGTCTTCAAAATATTTTGTGATGTCTTGCCAAAAATCAATCATGGGATGTTAACTAATTTGGGATTTTAAAAAAAGTCCATTTTGAAAATGTTTGCATGTAATATGACATGCTTCACAAGTTGACAAATTTTTCTAATTGTTAACCTAAATATGAAACATCATTTCCAAAACTGGCATTTTTGTGAAAAATAAAAAAAAAAATGATGGAAGATTTCTAAAGCTTAAGCTGTATTATTTCTTTTTTGTTCTTTAAAGATGAATAAATTAAAACAAAGAAACCCATTTGTAGAGTTGTCATCATTTCATTTAAAGAAATAACCAACTCTATCTCTATTTCTGAGATGAGGTATTGTAACTATTTACACTATTTACATTGTTTGAACTGTTGTCCTCGTCTTTATTATTATATTCACAGCATTTCAGCAAGTGTCTGCTCTGGCTTTCTTCAGGTCATATATTTTGGAATTTTGAACTGAACCCTTTATTTTGTTCACCCGGGTAGATTGTTCTTGTTCCACGTGCCATGCCTTTTCTGGATATATCAGTTTCAGTTAACTCCCTTTAGTAACTTGACTCTCCAAGTTTTTATTAACCTATGTTGTGGCCAAGTATTGAACTCACATCTCATGGCACATGGCCCAATGGATAAAAGCATTTCTTGAAGTAATCCAGTGACGTAACCCAAAGTGTTGCAAACTCAATATCTGGCCACAGCAGAGGTGAACAAAAACTTGGACAGTTGCATTACTAAAGGGAATTAACTGAAACTGAGATATCCAGAAGAGACATGGCACGTGGAACTAGAACAATCTACCCCCATGGACTAAATAAAGGGTTTGGTTTCAAATTCCAACATATATCACCTGCTGAAGGGTACAATGGCTGAAATGTTGTGAATATGACAATAAAGATGAGGACAACAGTCTGAACAATGTAAATAATGTAAATGAGCAACTGTCCTTTTTTTCTGAATGAAAATTTTATATTAAATTTTTATATTGAATATAAACTTCATTTTTTTTTCCTTTCAATTTAAATATTGTAAACACCATGTTTTCTTTTCACAGTAAAAATAACTTAGCCAGCTAAATAAAACTTGTTAAGAAAAGGCTCTTTCATTTTTGTAGGAAATAAACTCAATACTGCTTGCTATGTTGTCGACTTCAACACATAGGCTTTACAAATGTTTCTTTCAAAGATATCCTGACAGTTTTAAAGCAAACCGATTTTTGCACACAAAAATAATTAAGAAAAGAATTACAGAAAAAATATAATAGTTAAAATAAAAGCAAGTTATTTTTGTAAATAATATTAGGAGTATACAACTTTTTCCAGCAAAAAATAGTTTTTAACTATGGCTTCAGTATCTAGTTTTCAAAAAAGGAGGCGAGAAACTTTTGTACACACCTAATATTTTTTTCTTTTTAACTTTCTATTAGATTCAGTTTTAGATTAATTAATATTTATCTTCTGCTATAAGATGAAATAAAAGAATCAACTTGATATAATGGCAAGTCAAATAAATTCATTTTATATTTGGTACGAAATATTAATGATCCTTATTAATTATTAATGAAATATTAATTATTTTGCTCTTTATGAAATAATTTAGAAAGCAGAATCATGAAATTTATTTAATTTTAATAACTGAAAACTATTTCAGTCAGCAATTTATTATTTACAAAGGAATCTTTCTCTCATTGTCAAACATGTAGTGATGATCAGATTTGCATAATTTTAGGATAGTTCCAAGTACAGTAAGCTTTTAACAGAATGATTTCTCAGTAAATTCATTTGGTTTTAACTTTAAAAAAACATAACATTTCCAAAGAAATATATTCTGCTTTTCAGACAATCAAGTGACGACCATTTTTATTGTATCATTTTGAGGCAGTTATTCAAACAGTAGGCCATGAGCCTTCACGAAATGTAGAAATTATGGAGCATCTTTCTACCAAAAATGTACATTTGATCTCCAGAAATTTAATGGCTTTGGGGTAAAATTTAGAATATCAGTTTCTCCATTTTTTTTTCTAAATAGTTAATGCTTTCTTTTCTATGTTATAAATTAAAACTTTGTCTAGTTTCCATATTTTTAACAGTTAAAATACATTATTTTTATGGATATGAATTAAATTTAAGCTAACAAAACTATTGAAATTTATAACAGATAACCTTTGATAAATACAATTTCCAGTTGATTGATATTTGAGTTTATACTCATATGAACAAGCTTCCCAACCCAGTTTGTTAATTTATGTACTAAAGATACACTTGAAGACTTCAATAATTTCAAAAAAAAAAAAGATTGCACAGTAATTTTTGATCAAGGAGAGGATTTGAAAATTGCTACCTATAATATCCATTGAATAACAATCAGATGGGGATGTATATAAATAAGCTATACAATCCATGTTTGTTAATTTATATATCAAAGATACACAAGAAAACTTCAGTTGTTTCAAAGAAGGATTGCATAATAAGTTCTGATCAAATGGTGCTTTTGAAAATGGCAGCTTGTCAACTTCCATTAGATTAGAATATTATTTAAAAGTGTACTTTCTTAATTTTAATTTTTAAAAATAATATTTTAAAATTTATTTACTCATTTTTAAATAATATTTTGGCAAACCCAGAGAAATGTACCTGGAATAATGTGTAGTGTCAAAAGGCCAGTTTTCCCCATGACACCATTTTTATTTTAACTATGTTAAATCTTTGGCAATGTTTATTGTTTTAAAAAGTGATGATTAGAATTGGAATAAATACCTAAACATATTAAGAAAGTGAATTTATACATTTTTTTTTTTTGTTTTTGAAAATTTACAACAAAAATATTCAACACTATTTATTTATTAGATTGTTTATTTACAAGTATAATTTTATATTTACAGCATTTTTAAAACTAATACAATTGGAACTAATGCAATGTAATATTTAACATTTACCAATTTATAAAGAAAGAAATATGAACACAATTTTTTATTCATAAATTTATAAACATTTACTAAATTATTAAAATATGTGAACCAACTATAAGGAAATTTTTATTATTTACCATTTTATAAAGTTTGAATCAATTGGCAATTAGCTGATGTTTTGTCAACCATTCCAATAAACAATATAATAAATGAATAGCGTAAATAATAAATAAATAAATAAATAGTCTTTATTATTTTTGTTGTCAGTTAAATTCACTTTGATATATTTAGGTTTTATTCCAACTCTAATCATTGCTTTTTAAAACAATAAACTTTGCTGAAGAGTGAAGGTAGTTAAAAAAAGTAGCGTCATGGAAAAATTATGTCTTTTTGATACTCTGCCTTGTTGCAGACACAAATGTCCATGTTTGCCAATATTTTTCATGGTTTTGTCTGTTCTGCTCTTATTCTTTCATGTTTTTTATTGATTTTTCTATTTGGTATAAAACTGATGCTCCTGCTAAATCATATCCTGTAAAGGCATTGGGCCCAACCTCATCACCAGTTTGCAGATGGCAGGTTGAACTGGTGGTCATCAGATCGTTGCAGGACATGACTGAGCCAGCAAACATGGCACTGAGTGATAGCACAGTTCTCCAGTGGACACAAGATCGGACCAGTAAATTTCATCATTCTAAATCAGCTATGCAAGAAAACTATCTTGTAGATAATAAATTCAGTCAATTATACGCCATGCATGATACACGCTTAGGCAATTATGTATCTTTCGATACATGACTGACGAGACAGATTTTTTCCCCACAGTAAGTTGCCATTTCTTTCTGCGGTAGACCAGTTGCTATCCAAGGCTATAGAACCCGGTCTGTCCTGATATTTACCCATATCTGGAGGTAGAAGAAGAGGATTAATACCTTTCCCAAAGGTAATTGTAAGCGAATGTAATGGATTTGACTGAAATTTGAACTTGGCTCTTTGTTTCCTCAATCTGAGCTGCTATCCATTACTCCTCTGAGATAATAAATTACTGAAATAATTTCCTCTTATTAAATTAAATAATTTTCCTGATACTATTTTTTAAATTATCTTGAAAACAGCAAAATAACATTTAAGGACTATTGACAAATTTTGAAATATTACTAAATAAATTTAATTAAGTTAACTTAATTAAATTTAATTTAATTAAGTTTTTCAAATTATGATTAGCTCAATGTGAGTCTTATCTTGTAAAATATAAGTATATTTTATATACAGATGGAAAACTGTTGTTAAATATTACTTATTTATTATTACTGCTTATTATTACTAGTTTTTTTTTTTTTATTACAATCAATATTACAAATATTCTTTATTATATTATTCCATATTATGGTATCTTTTATTTGTTATAAAGTTGTTTATATTTTTTCAGGACCAAATATCAGTTGGGTCAGCTTGAAAATAAAAGGATAACTCCAAAGTAAAAAAATACACATATTAAAATAAAAATCAATTTATTCTGGATAACATAGACATTTTTTTTGTCTTCGGACCCCATCATTTTTGTTTGTTATTAATTTAAAGACTATATATCCAGGGCATACTCAATACCAAAGTGAATCAGGGTTTTATATATATATATATATATATATATATATATATATATATATATATATATATATATAAACAGTGAATTTATTATCTGCCCATTTTTATTTGAGCAGTTTGATGAGATTGAACTAATGAATGAATTAAAAATAAAAAAATTTAAAATGCCTCATATTCTGAATATGTCATATTTAAAACTTTTGTATATATTTATAATCTTTTAAAAATAATTGTTAGAAAGTTTATACTTGCAACTATTTAAAGCCAAAAATTGCATTAAGTTGATGTATTCAGGAACAATCCATTTTCTTAACCTTTCTCAAATCTGATTTATTTTTCCTACCATGCAAAACAAACAGTACTACTAGAAAAGGGACTATATTTGATAATATTTGCTATTATAAAGAAATTTCATCTTTGTTTATATTTTTAGATATTTATTTTCTAAAACTCTGAAAATAATAAGTATTTTCTGTATGACTTTATTATTTTGGCCAAAAGTTTTAAATAAGAGGGCATCTTTATAATACTTTGCTGGGTGGAGAAGGTTTTCATTTAATGAAATTCATGAATGAAATTAAAATAATGAAAAAGAAAATAACAAGCAAGCATAAAAAAAAAACAATAAAATAATATTAACAATAATGATTTGATTCACAAAAAAATGTTTTTTTACCAACAAAAAAATATTGGTAACTCACATTAGAAGGGTTAAAAATATATTTTTTCAATTAGTTCTTTCATATAGACTAATCATTTATAGACGACATTGAGAAAAAAACGATAACATTTTCATGAAAATTACTTCTGCTAGATCAACTTTCAATTAAGACGTTTATCATTTTTCTTTTCTTTTTAATTTGAAAATAAAATGCTCAAGTTACTTTAAATCCAAGCAAAGAGTTTATTCAACACAGGGACGACCATAGGAACAGCACAAACATATTACATAATATATAAAAAGAATTTTTTAAAATAAATAAATAGGGACTGATATTCAAAAACAAATTATGATAAAAATATGAAAGAGAATAAAAACATCTGATCAACAAAAAATAGAAAGAATATTAAACAAAAACGAAAAAGAAAAAGAGAAGATAACTCTGGAAGCTTTAGCAGTAAACACAAAGCACAAAATCAAATTAATTGGAAAAAAAATACATAAAAATACTTAAACAAAGAGAAACATAAAAAGACAGCAAGAACTAGCAAGAAAAATGAAAAAACAGGTTAAGAGAAGTTCCGAAGGGCAGGAGTGAACTTTTATTTGGGAGTAGGTGTGCATTGAACTTTAGCTGATGGGTATGCTGGCATATATTTTGAAGCATCGTCTCTTTCCATTATTTAACCTTTTTGTTATCAGAGAATGAAACTAGAAAGTCACTGATCTATGGTCAACCCTTCGGAACTTGTCTTTCTCTTCCTTTTAGTGATGCCTCTTAGAAAATCTAAATCAAAATTTATTCCTTTCTCTTTTATTAAAAAAAAAAAAATAATAATTGTAATAGCTACAAGTATAATTGTTTTGCCAAAAAAGTGATTCCTGGAATCACAAGAACATGGAAAGGCAGATATAAGAAACTCCAAAGCACACCAATTCCATCAAAATATCAATCTGAATGAAAAACAGCTTTGACTAAACATAAAGCAAATGGGAGAGAATGGTTAAAAAATAAATAAATAAATAAATGAATAAATAAAAATATGGGTGAACAAAAGTGATAATATAATAAAAGGTAGGTGGAGAAAAATGAGCTAAATATATAGACAGACAATTGAAACTAAAAACTTAAATGAAATTATGCTTCGTTTATTTTTCTCTCTCTTTCAGTACAATAGGTTTTATTTGATAATTATTGTTAATGAACCGTGACAGGCCCACAACTCAAAATTGTAAATAAGAAAATGGCTTATTTGCATACTATATCAGATTTTATTAAGGAAATCAATGCTTTTATAACAGAACCAGTAATAATCAAGCAATATTGGCAAATTTTTAAAAATACCTTATATTTACATAATAAATTTACCATGTGAATTTGAATTTATTAATAACATCTGCTTTTATTAAAAATACTTACAATAACTTATTTGGCAGTGAGAGATTCTATTAAACAATCCAAGGACTGTTTTTCATATTGTAAATATACATATATAATAATACTATTTATACTGAGAGTTCTTTTTTAAATTCAGATATAGAGAAAGATATAACCTCAAAAGAGAAACAAAATATTTTAGTTATTGAGTGATGGAAACACAAGATTGTGGAAATGCTGAACAAAGGTCACAAAATAATCAAAGAAAAAAAATTGAAGAAATTGACAAGATAAAAACAAAATCAGAAATTAACTAACTTTAAAAATATCACAAAAAGAGATTTGAGAAAAAAAATATGAGGAGCTGCTGAAAAGTTCTTGGCTCAACCAAGATGGGATTCCAAAAACATTTCTTATATTTGGTCATTTCTTTTAATTTTGGCATGTGGATTTGCCTGAGAACTTTTCAACACCATTTTATGAAATGAATAATATACAAGAAAAACAAATTGACCAGCAGGGAAATATTTGAAGAAGCTGGTGTTGAAAATGAAAACAAAGTGAAAATATATAGAATATTAAGAACATTGATAAAGACATGAAAACAACCAAACTACAACTTTTAAGTAAACATCACAAAGAGAAAATTTGAACAAAAACTATTTAAAAACTGATTTCTTAATATTAATTATAAATATGCATAAATAAAATGGATGGACTTGATAGCTGGGATGGAGGTTGGTCTCTTTATGGAGATATGCATCCACTTTGACTAAGAAGAAACAGGGAAGTGCTGGAGTAATGGTTGGTGCTGGTATTGTATAGTAAAATAAATTATAGGTTCCTTCAAAGATGATAATGTTATCAGTATAAAAGCAGTTAATGATTATGATTTCTTGGACGAGACATTTTTTGAGAGATACAGGTTATAACCAAGCAGCTTAAATCTAAAGAATATATTCATGAATGACAAACCTCCATCACATCTTGTAAATCTGACTAAATTGCTCACTAAAGAGAAGATTTCAAAGCCCTCAATTTAATGGAATGGCCTTCAGGTTATCCAAATTAAAAAAAAAATAAAAACTTGTGGCTTTCATAAAAAGAAAATATGTGTAGATGGAAAATTGTAATCAAGCAAAGAAGGAAGTATTAAAAACCGTTGTAAGTAATCAAGTAATATTAAAGTTAGATCAATAGAACAGATAAGAAAACCAAAAACAGATGAAGGTTATATAATGTCAAAGAGCCAATTTTAATATTATAAGATATTGTAGTCATTAAATGGAAAACATGTCAAAAGAATGACATATCAACAATTTTGTCACCTTTTCGCAAAATTATGTATATATTCTGAAAATTGATCAATACACTTATTAAAATTTTAATTCTTGTTTGTTCTTTCCTTTGCAACCATATGCTCATTATAACATCAATAAGCTTGTGCAAATGGTGAGAAAAACAGGGATTAGGAGCAATAATAAAACTACAAAACTTATGTTATATTCTGTGCTAATAGGAATATATACTTGAAAAACATGGTGGATAGAATAAGTAAAGGTTTACTGTAAAAAAAAACAGTTCAATAAGAATAATTATAGGCAGTTACTACCTATAGCGTAGTCACTCATGGGTGGTAAGGGTGACAGGTTATTCCATTACATCACCTTACTAAAAGCTAAGAACAGAATGTTGTGGAGAGCCATGACGGCCAACGTCGTGAAAATGACATGACACAGAAGATGTTACTTATTACTATCTTCTTCTCGGTGACGTGTCTCTTTGGAATGTCATCAATCATGGCTCTCCACAGCTTCCAGTTCTTTTTAGCTCCTAGTAAGTTTTGTCTTTTTGCTTATAGGTTCTTTCAAAGTTGATGATAGTACCAAGATAAATGTATAGAATTCTTGGACAATACATTTTATTTGAGTGGCACATGTCATAACTAAGAAACAATTGCCAACTTGACAAAAAAAATATTTCAAAGACACCAAATTAATGGAATGGTGTCCATCCTCTCCAGATATTAATCCAAAGAAAAGTTATGGCTCGTCATTAAAAGAAATGTATATGAGAACAGAAAACTACATTCAAGTCAAGAAGATCTTCGGGAAACAATGAAAACTGTTGCAAGGAATGTTCAGGTTAAAACTGTAGAAAAAGTTAACAAAATCATTGAATGAAAGACTGATGAATGTTATAGAATGTCAAGGAGTCCATATTAACATGTTTAACCTGTGAAATTGTTTCGCATAGGTTCCAGAATCAAGTCACTCTTATTAAAAAGAGTCCATAGTCAATATTTCATTATCACAAAACCAACAATGGGATTTGGTTGTTCTTTTTTGTATTTTATGTCACAATTGTAGTAATTTCCTGAAGATAAATTCAACATCAAAAACTCCAACATCTTTCAGGAGAATACCCATTTTCTCAGAACTGGGATAACTAAATTGCCTGTGAAGTTTTTCCGCTACTTTTATTTCCTAACTAACAGACTTATTTTAAATATCCTTAGTACTCATCAGAACAATGCTTTCATTCTTTTTGAGAAATAGCGTGGCAAGAGGGATATAATATTGCCTTGAGTTTGGAACAGTGCAGTGAAGTTATAACTTTTGTCCAAACATGGACACACTATCACTTTTAAAATTTGGAACAGTATTAGATTTCATTCTTTTTGAGACCTGGAGTGGCAAGAGGAATTTTGAAAAATGATAAAACACTAATTTATTTACATATATGGTCTATTTATTCATGAAAGGCTTACAGCCATATGTAATATCAATCAACATCTTCTTTTTATCCTTTCCTCCCCCTCCCCCAATACCCAGTCTTTTTTCTTACTTTCACCCTCTGTAATCCCTGGCACTCCCACCACATCATGTTGAAACAATGGTTCTCATCTGATCACTGAAGTTAAGCAATGTTGAGCTTGGTCAGTACCTATATGGGTGTCTAAATGGGAATACCCGATGCTGTAAGCTATATGTTGATGGTGTGAGGGATAACAGATCAGAATGTGAAATTGGAAGGCTAATTTCAAATTCCACTCAAGTTCATTAGATTCACTTACACACAAATTCCATTGGAAAAGGTATAAATTCATTTCCTATCTCCAGCTATGGGTTAAATAGCAGGACAGACTTTAGCCTTGGTTGGTAACCAGTCTAGCACAGAAACTAATGTCAGCCTACAGTGAGAATTCTTCTGGCAAACTAATCATGAATCAAAAATGCATGATTTCTCAAGTGTACATCATATATGGCACCTAAGGGAGGATATATCAAGCTGATGTTCCTGTGGCATATATCTTTTGGATGTATTTAAGCAGAGTCTTTTGAGAGCTGCTTATTCTTTTCTGTTAATATAATGCTATATCATGGCTGACTTTAAGAGCCCAGTATTGTCAAACAGTTTTTGCTTGAAGCAGTAGGCTCCTTTTCCATAGTCCCATGACATTGAGGACATTTTTCTCACACCAGTGAAACATTTCTGGTCATTTTTTGTCCACTTGAAATTTGATTTAAAATACACACACACACACACATATATATATATATATATATATATATATATATATATATATATATATATATATATATATATATATATATATACACTACAGTTCAAAAGTTTAATGGTATTTTTTTAAATTGGGCCAAAATGTGGGTTTTTTTGTACTTTAACAAAAAATTATTATACATGGTTAAAAAAAGTGAGACATGATTTTTTACTAGAAATTTTATTATGGCAAAAAGAAAAAAACATTTTATGATTAAAGTTTTTTCTCATCAAAATATTCTTCTTTTGCCTTGATTGTTACGGCACAAAATCTTGGCATTCATTGTAAAAGTTTGATAATTGAATCCATTCTTTTTTCAATGACTCTAAGAGCTCTTTTTCATGTTTTTTCACTCTTCTGTCAAGTTCATACTAATTCTGGTGGGGCGGGGAGCTTCAAACTTTTGACCAGTAGTGTATATCTCCCCCCTCTCTCTCTCTATACACACATATATATATATATATATATATATATATATATACACATATATATATTTGAAATAAGTTTACCAGTAATACAAAGTGGCAAAAAAATGCACATAAAATACCACATGTATTTGTATATATTTTGTCTTTAACTTTTGCTGTAATGTAGTTATGCCAGATGATGCCAGGAGGCAGAATCTTTGTTCTGACAATGGTAGACTGCTCAGAGATGTTTATAAAGCCAGGAGGTGAAGACTGGCTTTGTAAAAAAAACAAAGTACAACAATTATAACTGGAAAAAATATATCTAAAAATTCATATGTGAAAATCTAAAACACACCCCAAAATATTTATAAACTAGTAATACGCAATAAAGTGCTTACATCTTAAAACACACCAATCAAACTGTACCATACAAAATCATAGAATAGAAATCAGAAAGGTTGTTTTATTAGTCATTATAATTTAGGTATACTGTCAAAATATCACATGGACATGTGATTTTTTAGGGCCAATTAGGAATAACTAAAATTATATCATTCAGGAGCTAATTTCTCAGGAATAACAGTATAAAAATCATGATATGTTGGATGACAGAGTCTCTCAGATTCCACTAAGGGCCATGTCACTCTAACTGTTGATATTCAAGACCTCATTCACTTTCACACATGGTATCAAGAAATGACTCAGCAACTTGGTGAGCAGGATAAACCTTAGGTGCCACACATGGTATGTAAGACATGTACCAAGTATCTGCATCAGTGGACCAAGGGCAAGAATATTTGTCTGAAATCTGGAATTCCCGTGGTTTGGAGGGAGCTGACAAACTATAGCACTGACTGTTACTTTTGTGCTTTTGATGTGACTGGGATCAACAGAAAGAACTGGAGAAAGTATCCTGATCTTCAATCAGCACATTGTCCTGTAGCTCATTGTGATGAAATTCTGACATTAGTGAGGAAGATTTCTCCAGTGTTCAAGAAAATGAAGAAGTGGTTTTTGATGATGATGCTCCCCATTCTTATTCCCAAAAGGAACTGAATGATCTAGTTGGCAATCACAGCTTGTCAAACTCCTCTGCCGAGCTGTTAGCATCCAGATTGCAGGAAAATAACCTCCTCTCTGACAATGCTTGCCTAAACTTCTACCAAAACAGGCATCAAGAGTACCTCAGCTTTTTCTCTGAAGAAAAGGACTTGGTGTGAAAAGTGTTTTGCTGCACAATAGCAACCAAAAATGTTGGTTTAAAAAAGAATGGAGAATGATTTATGGACAAGGAATAAAATACTAAATGGATTCAAAAGGTACATTTAGGATTATCTTCTGAATGTCAAAATAATTCTGATGATCCATTGCAGTTTGTAAGAACTCTTGTCACACCAAATATTTTAAAGTCAAATAAAATATGATGATGGTATGATAATTACTATTAAGAAATCACAACCACTATCTTCATTGTTGTTTTGTTTTAGTCTTATTTTTAAAGCTTTTGGTATTTCTTGTTGGCCTTGTCAGTGGCATAGCTAGAGTGTGTGCCACCTTGGGCAGTCCTCAAGTTTATCTTCAAACCCAACAAAAATATATATTGCACAGTGACTCACTTTTAAAGTTATAAAACTAGTTTGTGTACCATTATAATATCACTTTCATATACTCATATATAGTATTTTTTAAATACGCATCAAACATATGTAAACTTTATCAGTAACAGTGAAAAAGCAAAAACAACAAATAGGGAGAAAAGTGTAAAAAATTGAGACCATCTTTATTTCTGAAATGAAAATTACGACTTTTTAAAAAGTAACTTTTCTTGCTTTTTTGTTGGCAAATTCTTCAATGACATTGTCAAAAACTATTTCATCAATTGAAACAGGCCAATATACAGGGTGAATGAAAAGTAACTCCCTATTTTATGTATGAGTGGCCAACCAGGAGTCCTGACTTAACACCCTGTGATTTTTTTCTTTGGGGTTGGTTAAAGGAGCAAGTCTACTATACCAAACCAAGACTCTGGAAGAACTTGAAAGGTGAACACAAGAAGTTATGTCTTCCATACCACAAGAGTTCCTGGTGATATCAGTTGATGTGATTCCTGGACAGCTCAAGAAGCGGGTAGTGAAATCTGGTGCCCATATCAAATTTTAAATAAAACCTCATGCTGAACGCTTTCCTCTCATATCAATTTCTTGTAAAAATTAATAAATTATAAGTATTTTAAAATGGGGAATTGCTTTTCAATCACCCTGTATATGCCATAGATTTAGTTACTCGAAATCGAAAAATCTTTCAATTGTGAGTACTGTCCCAACATTAAAACCACTTTTTATTTCAATACAGCCTAGACAGGCTTATATAGCCTACAGCAGAGACAAAAAAGCTGCCCCCATAAAAGTGCTGCCAACTCTACCTATGCCACTGGGCCATGTCAAGTCTAGCAATAAATATAACATCTTTTCACCACTATTACATTGAAAATTAAGATAGTTATAAAAGAGCAGTTTGATCAAGTACCCACCCTATCACACATTTCTGTGTTAACCATTGTGCCATCCCAGTGACATATAATTTTGTTAATATACCTGGCAATTGGATAGAATGCAAAAGTGGATTTGTGTCTTTCCCAAGTGCGTTTTCCAAGTGAGAAGGCTCAATTTACCGATTCTGTTTTGTGTTAGTAACTCTTCTACCACTCTCTGCTACCTACTTTTCACACCTGAACGGGGGAAAAATCACTAAAATTAACAACAAAAACAAACCTATTCTTGGATTAAGAGAAATGATTTCTTTATTCTGACATTCTTTATGCCCTGCCTGTCAGAAAAAAAAATCAGGTGTAAGTTTTGCCATAAGAGAAATATCATTTTTTTTAGATATTCTTTAGATATGTTAACAAGACCTAAAATAAATTTCTAAGAATTTTTAAAGAAAAATGATATGGAAAAAATTCCAGATTCTGTTTTGCCAAGGGTTAAGGAAGGGAAAAGCAAGTTCAAATCCTAGGCAGGAAGTACAGGCTCAAATGATTGTTACTTCCAGCCTGGATTGATCTGGGTCTTCATGACGTAAGATGCTGTTGGCAGTGTTTCTATCATGACACCAACCAGGTTCCTTCAGCTAAATAAAATCATTTTCGGTTGCTGTAAGCAGACACTGGTGCCAAGCAAGTGCATTGCTTCACATTAGCTGCAAATGATGCACCTTTCCACCAATAAATATAGATGATCAAAAGAATTAATATATTTATTATATAGTGCTGGGGACAGATAAGAAACTTTTCACTGGCAACTTAATATGCTAGATTTTTTAAATACTAATTCACACAATACAAGCCCCAAGAGCCACTCAAGATAGAGGATTACTGTATGGTTTTGTATGAGCATAAGAGAAGGCAAGAAGTGCAGGTTATGTGACTATATAAGAAAGTTAAGTCAAGATAGGATGCACAGTGGGGTAATGGATAGTGACTTGGTTTGAGGAATTGGAGAGTCAAGTTTGAATTCCAGTAGAGTTCATTACATTCACTTACGTACAAATACCTTTGGGAAAGGTATGAATCCATCTCTTCTCCCACCAGCTATGTGTAAATAGTAGGACAAACTGAGTCCTATAGCCTTGGGTGGCAATGGATCTAGGAGAAGGAAAAACTCTGAATTGAAAACCAGCCTGAAGAGAGTTGAGCTCCATCAGGCTATCTTGCCCAGGACACACCACTGCTAGTGCAGCTAGTATACATATGGTGCCCCTATGACCCTAATGGGTTATGGGTCTAGTGATCATGAGGAAAGATAACAGTTAACCCTAGACTTTAACATGTTAAGGTTACAGGAAAGCATCTTTTCAAGAGTCTGTTCCACAAAATAACAGCTCTTGGGAAAAAAACTGTTAGATTGGTACTGACTCCTTACAAGTGGAATATGAAGAGAATGAGAATGATTCCTTCTTGTGTACATGGCATGGCAGGTCCCAGTTGCAAAGGTCAGAATTAGGGGTACCAAGGAATGTAGCTTGTCAGAACACTTGTCACGGACATAATACTAGAGTAGTGAGACACTTTTGTCCATGGGAAAGGGGTTGTAGGGCTGAAAATAATTCATCAGCCACAATGATGTGCTAGATTGTAATGAATCTGTGGTGCATGTAGGGTTGATAAGAGATTGAAAAAGTAAAGGTTTTAAATACTGCAAACATGGAGTGGCCAACTGACAGAGATTTTCTGGTGTACTTTGTTTTCTTTACTCTTGGTTTTGTTATATATTGTACCTATGAACAGTAATGGGTATGTCTAAATCCTCATAAATCCGTTGGACACGATTGTAAGTGGAGGTAATATGCTGTCTAAGTAGTCCACCACTAGCAGTGGTTTACCTACTTCACGCCGCTGGCGAGCATTGTATTTTGTTGATGTTATAAAGATTACCATTTCCAACCTCTGTTTTGGTTATTCCTCATTCAGTAACCTTTTCTAGGTTATAAAAGAAAGAGAAAAAAGAAAGAGAAAGAAAGAAAGAGAAAAAAGAAAGTGTTATCTATCGTACCAATGCACACTAATGGGTATGTCCCAATCCTCGTAAATACATTAGACAGTATTGTAAGCAGGGGGTTATATGCTGTCTAATAGTCAACCACTAGCAGGGGTTTACCTACTTCACGCCGCTGGCGAGTATTGTATTTTTTGATGCTATAAAGATTACCATTTCATTTCCAACCTCCGTTTTCGTTATTCCTCATTCAGTAACTCTCTTAAGGTTACAACAGTTTTCATTCAGTCACCAAAGTTAAGTGGTGTTGAACCTGGTCTGTACTTAGACAGGGTATCATGAAGGAACACTGGCTACTGTAAGTAACCTCCTATAATCCAAATTATGTTTTCACATTAAATAACCCATAAAGGGTTGATAAACAACAAAAATCTAAACAATCATTTAAACTCTCAAAAAATGAGCCTTTGACAAAAGCAGGTGTGTAATATTGATAAATTATATTCTTGAAATATATGCATTATATATTTCTTATATACAGTAAAATCCCAGGTTACCTAATCCCAAGCTATGATAATTTGTGGTTATAATGCAATCTCCATTAATCTTGTTTCAACTTAAGCTGTTTGCCTCATTCATGAGGTGGCCTCAGTTCCCTGCTGTTGTGCATTCGCTCTTTTTCATTTGTGTTGTGTTTGTGGAAACATATTGCCCTTCATTATGGTTCCTAAACATAATGTAACCACTTCTGATGGTGGTGCTTTGAAGAAAAGGAAAGCCATCACCATGGAAGTGAAATTAGACATTGTTAAATGCTCTGAAAAGGGAGAAACTGATAAATATTAGGTTGGTGCACATAGTAACATATGTGAGAAAACAACATTATTTTTTGCACCAACCTAATATTAGTCAGTTTGGCTTAAGTTGTTCGACTGTCAGTTAAAACATGTACATATGTGTATACATATTGAATTTCCCTGTAAGAGGGGAAGACATTTTCTTTTGAAACTATAAGATGGTGAATTCACGGTAAAAAGAAAAACAAACACATGTTCATTTTTATTCCTTCTCTAGATTTGCTGCTACTTCCGAGTACTGCAAAAGAGATAAGATCTTACGCTTCATCATCTCATCTACCAAGGGCCAATGACATCACTGGCAATAAATATACAAGCAGCTTAAAACAATTTCATTATATGTATTATTTTCATCTTATTTCATCATATGTATTATATTTGTCCTTCATGTATGTCATAGAAATTTGTTATGCCCTAAAGTATTACTTTACTATTGCATTAGCAAAGGTGAGCAACATAAGTGGTTATTCATCATGGGTCACGGGTACTTTCTAACTGACCCTCTACTTTCTGCCTCCTCCAGCAAATGTTACAGTTTGTAAATCCATGGTGCTTTTGGTAATATATCATTCCCAGATATAGAAAGAAACTCCAGATTGCAGTTCTCAATTTGGGAAAACCAAAGACTCGCCATTTCCCCTTTGTGGAATATTTCCTCACCTTGGTAGGGAAATCCAGGTAGATGAATCTGGCTTATTTGAATCTTGAGTCATAAACATCCTTTTTGTTTCTCCTTACACTTATATTTTTTCTCTGCATGGAACATGTGTGTATATATATATATTATATGTATATATAGATTTGTGTATATCTTAGTGGTATAAAAATCTCTCTGAGAACAAAGTATTTTTGTCATTCCTTTTCCTTTCAGCCGTTCTGTTCCATCTGTGAAGTATGGTGTTATTATATCATGGATATGATAATTCCCATAATGGGGGAAATACAAAAAGGAGAATAAATCTTTCTTTCATATCTCTCTCCTGTTACTAGGGTATATATATAATTATTATAGAGTTTAAATTAGATGCAGTAACAAAATTATTAACAAACTTATCTTGCAAACCAGTGACAGTGAGTTCAATCCTTATAATCTCTTGTATAGCTATGATTACAGATTGACATATTGTAAAGACATTTAAACATTCATATCTACCAATATCTATTCATATATGTGTGTACTTTCATGAATATCTACAGATAGGAATTGGCAAATCGATTTTGACTTATATAAGTATACTATGAATTTCTCTGTGGAGATTTATCACCAAATATATTTTTCTCAGTGCCATATTTCAAAACAGATCTTGCCTTCAATGTTTTGTTCAAGACATTAGAGTTTATTTTGAATTCTCAAGAATGCCAATCATATCAGATGGAAAAATTCACTTCAGTTGTCTTATCTAATTTCTTATCCTATTTACCTTGGGGTTAACAATAGTGAAAGTTCTATTGTTAAAGCATTGAACTAGAAGTAACAAATACAAGACTTTAATTTGATACAAATAATGTGTAGGTCTGAGTTTAAGGTTAATAGTTAGGACTTTGAATTGAAGGTCACAGAACTGTTGGTCAAAACTGGTTAGAAGTAGACTGACAAAGTGATGTGAAAGTAGAGCTTTGAATTGGGAGACACAAGGTCTAGATAATGTAGAGATATGACCGATAGCCAAGTAGTTCAAATGATGGACTAAAGATCTTAGCTTTACAGTAAAATGTACAGCACAGGAAATAGCAAGAATTATTTATTTTCATACAAGACTGACCAAAAGAGAATTTTTTTTAGGCAAACATGGACAAACAGAGTGTCAAAAGGACAGTTTTCCCACTATCATTTTAATGACCTTGCCTCCTCAACAATATTTATTATTCTAAAAAGCAATGATTAGAAGTGTAATAAAACCTTAACATATGATGAAAGTGAATTTATACATTTTTTTGTTCTTGAAAAATTACAACAAAATTATTAAAGAGTAAACATTATTTATTTATTAAATTTTTTATTTAGAAGAAAAATTTTATATTTACAACATTCTAAAAATTAATACAATTAAAACTCATGCAATGCACTATTTATCATTTACCAATTTATAAAGAAATAAATATGAAAGCAATTTTTTTATTTATAAATTTATAAACATTTACTAAATTATTAAAATATGTGAACCAACTATAAGGAAATGCTTATTATTTACCATTTTATAAAGTTTGAATCTATTGGCTATTAGCCAATGTTTTGCCAACCATTCCAATAAAGAATATAATAAATAAACAGTGTAAACAAACAATCTAATAGTGTTTATTATTTTTGTTATTAATTCTCAAAAACAAAGAAAATGTATAAATTCAAATTCATCATATGTTTAGGTTTTATTAAAATCTAATCATTTTTTTTTAAAACAATGAACATTGCTGAGAAGTGAAGATAAATAATAGTGGTATCAATGAAAGAAACCTCCTTTTGACAAGCAGTTTTTTGAAGGCATGAAGCTTCAAAATTGCTATTTTTTTAATTTACAAGAATAAGAATTTTAAAATTCTTACTAATTTTTAGCTCCATATTGCTAAAATTTCACAATTTGTCAAGTTATATATGGAAGATTGATTAGCTTTCTGTTAAGTATAACTTAATTTTAAGTCAATTTTAAGAGCCCCACTACAATATCAACATTCTTATTATAGGAAGATATTTAATGCCAAGAATGTAAAACCTGATGACTGACATGGTTATCCAAGAAGTTCTGATTTGACAACCAGATAGTTTAGCTGACAGCCTCTTTAAAGAAATTAAACCCACATAATCTGTCTTACTTTCATTACAGTTCAATAAACCAAAACCTAGCCTCAACCGGTTCTTCATACCTTTAGCAATAAAACTACCAAATCTCAATAAATAACTATCCTTGACAAAGAGAATGACAATTTTTCCCAATTGATGATGGTGACAAATAACTAAAACATTGTGAAACATAAGTCACATTAATATTCACAAAATATTCAACTCTTCAATGCAAACAGAACACAAGACATTAGTACTATTAAGGTGAGACTACAACATTATTATATATATAAAGGCACTAATACATACATATATATATATATATATATATATATATATATATATATATATATATATATATATATATATATATATATACATTTACAGGGTGCAGTGGGTAAAGTGTCACAATTTTATATTTCTAATTTTGTGCATGAACATTGTTTTTTTATTTCTATTTTATCAACTGCACAGTACAGTAGGATCAGTTGGGCGCCATCTGTGAGAAAAAGAGCACCACAATGCAATTCACTTTGCCAGAAATTTGGAAATGTGCTGTGCTGCTTGGCATTTGTACTGAAAGGTCCAATATGAATATTTCAGAGTGGTTGGGTGTCAATCTAAGGACAGTGCAGAGGATTCAGAAAGAGTTGAATGAGTCTAATGATAATTATAAAGGTGTTTGGAGTGATCACTAGTGATGGCAACATTATGGTTGAAATCATCTTTCCACAGGGCCTCAGACTCAACATGGAAACTGACATTGTGCCTTGAGGAGGTAGTTATGCTCTGGGTCAAGAGAGTGGCTGCTGGTAGATCCTATGTCTGGTAAAAGGACTCTGCATCATGCCACACAAGCAGGAAAACATAATATAATATATATATATAACTGAATAGGTAAATATAGGTAGGTACACAAGCGAGTGATCATATACAAATACATATAAATAATCTATAATAAATGTTTTTCTTACACTATAGATTATTTATATGTATTTGTATATGATCATTCGCTTGTATACCTACTTATATTTACCTATTCAGTTATATATATATATATATATATATATAACTGAATAGGTAAATATAGGTAAGTACACAAGTGAGTGATCATATACAAATACATATAAATAATCTATAATAAATGTTTTTCTTACACTATAGATTATTTATATGTATTTGTATATGATCATTCGCTTGTATACCTACTTATATTTACCTATTCAGTTATATATATATATATATATATATATATATATATAAGGTGTATTCAGGCAGCAACAATACCAAGTAAGGTCCAATTTTTATTAAGCTTTTCCAACTTCTGACTAAGTTGTTTTATTTCAGAATTAAAATAGGTAAAATTGGTAAACTTTCCAAAGTTCATTTTATTTTTTGCTTTTCACTCTTACTAAAGTTGTTACCAAGAAATGAGTGTTTAGTTTGTTTATGGAAATGCGTTTGGCTAATTCCTGCGTTCCTATGTTTGTTCGAACCAATTCCAAGTTACTTAAAGGTGACATGATTTTCAATGGACAAGCTGAATTTTTATGCGTATATTCTTTTACAGACATGTCAACATACAATCACATATGAAGAGAGATAACCTATTTATATATATTTTCATAATTCTTTGATCTTTGATCATGTATTAAGATGCACTGATATATTTCATCAAAATATAAATTCATGGATAAAAGACAACAGGTTTCTTCCTGTGTCTGCATATACATTTAAAAGTCACACACACACAGACAGACACACACACACACACACACACACATATATATATATATATATATATATATATATATATATACATATATATTGATTAAACATGTAAAACGTGTTATTTACTAGTTTTTCTGATTATATATATATATATATATATATATATATATATGTGTGTGTGTGTGTGTGTGTGTGTGTGTGTGCATGTATGTATACACACACATGTATATGCGTGCATATATAGATAGATTGATATATTCATTCATACATAGACAAATTTATGTTTTAATTCTTTGATGTTATATTTTAAGTAATTTTCTTTTGGTATCTATATGTCATTTCTCTATCTCTGCTCTAATTCACCCCAAGAAAGCAACAAACTCATCCAGTTCCCCACATTATAAACTTGAGATGGTGGAGATGGCCATGGTTAGGGTGATCCTTCCCCCTCACACTATACAAGCTCTGTTTGGGTTTCCTAGTTATTTTGATTTTTCATTTTGTCTCTTTTTCTTTCTCTAATTTTGCTATTTTTTTTTTATCTCCCTTTGATACTGTTCAAAAGCACACACACATACACAAAATCTTTTCGATCCTTGGCTTTTGTTGATTAAATAACAAGATAAAAAAGAAATAAAGTTTAAAATGTCTGCGATAAAAAAAAATTTTGTCCTTTAATGACGTTTGGCAGTCAATATGAACAAATATTTTTTTCTTGCCTCACATTGGGAATAAACAACATTATTTGCAATCCTGATAAGCTCAGAAGTCATCATTTTGGAAGTAGCTTTCACTTAAAACTTAAATTTTATCATTAATTGTGATGAGCATCATCTTTTTAAAAACTTTTTGGCACCTCTTATATTTTTGAGTCAATCTTCTATTGCTATGTTGTAGGAATTTGAACAAAGCTTGAACTTGTACATGACAGAAAATTTTTCTCATCAGAATCCATCTTGCACATTTACAAATCTATTATTTGCCTGTGCATTGAATACTGCTGCCACACTATTCCTCTTGAGGTTCTTGACAAAATCAAAAAAAAAATCTGCAATGTAATCGATCCTGACTTGGCATCTCGACTTCAGTCAATTTCTCATTGACATGATATGGCTTACCTGTCTTTTCTACAAATATTTTTATGGCAACTGCTCTGACAAGCTTTTCCCCCTTGTGCCCAGACTACATGAATTTAGGCATGCTTTTAGATTGGCATCTAGGTTCCACCATTTCCTAACTGCAACTGCCACTTCTACTCCAACAGTTTCTTTTCTTATACCACCTGTCTTCAGTGTACTTGCTTCCCTGATAACTACAGTCTTCAAAAATTTAAATGTAGTGTAAGTTGCGATCTTCTATCTTCTTGTATCCTGTTCATCCTTTTGTCCTTGATTATAGTGAAGTTTGGCCTCCCTATAATCAATCTTTTCACTCACTTTCACTTTATGTAACACCTGTGTACTAGTGGCATTCCCACCTTGCTTGAGGTGAAATGGTTAAAATAAAAATTGAAAGCTCACTATTTGTGGATTGTACTTTAATCATTTAAGCCAACAAAACTGTTACAATTTGACAACGGATTTATTCTTAGTAATATCAATCCTGCTCTATGGTAGTGAAGAGAATAAGATGAGACTTTAAGCAACAGAAATGTGGTTCCACAAAAAAGATGCTGGGAATACCATGGAGGGAACATGTGGGCAGTGAGGAAGTTTTAAGGAAAACACAAACAAAAAGGACACTTGTATTTAGAATCAGAAAGAGTCAGCGGAAATTTCTGGGACACATAAAGAGGAAGTGTGGCTTGAAAAATTTGATATTCAAAGGACATGGCTGCTCAGTCAATGAATGCCGAATGTTTCCTTATAAGGAAACGGCTAATATTACCATTACCATTCCTCATAGATGAAGAAGAGACTTGAGGCAACAGACATGTGGTTCTACAGAAGGAGGCTCAAAATAGTATGAATGGAACATGTGAGGACTGAGTTTTTAAAGAGAACAAAAACCAAAAGAACACGTAATTAGAATCACAAAGTAGCAGTTGAAATTATTTTAGAGCTACCATAAATAGGAAGTTGTGGAGAGTCTTGATCACTTCCATCCTGAGTGAACATGACACATAAAAGAAGAAAGAATTTTTGTAGCTAATATCTAAGTTTTACCTTAGAAAACCACCTTCCCCACTAACAGGTGATTACAAATTCTGGTCAGCATACACCCTTTCTACAGTTTGGAATTTGTACTTTTTATAAACTTCCTTGTTACTCACATTCTCTGTCCATACTGAGAATACCATGGATAAAGCATGTGATTAATGGGGAAGTTTTAGAGGAATGGGGAACAAAAACGAGAAAGAGAGAGTTGAAATTTCTGGGACCCATAGGGATGGCTAGGAGAATTTGACACTCACTGGACGTGGGGAAGGCAAGAGGGACAGGTGGTAACCTAACTAATGAGTTTGTGTAAAGTTGAAATACCAAGTCAGGACTGATAACATTCATAACAGGTAAATTTTTTCTGGAGGGTTTCAAATTCATGCCAAATTTTAACGGTTTGCCCTATACATAATGTCGTCTTATACGCGAGCATATACAAAAAAAAGGTAAAAATAACACATTGGGATACTAAGTAAAAAAGAAGTATTCCTGACACATGGAAACAAAGATATCCGACCAAAGCACTTTTGCCCTTTTCACTCCAACTTGAATACAGATAAACATAAAAATAATAATATTCTATATTTTCTGTGAAGAAAAGAATAAAAAATGAAGGATGTCTTTTCATCAAATATTTTCATTGCAACTTCTACAAGCTTTTTCTCCTTGGTACCCTGACTACATTAATTTAAATGTGCTACTAGATTGGCATCTCATTCCCACCCGTTGCAGTTAATATATCTTAGTTTTACACTAGACAAAACCCCTCCCCAACAAACAAGCTATTACAAATTCTGACAGTGAACACGGGTCAACATACACCCTTTCTACAGTTTGGAATTTGAATTTTGTATAAACTTCCTTCTTACTCACATTCTCTGTCCATGCTGAGAATACCATGGATGGAGCATGTGATTAACGGGGAAGTTCTAAGGAGAACAGGAAAAAAATTAACACTTGTACTTAAAATCAGAAAGAGGCAGTTGAAATTTCTAAGGTACAGAAAGAGGACTTGGAGAATTTAACCTTCACAGGACATATTAAATACAAAAGGTAAAGAATGGAAGAGGAAATAACCTACCAAACAAGCCTGATTACAGAGCAGGAAGTAGGATATTAAAAAAGAAAACAAATATTGCTAAGTGCTATAAAGTATAGGAAGTTGGGGACAGCCATGATTGTCCATTTCTTGAAGGAACATAGTACGTAAAAGAAAAAACTTATTCCTAATCCTTTCTGTCAATTTTTATCTTCTGACTTTGGCCATTACTTTATTATTGACCATATGCTCACAGTAATACTATGAAATCTCTGTGATGGAGTATTTTTATTTTGTTATCATTTTTATTATTATTATTATTATTATGAAAAAATTAGCCAAACTCTACTAAATAACTTGATAGCTATTTTAATTTTAACTTGGTCAAAAACAGGTAACCTTATTATACAAACTTAAATGATGTTAAACAAAACGCTAAAAGAATTGACCATAACTTTTTTAAATTCTAGCATTAAATGTTTTTAATATTCTATTTTTTTTTCTCAATTAGAATTTTCAACTTTGTTGGTCATAGAATTTCAGCTGATATATTCTTTGGCTTTCCCTTATTGTTCAAATTTCTATGATTATGTATATTTATTGCTTTATATATTTTATGGATGGGCAGCAAAGAACAAGAAATTAGTGAACTGAGTTCGAACAATATTTACTTTCATGCACCTAAATCTGGCAGAAAGATCTCTGAATGGGAGACTGGAGGTTTTGAGGATCATGTAACAACTTCTTAATTGCTGTTCTTCCTGGGTGCTGAACAGGGGTGATGTCACTGATTATGGTCACAAGTATGGGCAAATAGTTAGCCCCTCAAACTGGAAATCTGAGTTTGAGATTGTGAAAGATTTTTTTGACAGTATTTTGCTTAAAGTATAAAATTATATTTTTGTAGTAAAAATACCAGAAATATATTTTTACATAAAAAATTACCAACAACCCCTATTGATAGTAAAATTGCCAACAATACATTTTATCTGTAATTGAAGGTATACAAATAGATTCAAAATATTTAGATTTCAGCATTAAACAACCCATAGAGGTGTTGATAGCTGCTAAACAAATTCAACCAAACCAATTTCATGCAAATGCTCTTGGGAAAGGTATGACTCAGTCTTTTCTCCTCAAGCTATGGTTTAAATGGAAGGTCAGATTTCCCCTATGCCTATGTTAAATAGTAGAACAGACTAAGTTCTTCAGCTGAGGAGAAAGAAAATGCTAAATTTCCAAGCCTGGGTCAATATAACTCATTTGCATGTGACCACACAGTTGTTTAAGGGAAGGAAAACCTCAATAGAAAACCAATCCATCCTCATAGTACAGACGTTGAGTATGGAGCCAATCACCCCACCCTGTGGAACAATTTAATTGATAGTATGGAATAGTATACTATAGCATATACAGCCATGGACAAAATTATGGGGCAGGTTTATAAAAGTTAGAAATATAATTGAAACTTATTTATTTTATCATTTAAAGAATAAAAACAAAGCTTTGAAAAAGAAAGTCTCTTTTTCATATTAACCTCAGACAGCAATGGTTTTTTTCTTGCTTTACATCCTTTGAGGCTAGCTTCTACTAACCTTCTTTGCACTGTGCAAGTCAATATCATTTTGTTTGTTGCCTCTCAAAATTCAGCAGTCACGTTAGAAGAGTTTTTTTTCTATCACCTACAGATACCCTCTTTAATAGTCTTTCTTCTCTTGAGTTCTTTTCCAGCCATGACCATCATGATTTTTGAAAGAATTGGTTTCGTTATTTCTTTTAATGTTTGTTTGTAAACCATTTCTTGAGCATTTCACTTTTCTTGCAATTTTGACTTGGGATAACCCTTCTTTGAACAATGTAATGATTTCAGCCCTTTTTGTTTCAGGAATGTTGTTCTTTGGAAGCATTTTCAACAAATAAGAAGCACTTATAAATTGATACTAAACTTGTTACTAAAAAATTAGAAAATATTTAGCACTACAGATGAAATTTCAAATAAATGATTTTGCTACTTAAATAAATAAAAATGAATGCAAATCATGATTGGTACCAATAAATGCCAGTGAAATATCAATTTAAGAAAGCTTATCATAGTGTTTTCAGCTAATATATGTACGAGTTTCAATTGTATTTCTAATTTTACTACACCTGTCTCATAATTTTGTTCATGGGTATATATATATATATATATATATATATATATATATATATATATATATATATATACATTAGTCTTTTCATTATTGTTGTTTTTAGAACAACATTGTAAGGGGTAGAATTTTTGTCTTTCATCAGGCATTTATTACTTCTAAAGACAAATAGATCAACATTCATGAAGTTGAACATTTGATAAAAAGCAATAAAAATGAAAAATAACAATATGAATAACATTAATAAATTCTGTCACTGAAAGTCAATCAATACTTAAAAGTCAATCAATACTAAAAAAGTTAAAAAATTTAAATTTGAATTATAAAAAACCATATTTATGCTTCCTGAAAATAAAATGTAAGTTTATTATTTATATTTCTAAAGAATTGTAAAGCCATCATTTTTAACCGAAATATAGTTTGAAAGCTCATATCAACATGGTGCATCATGACACATAATGTTTCTGGTAAGGCTTTTGTAATCAATTGTTTCATGGTATCAGATGATTGGCTCCACATTCAACCTCTGTACTCTGAGGAAGAGTTGGTTTTCTGTCAAGGTTTTCCTTCCTTTTTCAACCCCATGTTCCCATGCTAACAAATTCTTCCTAAGTTTAAGAATTCAGATTTCTCCTACTTGAAGACTGGTTATCAACCCAGCTTGCTCTACTATTTAATCTATAGACTATAGACTTGGGGAGAAGAGTTGCATTCATACCTTTCTCAAAGGTATAGTGCAAAAGTAAATGTAACAAACTTGACTAGAATTCAAACTTGGTTTGCAAATTTCTCTTTTCAAGCTGCTGTTACACCAATCTCACATCCCAATTTGAAATTAACCACAGGTAAGAACAAATTTAAAATTGCTGAAAGATGAACTAGGATATATTTATGTGTCTACTAAGTTTTCATACATTTTATGTATGTTTTGATACTGCCTTATATCAAAACATTTTTCTCCTGAAAGCAAAAGTGGACAGTGCCACAAAGTGTGTACTTTTAAATTTAAAAGAAAAATAGATTTGCTTAAGGAAAAGTGCCAGTAATACATTTATTGACTGGTTGCATAAATTTTGGTTTTCGATTTATCCTCAATGTAAACATTTAAGAACCTTACAGACAAGGCAAGGCTTGTTCCTGCTTTTTCTGTTAAGAGTTTCAGACAAGAGAAGACAATCTGAATAACTCTGTTATCACCATTGTGGAGGGGGGTTATGGTTACTATGTTGAAAGTGGTAGGCTAGAAGAGTTTGTTTTAAAGTTTGACTATCCTCACCTACTATTTAGTTATTTCTTTATAAAATTTAATACATTTCCTTATTCTTTTTGGTGTTTGCAGAGTAGAGTGAGGGATAAGCAATTAGGTCACAACAAAATTATTTCTTCATAATATATTGATTCTAAATTCACAATCAATAAATGCATGCTAATTCCCAGGCAGTAATTTATATTTACATCATTAAATTATATTAATACCAACTGTCTGTGTATTGGTTCCTCTCATGTCTTTTCATGTGACATTATTTTAATTCCAATTTTAAAACATGGTAGATGATCTTAAGCAAGTATATCAACATACAATATACTGAATATTCTGTAAAGTTGGCTCAACTTTCAGAAATTCAGGACATCATTGATGTCAATATTTTAACAAAGCCTATGTTTCCACATTGTGTTCCTAAACATTAAATTTCATGAAACAGACTCCCAAGAGGATGTTTACTTGATCACTACAATCTTAACCTCTTCAAGTCTAGGGTCAACCGTTATCTATCCTATATAATCTGCACTCACTTCCTGATGTCCACACAATAACCTCACTCACTGACTATCTACCTTGAGTGGCTCTTGAACCATATATTGAGTGAACGTTTGGTAAAAAAAAGTTCATATATTTATATCATGTCTCTTTAAGAGTACTACTGGTATCATGTATCACCATTCTACTTGTCCCATGGTCAGGTCATTGCTGAGTAAACCAGTTCCCCCACCAGGCTTTTCTGTTGAAGAGAGTAGCTAGACACACAGTAGGATTAAAAAGATCAGTGCAGTGATGGTCTGGTACTACTGAATTGACTGAAATGTGCTCCAAATAACAATGATGAAGATACTCAGCTGAAAAGGTCTAGAATAATAAAAATGATTAAACACAAAATTTTTGACAATATGAGAATCTGAAGAATATTTTTGTTAAAAAGATGAAGAGTCTGAAAATCAGTGGAATAATGAAAATACTTCGCAGAACATTCTACAAGAGACATTAAAATTTTATTTTCATAAATGTTGTCTGACCATTAAGCTCCCCTTTTCTTAAACATTACATCATGGCTGACTTTTAGAGAATTCCATGTTCTGTAAGTAAAAAATGTTAAAATTAATCTAGAAGAGGTACCCTTTACCTTTTGCAATCTGTTTGGTATTTGTAAAATCGGTACCTTAAAGTTTTTCCCCCCTGTTTAATCAGTTGTTTGTTAAGATGTAGTCAATTAGATGAAATTAAACTGAACAACATCATGTTTCCTTGCTAGTTTAGTATTAGGACAAACATTTTTTAACCATGGATATCTGAGTTCTTAACAACTCATTGGTCTTTAGCTAATTAAGTAAATTATAAGAATGAAAAAGAAAAAAACAACTGATGCTGTGTTTTGGTGATATTGTGAGTGATGAAATTTTTTACAATTATTTTTTATAAATACAGGATATGTAATTAAGAGGCTTTATCTTGTCAGTTAGTCAGGTTTTGTGTGTTATAAATGATTCTATCTACCTTGAAAATGATGAGGATGCCAATTCAATATTTGAAAATCTTTTTCTTTATTCCTTCTGTTCATGAAAGGAAAATCATTTCCAAAAGCAACATTATAAATGTCAATAACAAAGCCAAAGAAAGCTATGGAAAAGAACAATTTAATTTTATAGGGTCTTTAGGGCCTTGACCTTTGAACATCTGCATTGATCTGGTTTTGTTTTGCAAGCAGATATTTTTTTGCAATTAAACCCTGCCGATGTCAAGGTTACTGATCTGCTTTTTTGAAGTTAAAAGTTGCTATATAAAATATTTGAATGCAACAAAGTTTTTACATAACCCACGATATTATTATGAGTCATGTATTCAAGAAACATGATCAAATTTTGATTCACTCAAATTATACATAATTCAACAATAACAGTCATACCATTTCTAAGTCATAAAAAAATACCAGAATTTAATGTGTGAACAGATTGAATAAATATTATTACTCTAAACATTATTTTAGTGGATACCCATGTCTGGGTAAACCCTCTGTTTTTTAACTTACATCTACTGACCTGTGAATTCAAAAGACTCCAGCAGTATTTGAACCTGCATCCCTCTTTCTAGGAGAGACCACCATTTGATCAGACATGCTTTTGATTGCTTAATCAAAGAGTGCATCATAGCTCAGCATGATTCAATTCAGTCAGTTATGTGCCATGCAGGATATACGCTTAGGCGATCATGTATCTTTTGATACATAACTGACGAAGAAGATTTTTTCCCATACTAGGTTGCCATTTCATCTGCGGTAGGCCAGTTGCCATCCAAGGCTATAGAACCCGGTCTGTCCTGCTATTTGCCCATAGCTAGGAGAAGAAGAAGAAGATTCATACCTTTCCCAAGGGTATTAGCATGGAAGTGAATGTAATGGATTCGACTGGAATTCAAACACAGCTCTCCAATTCATCAGTGCAAGCTGCTATCCATTACTCCACCCTAAAATATTAACCACATGTGTTTTGTAAAACTTCATCAGAATTTCTTTGTTCTGTGTAATCTATTGTTGCTGTATCTTTGTAAAGTTTGTTGTTTCTTTATAAATGTTTTACCTTTGCACACCTATGCACATTTTCCCCATTGTCCTTATGCAAATCCTTTTGTCTTAATTGCAGTTTTCACAGCTGCATATGTATCTGATGGATTAAAATATCCTTCAACATAATCTATGCAATTTGTAAGTTCTCTCACACATTCAAATGGGGCAACGGTGATTACATTGTTGTACATAAATAATCAAAGGAATTAAGGTGTTATTGGTATTATATATAGATAGAATTTAAATTCATTGAAAATTACTGAAATACCAATGCTAGTAAGATTCATTATAAGTTTGATGCAATATATTATGACAATTTATTGACATCCCAGATATTTGCTAGCCTTACAAGTTGCAGGATTAAACAGGGGATAAATGATAGATACAAGATACAATCATTATGTTGGTTGTGAACTGACAAATGTCGAGGTTTGCTAGAATTATCGAAAAACAAAGAAAGAATTTAATCTAGCATTCTATTTGCTTTGTTCTCCTAGGAATTCTGTTTGCAACTAAGTTCTATCAATATTCCCACTAGTGCATAGGTTGTGTGGGCATTAAGTTGGTGATCATAACAATGGTAACCCTATCTTAAAAGTTAGCACTTTCTACTTGCATAATCAATAATGCAAACTATGCTGAGAATACCATAGACCGAACATGTGAACAAATGATGAGGTCTTAAAGAAAAAGGAAACTTATACTTAACATCCTGAAAGAGACAGTTGGAATTTTTAAGGCACATAATGAGGAAAGAGGGTTTAGAAAATTTGATACTCACAGAACAGATTGAAGATAAGAGGGATAGATGAAAACAAAATTTAAGCGAGCTTGTGTAAACGTATGGCGGAACTGGATTTTGGAAAGATAATGAGATAATTCCTCCTGAACTGAATCAATGTCTAACTCACAAATCTGAGTAGTATCATCATGATTAACATTAGAAACAAAATAAAAACATATAACAATTCAAATAATAATAACATATAAATACTATTAATCTAAGAATTTAATACAATGTCAATTGTCATCTTCTGCCTCCATTAATCTGTTCCTTTATTGTCTTCTCTGTTTTTATTTTCACTCTGTGTAATCCCTTGTGTCTTAGTGGATTTATTACCTTGCTTGTATTACATCTTTATTGTTGATTTATTTCTCTGTTAGATTTTATACTTATATTGTTTTTTATGAAAGAGAAATATAATTTGTGAGAAACTGAAATAATGTTACTGCAGTCAAAGCTGAGCAAAGGCTTTTTGAAAATCATGCCTTCAAAGTTGGTAAGACAACAGGAATAAACAAAACTGTATCAAATGTATTGAAGAGAGGGATTATTGAACAAATAAGACAAAAAGGGTGAGTCATCCCATCTAAATTGTTTGCCAGTGTCTCACTAATGAGATGAATTTTTATCAATTAATTGAAAATGAATTATTTAAATATTGCTTTTTGGAAATCTGAGTTTGAGATTGTGAAAGATTTTTTTGACAGTATTTTGCTTTGTTCACACATATTTCATATTCTAAAGATTACTGCATGCCATATACACCATCTGTTGCATATTAGAATTATTATACTCTGCTTCAAATTAGATCTCTTTCCGATTCACTGCACATCAAAACTTGTCAGCTGGAGGTGAATGCTACGGAAACAAAATAAAAAATAAAAAAAGTTGCTCTCTGCTCAGGGGCTCTGAGGATCACATCCAGCTCACAAAACAAATCCCTCCCACCAGGTATAAAATAGAATTTAAAAGGAGTTAGTCACAAATATTGTTGCCAAAGCAAAAAAACGCTGAGTCATGTGTCCACCCTGAGTTCTAAAAAGAATTCATTTTCAACACTCAAGGTAGTTACAGGCAAGTAGGCAGTAGAGTAAGCATGCAACCAGCAATAGACACCATGAGTAGCCTTGGTCAAGTGACCCAACACAAGCTTCAATGCCAGGTCCTACCAACTTGCCCATCCTCCAGGTCACTTCCCTCACCCACAAAGAGACATAGCAAATTGATCCTCTATAATACAAGAAAGTTTATTTTCTTTTCACTTCCAGGCAGTATTTTGTTGTTTCATTTGTTTCTCATGGAACCACACATGGTTTATGACAGAATATTGATTAACATTGCATTGATGAAGACCAGAAAGTACATAGTAATACAACAAAAAGATGAGACAATTAGTCTGAATTAAACTATATCATATAAACTATATACAGTTGTTCAGATATATTCTTTAGTTCTATTAGTTCAGACCTTTACAAATAGTACTTGCCATGAAACATCCACAGAGTCAAGGCTTACATCTATATCACATTGTAACATTGTTTTTTATATAATTAACAAAGTTAAACAACATTGAGCTTCGTCAGTACCTAGGTGGGTGACTGCTTGAGAATATAAAGTGTTGTAAGCTTGGATATGCAGGTGGCATAATTGATAATCGTTTGAAATTGGACATTGGAGAACTGAGCTACAATTCCAGTCAGGTTTGTTATAATCACTTATATGCAAATACCCTTGGGAAAGGCATGAATCCACTTCTCCCCTCCACCTGCTATGGGTTAATTAGTACAATTTTTATCATTAAAATATTATTATCTCACAAAAATTCTTACAATCTAAAAATATTTTCTGGCTTTAAATGATGTAAAAAATATGTACAAAGCAATCAACCACAAAGTCAAATCACCATCATATCTTATGTATTTCATTTGTAAGGAGGAAGTTGCACTCAGACACTTTTTTTTCTGAGAACTGCTACTTTGTGGAACAAACTTCTGCATAGATGCTTTGCTGAATGTGGTAACCTCTTCAAGTCAAAGGTCAATCATTATCTATCCTCCTTATCCTCAAAATCTTCACTTCCTTTTGTATCCTCTTATGTTCATATCACACGTTATTCAGTAACCTTCTACCGTGGGTAAACTCTTGGCTTTGTATTGGAGAAATTTTAGTATAAACAAAAATATATAATGATTAAAAACACGTTAAAAATATCATTTAAGAACAGGTAAAGAAATTGTCAATAAAAATACTGAGTTAAAAACAACTAAGATGAAGATACTAGTCTATAGAAAATGGATGGAATTGTTTGAACTAATTCAGAGTTAGATGTTGCCTGTTGATATTTAGGACTCCATTTTGTTTTTGTTTTTTTGTTTTTTTTAAGTTTTTCTCTCCTGATAGTAATTTAAGATGATATTATAAATAATGTTTATATTATTATATATATAATTTATATATATTTATATTATTATATATATAATTTTTCTCTCCTGATAGTAATTAAACAGAATGTGATAAAGAAAGCCTAAAAAACCTTTATAAGTTCACAGTGAGAGAATAAAGAAAACTTGTTCAACGTTCTTCTACTGAGCATTACCCTCAAATATTATAAAAAATTGAATTTCTCTGTAGAGAATTTCTTTCTTAATTTCTTTGAAAACCAATCTTCTTCTTAGCTTGATATTTAACCTATAACTAGTTGAACACCAACAGATGAAGAATCAACTTATAAATTATGATACTATAATTAATAGTAGCAGTGTAATGGATATCAGCTAGGAATGAGAAATTGGAGAGATAAGTTTGAAATTCATTCAGATTTATTACATTCATTTATGAGCACATACTGTTGGGAAAGGCATGAATCTATCTCTCCCTTCTCATGTTATGGATTGAATAGCAGAACAGAGTTCTATAGCCATGTTTGGTAATCAGTCTACTGCATATGAAATTGCAACGTACTGCTGGAAACTCTTCAAATGCTGTCTTTCAATATGCCTTGAGCCAGCCTTGAAGATTGGGTTTATAAAATTAACATGAGAATGATATCTCATGTTGACGCACAGTCTGCAACATTGCAGAGTAAGTGTTTGCTTATATTAGAGTGAAAATTTACAAAGACTTGATGGCTTTGTTTGGAAAGAGTTGATGTTGACGGAGAATTCAGATGTCAGTAAAAATTCAGATAATAAATGAGGATAATCTCACAAAAGTCTTTTATAAGAAAATCAGTTTTAAGATCAATTTATGGATATAACTTTTGCTTTATTAATATTTAAATTTGCAGTTAAAAATTTAATTATTTTCCAGATATTGAGAGTTATTATATTAATTTGTTTGGGTCTTATCTAATTAGATATTTCGTCTTCTTTGTCTGGCGTATTATTTTTTTTAAATTTAAAAAAAATTATTTTGTGTTAAATAATTAGTTGAATATTTTGAAGAATTAACGAGTCAGTTTTTGTTTTATTTTTTTAGTCTGGCAGTCAAAACATTTTCTATTCATAAAATTTATATGATAATTATTTTCAAATGTTAATTATCACAAATCTTTATTATTACAGCCACTGGTATGCCAGAATGGCTAATGGAGGAGATTGCAGACTGTTTATTTCCCTTAAAGCTTCTTCTTCTTTTTTTTGGTCAACTGATACTTAATTAAAACTCCTTGAAAGCTCTTTGATTTGGAAAATTGTTTCATTATCCAAGTTAGAGCATATATGTCATACAAAGGAAAGCTTGGGAAGGGCATGAATACATCACGTCACCCCTACCCAGCTATGCGTTAAATAGTTGAGTAGACTGCCCTCTCTAGTTGTGGGAAACAGTCAGTCTAAGAGAAGGACTACACTAAATTCAAACTGTGAAAAAAGCAATGGGGAACCGTTTTTACCAACAAGTCTTGGTAATTCGCAGATAATAAAGAAACGGAAGATGAATCACCTACATTATGAAAGGGAACAGTATTAGAAAACAGTATTGTGCTAACAAAACCTGCACTATGATGTGCTCTCTTTGCTGTGTTATGATTAGTAACAAATACATAAACCTATAAAAAGTGAATGATTATAATTAGATGATTGTTTTGTTTCATTAAATATCAGTGGATATAAACTGAAAATTGTATATAAAATAATAAGGTGAAAGATCTTTCAGAAAAATGAAAATTATGTTCCTAAGTAAATTCAGTTGGCCAAAATACATGAGAAGATCTTTTAAAAATGGAAAATATCCACGATTCTCTAAAAGGTTAAATACAAAGCATCGTAGAATCCCAGAATTCAATATCATTACTTATTATGTTCAGGTCAGTAGATAATTTCTCCATTTGTACTCTCACCCTTTATCATTATGCAATTTTTAAAGATGACAGTAACACTGAAGGTAATCAATATTTGATTAACATAAATGAGCTGTGAGGCATTTAGCTATTGATGATGGGAATAAACATTGAAATAAATCACCCACCATGTTCATATCATAATAAAATATTCATGACCTACAAATATATTTTCTATCCAGAATTAACTTCATCACTTATTATGCTTCTATAATATTTACAAAACATATATATTATTTGGTTATATTTGCATGTAAATTTAGATAAAAACTTATACTTATATTTATCAGTGTATTGGTAAGTAAATGGAGTGTCCAAACTTTGATTGTCAGTAGAAGATTCTTAAATATATAAATAAATAATTGAGGGAGAAAGTATACAGGCCTCGATGTAATACAGCATTTGACCTCAAGCATGCAACTTGAATTTTCAGTTTAGTTTATTAAAAAGAAAAGTAATCTTTTTTCCATGTGAGGAAAATTAATCTTTATATATATTGTATCAAACAGAGTGCTTTTATCATAACTCCTACTTACATATTTTACCACATTATGTATTGTATTATTCCTGTTATATATATATATATATATATATATATGTATATATAATTATATGTCATTCAACGTCATCATTTGATAAGACACCGAGGGTGTTGAAAGAAAATGGCTATTTTTGTAGTGATTTTATAACATATTTATGTTATAAATTTTCTTTAAAATAAATAATTATATCTGCTCTACTTTGTATTGAGCACTCTTTTAAGAATAGTAATTGTTGGTTATTGGAATTTATCCCATATACACCAATCATATACTTGTATATATATATATATATATATATATATATATATATATATATATATGACAAAGTGTAAAAAGTTTTTGTGTGATGTATTTCATAATTTAGAACTTAGTTTATGTTTATATTAGTGTGACTACACATGCTCATAAACAGGAGACAATGGGAAATTAAAATTTAAAGAATAATTTTTTCTGTGTTGTGAGTCTATAATCTAGCTAGTTTAATTTAGATTCTTTTTCTTTTTCTTTGTTTCCATCACTTTTGTTATTAAACATCCCACATTATGATAAGAGAAAATCTGCCAAGAATGAGGAAACACTGTAGGAACCAGGACACAAAATTCCCAGCATCACTCATTCATGCATATGTTTAGTTGCATCAACATAAACATAAATTTAGTCTGATGAAGACGAAACACGTCAAATGAAAACTTTTTCCACTTTGTCATACATGTTTCTCCGAAAATTGTTTTTAATATATAAAAATTTATATATCATTATTCCATAAATTTAAATATATATTTTATAATTATATAACTTTCTTTTATATTATAAAAACAACAGACAACTTGCTAGATGACCTAACATGCTAGACAAAGAAAAGGCAACACCCACCTATGTAGTAGTGTTCATACCCCAGTCTAGCTAGGCAGAGCAAAATCAGTTCACAACTTCAGCATTTAACAGAGGACAGCTTGAGTCATTAATCAAGTTTCATGCTCTCATTATCTTCAGACAAATATAAATATATTATATATATATATATATATATATATAGGATCCAACACTTCGTGATAACTGTCAGTTAAATGTTTCAATCACTATGTACTGTCCTTCTGATTACTCTTTCTTTTTATCACTCATTATTAATGTTTCTGTTCCTAATTCTTCTACACCATGTAACCATTTGTGTCTTAGTGGCTTTATGCCTTGCATTTGGTGATACCCATTAAAAAAAAAGAGGATCCAACTGTAATGGAAGTTCCTATGTATATATTTGAAAATTGTAGATGGCAAAAAAGCAAGAAACCAGAAAAGGGTTCCACAGGTGAGAAGTGCAAGAAAAGAAATTATTAGAATAGGAGTTATGGTTACAAAAGAGATAATGTAGATGACACAGTTTTTTCTAGTTTCTTCTTTTTCTTGCATTTTCTTGCTACATTTAATTGAATTTTCAGTCATCAATTTAAATTGCAAAATCTAAAACACAGTTTTTCGAACAAGACACAACTGTACATCTTGTGTGGTAGGGGATTTGCCAACATATAGCAAAACTAATATTACTTCAGATACTAAGGAATGTTTCCCAATGACAATAAAAAGATCTATTCAACCAAAAAAAAAACAGTCATCAAAAATTTCAGCTTTTACATGAAAAACTATAATGAAGCACAAATAGACATTATTTTAACCTGTTTACTCTGGAAAATCCACCTTGGCTAATAAAACAGCCAATAGTTTTACTAAACCATACCAAACACCGTAATGTTGTCTTAAAGAAGTGTTATTATTCTCTTGTTCATCTTCTGTCCATCTGTCTGTCTATGTATGTTCAATCTGTTAATCTGTGATAAGTAACCATGATATATTTAGGAAGGATATTAAAATAATCCAGAACCTACAGAGCAAACCATTTGCACATGGATAAAAAATGAATTTGGTAAATATACAAAAAAAGAAATTTGTCTTCTCACTAGACTTATTCAATCTAATCAGTGAGGTGATTCTGAGAGAATTAGAAGTCCTACATGGATTCATTATTTGCAGCCACAATCTTGCATATGGCACAGTGATGATAGCAGTCATAGAAAAGAAAATACAAGACCTCTTACAGAAGATATAATGTATGTTTGTGAGCAAAATGAACAGCAGAAAATGCAAATTCCAAATTGGAGATAACAAAATCAAACAAATACAACAATTTAAATATCTGGGAAGTGTTTTACCAGAGGATGGAAAGTGCAACACTGAAATCTGATGGTGCATTGGGATAGCCAAAGATGTGTTCCAAAAGCTAAGCAAAGTATTAAGAAGGAGGAAAAATTCATTAGAAATAAAGAAAAAAGTATTGAACTATAATTTCAGTCTTCCTATATGGCAGTGAATGTGGAACAATCTCCTCACAGATGAAGAAGAGACTTGAAGCAACAGAAATGTGATTCTACAGAAGGATGCTGAGAATACCATGGACTGAACATGTGAGCAATGACAAAGTTTTAGAGAAAATGGAAAGAAAAAAGGAACTTATATTTAGCATCAAGAAGACATAGTTGAAATTTCTAGTGCACAAAATGAGGAAAGACAGCTTGGAAAATTTGATATTCATAGGATAGATTAAAAGCAAGAGGGAGAGGAAAACAATGCATAACTTATCTAATGAGCTTTAGTAAATGTATGGCAAAACAGGGTTTGGGAAGAGATAACAAAAGAACAAAATTTATTAAGAGCTAAAAGGACAGAAAATCGTGGCGAGCCATGATCGCTAACTGAAGGGACAAAGCAGATAAAAGAAGTCAATCTATGATTTTTTTTTTCTTATTTTGGCAGGAGAGGTTGTCATATTTCTGGCTCAATGAGGACAAGTTCCAGGTCCTGGCATCACAGATTTGTACTGAAATATTTGAAATATTTGGGTAGAGGTACTAATTAAAAATTACAGAATGAAATCTGAAGAAGCTATACACACTGTGAAGTTATGAATTCACAGAATTGATTTTAACAGGCGTCTTAGCATCCAGATTCAGATAATGTGACTGCTTAAAGAAACAGTGAGAAAGACCGGGAATAGTGCTTTAGGCCATGCAACAAGAAAAGGGATCATTTAGAAATTTCATAGCTAAAGACAATTAAAACTGACCTTGCAAGTATAAATGTTTTGATTGGGATTATAAATCCTAATTATTCTTCTATTGGAGAATTTAGCATTGTACAGGTGCAGTTAAAATCAAGAGATAGCTTATGCAATAACATGCATTAGAGTTAATTCAAAATTTAAATTGAAATATGAAGAAGAATACTTGGAAGAATCTTTGGGATAATATATGAGGATGTTATCAAGTCTAATCCAAGTCCAGACAAAAAATTACATTTAAAATTACTTTTTACCAGACTATAAAAAGTAACCAGTGTAATGGTATGATGGATAAGAGGCTGATTAATGAACAATTAACCTTCACAGGTAAAAGGTAGGAATGTGTTGCAGGAACTAAGAGTGTGTGTAAAACTTAATTCATTCTTGTCATGTCTAGGTTTCAGCATTGTAATATGTAACTCTAGGTAAGCACATTCTAATTTAAACAAGTTGGGGGAAGGGCAGAAGTTAAAAGTTTATTATATACAAATATTAATAAATATACATTTTTTTCCTCACCGGTAGCACGACTTAAGGTTCATGCACAATGCAATCTTCAGGTATTGAGCAGCATCTGAAGGTTATATATATATATATATATATATATATATATATATAAAATAAAGATGTTACATACATTGTGAGTACTTGCTTGTCCGTATGTAACCTCTTTATAATAAATAACTATAGCTTACTCTTCGTATTGAGCCCTCTTTTAAATTAATGTTATGAATGTTTGAATTCATATTCTTTTCATTCTCATTGCATTTGGATATATATGGTGGACTCACCCATTATATTCGATATATGAGGATCAAGCACCTCAGTTCCTAGGAACTGACAGCCAGACACCAACACATATGATTTGATTATAGTGGTGAAAGATTTGTGCAGAACCAACCACAATTTTTGAAGGGCCAAATACAGAGATCTAGTGTACTACATGCCACAAGGTCCCCAAACAACCCTCTACAGGTTTTGAATTCAGTTTTCTTTCTCCTAGACCAGTTGCCATCCAAGACTATAGAATTCATTCTGTCCTGCTATTTACCCAAAGCTGGAGGGAGAAAAAATCAATACCTTTCCCAAAGGTATTAGCATGTAAGTGAGTGTAATGGATTCAATTGGAATTCAAACTCAGCTCTCTGATTCCTCAATCCAAGTTGCTATCCATAACTCTAACATCCCTCCCTTTATATATATATATATATATATATATATATATATATATATTACATGAATCATTCATACAAAATCTCTTGCAATTAACAATAACACATTTCTAAAAACATATTTTGGATTGCATTTATTCTTTCATTGTCCTGTTATTACTGGGATGTAAAAAAACAAATCTATTTCCATATCCAATGATGTCTGTATGCACAGATGAAAGCTTGTAAAAAACTAAAAAAAATGACCTTATGCAACTGGAATTTATAAACAGGGATCATAACATTCATCTACAGGTTCGGGGTTAATGTAATTTATTAAATTTGTTTGCGAAGATGGATTCTTGCCATTTATATCATTAACTTCAGTATGTGTATTTTGTATGAAGGATTCATGTAATGTAAATTGAACTGCACCACATACTTTATATATATATATATATATATATATATATATATATATATATATATATATATATATATATATATATGTAATGACATTTATTATTTTAACTTTCTCAATTTACAACAGAACATGATCTTCCTCAAGACCTATATCAATGGCAATGAGTCTATAAATGCTTTAGATTTTTTCCAGAATAAATAACTTTTGTGTAATAAAATACATAATCATTAATAATTTTTATTATACTCTTTTTAATCATGATAGTTTTTAAAAATTGCCTATTCCTTTGTTTCTTAGAAATTGTGAACAATTGTTTGTTTAGTAGAGTAGTATAAGCAGAGAAGATCGCTTCTTTTATATACCACTTCTGCACCAGTTCTATGCACTGGATCAGAGAATATGGAAGAACTGAGTGAAAGAAGATTGAAGGATTGAGGCTGATTGAGTGTGAAAAGAAGTAAAGCAGTGAAGTTAACTGTTGCTACTTTTTTTCAAAAACAATGAGTTGAATTTGCAAAAATAAACCAAGAATTGAATTTTATTTACAAATAAATAAGGATATTTACCTCATCTCCCCACTGAGATATGATGTGACACAATGTCTGGGTTTATTGTGGGGAACCCGAGCATGTACACTCAAGCCAAGAACAAAAATTCCCCAAGCCCTGTGTGGTGAGCACTGATCCCTCTCTCTTGTGCAAAGAGAAGGTGCAGCCTTGGACAGCTGTTCCTTAGGGATGAGCACCTCAAACTATTATTTTCCTCAGTTGCACCTCTGTCCTTCGATGGAGCCACAACTGAGTTGTATTCTGCCTAAAGACAGACACACAACAAATAAATGAGTAGACATGAAGAGACAAAATGGAAAAGCTATAAATGATGTGTTTATCAACATCTGTTGGTTTCAGCTTCTTCAGGTCAGAATGAAAGACAAAACTGTGTGTAAGGAAAATGCAATGGGTAAGAGCGGCAATAAATTAAATTACTTTATCAGTCAGATCTGATGACCAGAATGCAGAAAATGTTTGTTTTATATATATATATATATATATATATATATATATATATATATATATATATTAGTGCCGTTAGTGTATGATGAATTTTGAAGAGATAAGTTTTAAATAAATATTGTGCCAGAAAGTTTTTCTCGACTGAGTCCATCCTTCAAATCTATGAATCAACCATTTGCCTTTGCTTGGAATACTGCTGCCATATATGGTCTGGAGCCCCCTCTGTTCAATTTAAGGTCCTTGACAAAATCCAGGGATGGATATGCAATGTCATTGGTCCTGCTCTGGCATCTCATCTACAGTCACTCTCTCACAGACATACCATTGCTTCCTTCTGTCTTTTCTACAAATACCTTCATGGTAACTGCTCCAATGAGATACTTTCACTGGTTCCCAAACTGCATGAATTTAAGCATGCTACTAGGTGGTTTCTCAGTCCCATCCTTTCAGTCAAAATGGTTAAATGTAGCCATCTCTTCTACTCCAATAGCTTCATATCTCACACTTTCTGTCAGTGGAACTCCCTTCCTATTACTTGCTCCCCTGATAGCTATAATCTTCAAATATTCAAATTCAATGTCAATCGACATCTCCAGATACATTGATCCATTCCCGTCCTTCTCTTCGTCCTTTCCTCTATCATGTTTCTTTACTCTTGCTCCCACTCTTGCTAGTGGCACTCCCGCTTTGCTTGGAGGGAAGTGTTTAAAAAAAAAAATCTCATTATTTGTTGATTTTAATATTTTCACAGATTTTTCTCATAACCATTAAAATGGAAATCATGAACTGTATTCCCTGGTTTCAAAGTTACTCTTTGCCACTGGTCTCTATACATGTTTTAAATTTAAAACCTCAAATTAACAAATGGATTCTTATTTAACAATGATTTCAAACAGTAAAAGGCAAATAAAGAACTGGTTTTGTTTTGTAAGTTTAAAGAAAGAAAAAAACTAAACTAAAAATTTTAGAAAAAAGTAAAATTAGATTTGCCTGCTGCATTGCAGACATTTTGTGGAATTGTATTTGAACGTATCTCTTCTTTGATTCACTGAAAATGCTAAAAATAATAACTGTCATCTGTCAAGACACATTTGCAAATTTCCAACTTTTGCAATTGATATAACATTAAAATGGAGGACGATATTTGTTTTATATAACTTTTTTTCTTCAAAGTCAATTCTGTTGCAAATTCTTTTAAAATATACGATTTTACAAAAAAGACTTCCATGAAATGTTCATACTAAAACCTTTCTTTTGGTTGCTTCCTGTTTTATAAAAGAAATATTTGAATGACTGTAAATTGAAACTGACATAAATAAATAACATTTATAACATTATCTGCCATTCAGTCTTTGATTCCTTCTTTTTGTTTCTTTGATTGAAAGCAATTGCGACCACCTGGAATCTTTGCCCCTTTTACATAAATTCCCAAAACAATCTTCTCTATGATTGATTAAAGTCTTCACAAATATTTGGTACTGAATGATTTCTTTTCTTTTTTATTTATAATAAAACTTTCTAGTGATTTTTTGTTATTTTTAAATTTGAAATTCTAGGATTTCATGAAAAATAAATCAACTTGAATGTCTAAAATGTTGTTTCTTATGACTTACTTTTACTTAAAGCTATGATGAAAAAAAAAGCTGACATTGGGAACACTGAGTGGTTTTAAAACAGTACAGACAAAAACAACAGAAATGAAAACTAAATCCTTTGTCAATATATATATATATATATATATATATATATATATATATATATATATATATATAAAAGTGTGTGTGTTGATATGGGGAGGGTATATATATATATGGGAAGAGCACATTTTGGCACACAAAAGCTACTTTTAATAAAGCACAACACAATCTTTTCAGGCAGAAGTAAATATTTAAGTAAAAATTAACTCACTGAGAAAATGGCTGTGAAAGGTGACACTTGGGGCTTGAATACCAGGTAAACACTTCATTAGAGGGATTTTTTTGTTTTTTTGTTTTTTTTCTTTAATTTTTTTAATTATTATTTAAGATAATTTGATATTAAAAAAAATCAAGAAAATGGATTATTTTTTTTTCCCAGTGGATTGTGATTTGTTTGTTTAATCAATATTACTTACTGACTTAGTGTTTGTTTGTTTTTTTTTTTTATGTACACCAATGAGTTCTTGATGAGGCACCAGTCAAAAGGTAGACATTTTTCTTGTATATATTTTTTTTAATTATCTTTTTTTTCCCTTTCTTTAAAGGTAGATAAATAAGATATATATATATATAAATGGGACATTTGACACCACAGTGATTCAAAAAACAGCATAAAAAACAAACACACTGAAAATCAAATAATAAACAAAGAATCATTCATAAAAAAAGTAAAAAATTACCAAAAATTTTGTAGCAAAAACTAAGTGAAACGGACTAAAAAATGCAAGATGCAAATTACATTTTTTTGTTAATATTTAAGCTTCAGTAAAATTACTTTAATTTTAACAAATTATCAATATATACATTCTTATGACAGCTCAACACACACTCATACAAAAATAATGCATCCAAAATCATATATATATATATATATATATACATATATATATATATATATATATATATATATATATGAACAGAGAAAAAATATATTCACATATGTGCATTCTTACATGAATACTTAACAGTAAATTGACACACAATAAAACATATATATAAAACATATATATGACATATACAAGACCATGGTGTTTAAACAGGTGAATGCAAATATTTTATGCGTGTGTAGGTAAGCAGTGTATTTGTGTTAAGATTACAGGAAATATATAATTGACATGGAGAAGCAAATTTATGTTTTAATAAGAAAGTTTGTTATATGTACATACACTTTTGGAATTAGAAGAAAGTATTTATTAATCTGATTAAGAATGAGAATAAATGGTTATGCTTGACAAAAGCCTCCTGGGAGATAAAAATTTCTTGGAATTTTGCCAGTGAGAAAAACAATTTCTCTTTTGGGTAAAACGAAAGCAGATATCAGTTTACATAGAAGTGATTTTATTTATTTATTTTTTTCAAGTCCTGAAGACAAGGTAAAACGGGAAGAAAATGAATAATTTTATTATTTAAAATGATAATTCCATCAGGAAACAAAATGAAATTTAGTAAAATATTGGCTGAATTTTAAGAAAGACTTTTTTATTTTTCAATACTTATCTACTCAGAGTTTCTTTCTTACAGAAGTGTGCAATAGAATAAATTTGGTATTTAAATCCTCATGAAGCATAATTAAGAAAATTTAAATAGCAAACATTAATTGTAATTATATAAAAATGTCCATTAATTCTCTCTTTGGAATTATTCTTGGAGACTTTTGTTCTACACTCATAATTGCATAAAAATGAACTGAAATACTCAGTGCTGAGATTTGATAGAAATGAAAAGCTGTGTAAGCATCCATAATTTGTATGAAGGTGTTAAAAAGAACATCCGACTAAGAAATGCCGGAATTATTCACTTAATAGCAAATACGCCTGAGACATTAAGAAAATGTTATGTGCATGTACATATATTTGTGTAAAGTATTAAATATTTCTGTATAGGTGTTGGCATATGCTTTTCAAGACTTCTTATGCATGTATACATGATCCAGAATTAGTTGACACACACATATATATTTGGCATATACAAAGTACCTACTAGATAAATAATGAAATAAACAAAGTAATTTTATATAAACAAATTATTGAGGTAATAAGTAAAAATGAAAAGCAAATAAAAATAAATTACAAATCTTGTGTATGTGTGTGTGTACACATGTGTTCTTGTAAAATATAAAAATTTTGTATTCATAAATTGACCATAAAAAAAGATATTAATATTTGATTATTATTGATTTATTGTCTAACAGTGAAAACATTGTTGACTGTAAAATTTATTTACCAATGAAAGAAAGACACTGTATCTTAAAGCAGCCATAATACAATTCAAATGAATAGCAAAACTTGTAAATATATCAAGAATTATATAATGTCTTCTGGTGATAATAACCACGACCTTTCCTCCTTGCAACCAAATTTTAATTGGCAAAAGTTCAAGATAACTTTTAATTTTAAAAAATTCTAAATATTAAAAATCTGAACAAAGATGTTGTTCATTATTAATTTTGACTAGCATTTACTTTCAGCTTTATTTTATTTTCTTTTTCTGCTTGATTTTAATACAACTTTTACTCTGGCGATGAATCTAAGTCAATGGGTAGAGAGTGTGTGGTCCAGAAATAAAAGATTAGGTCTCACCATAAAAGTATCAGATGTGAACAAAGTGGAAGACATTAGAAGTTTTCATACATTTACTGATGATATATTATTCACAATTTTTCAGTTCCAGAGTCTTACCAAGAGCTTATCATTGTAAATACTAGTCAAAATTAATAATGGATGACGTTTCTTCCTCTAATAAAGATGAAGATGGTGATAATTAAATTTTTACATCAATCATTATTATTTAGAAGAAAATGATGAATAATGCTTGTTTGCTTTGTCTAATAATGAGCAAAATGGAAGACAAACTGAGTGAGAAATGCGATGATATTTTGGATACAATTTTTTGTAACTGAAAAAGAGAGGAATTTAAAAGAAAAAAAAAAGATGAAAATATATGGAAGAATAGTCTGCTTTTTTTTCAGCATACAAGTATTTGAATACATCAGGTATTTTCATACATTTATCAAATCCTTATTATTCAAAACTATTTTCCTCTTCCAAAGTTCTAACAAAGAGCTCTTTTACTGGAAATCTTTGCTATCTAATCAATGCTGTTGATTAACAATCAGAGTAAAATTGCAATAAAAAGCAAGTAGAAAATTAAGATGAAAGTAAATACTAGTCAAAAATTAATAATATTTGACAGTGCTCCATCTAATAAAAACAAAGTTGGTATTAATCAGCACATGTTTCTGTTTTGAACAATATCTTTTCATCAAGCATTTTTAACAAGAAAACAGTGAATAACATTTCTTTACTTTGTAGAACAATGAACAAAATGGAAGATAAACCAAGCTTATTATTATTGAAAAAGGGAACAAAATTTAAAGAAAAACTAAATGTTAAGGTATAAGAAAATTCTGGCCTTTTATTGTTTTTATTTTTTTTTTCTAGCACCAAATACTTCATTCATACTCTGCACTTTTAACCAGGCTCAAAGAACATTGTTTACAAACAGTTTTACAAAAATACAAAATTAGTTGCCATTACTTTCTTATTATTAGATATTTTTAAGAAAGTTTCTTAAAGAAATGCTAATTAACTTTTTCCCTGATATATGATCCAAGATATGGCAAATCAGTTTCAGTTATAGCTGAAAATATATATTTTTATCAGTTGCCAGTTGAAAAGGAATGTCTCCATTTCTAGTATTGCTAGAAAATCATTAATACAATCAAATGTAAAATAGTTATGTGAATGATATATTTCAGAGACAATTTTGAGAAACAAACTAGTTTGTAATTAAAATCCAAGTATACAAATAAGACATTTCATTGGAACACTTGAATGTTTTTTCACATCATTCATATTCAGTTCTGTATTCTTTTATATATCATCTCAGGTATTAATTCAAAACAAGAATGCTTCTCAAAATGATTTAGCTTTTCTTTGCAACAACTTATACAGGAAAAAATCCATTGGGGCGCAGAATTTTTTCAATGAAATTTGGGTTGAAATCCATATCAGAATGAAAAAAAACATCAATTATACGAATATATTTTTTTTTATTAATGTAATCAATTTAAAGCATTATCAAAAATTGTTTATAACTATTGTAAAGTTTAGATATTTTTAAAATGAACAGATAATGCAAGTAAAATTTTAAATGATTTTGTTTCAAGTCATATTAGTTGCTGTCAAAGCAGTACCAGTTGTTATAGAACTACCTGAACATTTTTACTATATTACATAAAATTCTAATAAAACTCATATGATTAATTTAATGTGAGAAAATATTTTTTTTTTATTTGAACCATTTTAATAGCATAGAATAAATAATTTGGTTTGATATTGAAAAGACTAAAACTGAAGTATAACTTTTTTGTTTTATTAAACTATGTCAAGAACAAATATAATAGTCTAGGGAAATCAGAACATTTTTTCTTAAAAACTTATTAAAACTTTTAGTTAACCAATCAGACAAAAGTTTTAATTAAAATCTAATATTGTTGGTAAAGGGTTTCACAAGGGATTTTAGTCACACAATTTTACTATTTCAAAAGCAAAATTGAACAAATATTAATTATAAAACATTGAAATTTCAAAATCATCCTCAAATTGAAAAGGAACTATAGATTTTTGTAAGTTTATTTTAATCAAAGAATTTTTATTGTTGGTAGTGTGTCTGCATTAAAATTCAATGTTCTCATATAAGCTAAAGTAGAAATATTAAAATGTATATCTGTATATTCACTTTTTGTTGGAGATGTCTATGTCTGTCATATTTTTCTTACTCTTTTTTGATATGTTGGCTGTTAGGCTTGCCTTCTGGGCCTTGCAGTAGCTGATGAGAAATTGAGTCAGGAAGAAAATTAAAAGCACAATAACTATGTTTATTTTTTATGAGAATACTTCTACCAATTTTAATTGAACTACCAACAATTAATTCTGTAATTATTTTTGTTGATTTTTAATAAACTCATTTTCTGTCAAAGTTTTGTATCAGTTGTTTTAGAATAAATTGAAATATTTTGGGATACACTTTCATTAAATTCATTGAGTAGTGACAAGGAAACAAAAAAGGTCAATATATCATCTGATCATATGGTATACACAAACCAAAATATAACTGATTCGATTTTTAATAAATAAGATCAGTTCTTATAATATATATATATATATATATATATATATATATATATATATATATATTGCACAAAGACCACAAAGAGTACTGGAGAAAGTATTGCATGCAAGTGCAGCAGGAACACTGTTAACTGGTTATTTCACTTTTGTGTTTCACACACTCGAATGATGCTTACTGCTTGATGGTGCTGAAACATCATTTCGTTTGACTGCGTGAAACATGAAAGATATACATATTATTTGTAAAGCCATAATATATTTAAGCAATGGTCATTTAATAAGTTGACAACCATCATAATATATATATATATATATATATATATATATATATATATATATACACACAAGTATAGGATTGGTGTATACGTAATAAATTCCAATAACCAACAATTACCATTCTTAAAAGAGTGCTCAATACAGAGTAGAGCAAATATAATTATTTATTTAAAAATTATAACATAAATATGTTATAAAATCACTTCAAAAATAGCCATTTTGTTTCAACACATCTGGTTCACTTGATATGATACCAGAGTTGTTGAAACAAAATGGCTATTTTTGTATTTTTTTATAACATTTTTATAACATATTTATGTTATAATTTTTAAATAAATAATTTTATATATATATATATATATATATATATATATATATATATATATATCAGTATGTGTATGTATACGTGCACCCCTTCTCCATACATACATATTGTCTTATTATAAGGAATTAGTATACACACACATATACATATACATACATATACACATGCTTCCTATGTTGCATAGGGTTTGTTTTGTTCCACCAGGTCTGATGAAGTGAAATCAAATTTTATCAGTCTTCCAAAATAAAATATTACTATGGTTTTCTGAAGTCTCCAATTTGTTAATTAACCATATATATATATATATATATATATATATATATATATATATATATATATATATAATTAATTGACAAATATAATATACTTAGTGGATACTCTTGTTTGAGTAAACATTCTGTTTCTTCCAAACAGTATATTTATTTTCATCTACTGGCCTGAATGTTTGCGAAATCTTATTAAAGAAAAAGATACCCCATTCATCAAAATTCGAGCCTGCAGGATAAATTTTTATTAGATCCACTGGGCTTTTAACCAACTCAGCCACAAATGGCATCATCAATCAAGCAAGGAAGCAAAGCTGAATACTGCCTTTTAAATGCATATTTCTTATTTTTCAGATTCTCAAAAGTTCATTACTGTACAGTTTTATATCTGAAAGATAAAGAAAGCAATTTTTAAAGAATTAGTTTTTTTCATTTATTTATTAATCCAACAGTTTTTATCACTTCAAATGTTATTTTTAGTGGATACCCATATTTGAGTAAAAAATCTGTTTACTTTCAACAGTATATTTTTTCATGTCTACTGGCCTGAATATTCGAGAAATCTTATTAAAGAAAAAGATGCGCTCTCCAGCAGGATTCAAATAAGCATTCCCCTTAGCAGGAGAAACTGTTGTTAGATCTGACGTGCTTTTAACCAACTCAGCCACAAAAGGTGTCACTGATCAAGCAAGGCTGAACATAGCCTTTTAAGCATACTTTTCATTTTTTTCAGATTTGTTACTGTTAAAATCTGTCAGATTAATAAATGAAAAAAATACATTAGTGATATATATATATATATATATATATATATATATATATATATATATATATATATATATATATATTATATAATATAATATAATATAGATATTCCTAATGTACAGCCAGTTAGATCAGGGCTACAGGAATGTAGGACGTCCATGGCTAAGATACAAAGACAAGCTGAAAAGCAACTTGTCAGCAGTTAATATACCACATAACACACTTGATCACTTAGCTCTGGAGCGGGTAGAATGGAGATCAATGTGTTTTAGTGGACTCAGTAATTTTCAATCTGCTTGTCTGAATCATCTTCAAGAAGCAAGAGCAAGAACTAAAAGGTCAACCAATCTAACAGTGATCTCATCTCACAATCCTCACACTTGCTCCATATGTGGCCTTCTTTGTAAATCCTTAGTCGGTCTTAAATTGCCACTTAAGATTAGTGCATAAACTTTCATAACTGAATCAATAAGCTGGCAAATCCTCATACGTCAAAACTGATGGGAGAGTCCATTATTATATATGAATAAAAAGTCAAGAGGGAAATGTCTAGGCATTTAGACCTTAGATTAAATCATTTAGTATACTTGAAAAAGACAAATTATTTTTTAAAAGAATGTTGTTTGGATTAAAGCATGAGATGGACGTTTTGTGTTCTTTTTATTCCTTTTGTCTCTTCTTCAGATGTACGCCATCTGAAAATATATTATATATATATATATATATATATATATATATATATATATATATATATATGGGATAAGATATACATGTTTATATATTAAGAACATTTTTGGAGGAAAGATGTATGACAAAGTGGAAAAAGTTTTGTGTGACACCTTTCATCCCTCAGGACTTCAACGGACTAGGGGATGTAACACGTCACCTGAAAAAATTTTTCCTCCATATATATATATATATATATATATACTATATAGGTATACATATAGGTATACTTTTGTTGTCCAGCACTGTAAGATGCTTCATAATTAAGATATCATTTTAAGAACTCAAGTTATATTCCAACTCATTCAGAAATGCTATCTGTATTCAACCTGGATTAAAATAAATTAATCATATAAATCTTATGAAAGACAATCCTTCAAGAAACTGACACTACAAAATTTAAAATGAAGATGATAAAAGACCCCTTACTTGAACACTTATCCATGTAGACAATGTAACTAGAAGAGAAAATAATTAAGTAATCATGCAGTTAATTGTCCACAATAGCAAAAAACAAAAACTGTGGAAGGAAAATTCCATCAGTTTAGAAAGATCTATAACAGTTAGTGTACTTGTGAAACATAATTTTCTAAAAACTGATTTAAAAAAAAATCTTATATATTTCAACCAAACATAACGCTAACTGTTTGGTCAAAGAACACTAAATGTTTCCTGTATGGAAACAGCTAATTTTACACTTACTAAATATATTTAATATGAGCATATGGCTGAGTAGTTAGAACGTTTGCTTTCTGACCATGGGACCTGGGTTCAAGTCTGACCATCATCGTTTTGTCAGGAAGGAGACTTCCTGATGTTATCAGTCTGGTGGTGGTGATCCCAGTGTGCAGCACCTTTGGAAAGTACCTGAAAACCATACCACAGGTTGACCCAAGCCTTATAAATGAAATTGGGTAGATGTTACTCTTGGGGGCCATTGGTAGCTGTACTATCACAAAGTCACAAATCATCATGATCAAAGGTTTGAGTGTTTAGATTGTTGATCACGCTAAATAACACACTCCCTCCCAGAAACTGTAACTAAGGTTTGCTCAGTGTGGATGTAGTATAAACCACAGGTTGGCTCCATGGGTGTTGAACAAACACAAAAATGAGCCTGAGCAAGCATCTGAAATAGGGATTGGCTAGTTGCCCTAGTAGTCAGGTATGGATAAAAGGATGGTAGAACAGGGTTTAGGAGAGATAACAGAATGACAAATTTTATCAAGAGCTTCAAAGTACAGGAAATTGTGGAGAGTCATAACTGTCAATGTTGTGAAGGGAGATGGCCCATAGAAAAAGATTAGAAGAAAATAGATAGGAAAAGGAAAATTGTATCTTTAATTTTAGAAAACTATTTCCCCAGAAAAGCTTATATAATTTCCTTTTTGTTTCATTTTCTTTTTCTTGATAGCTTTTGCTTTCAACACATCAGTCATGTCAGTTCTTCTTTGTTTTGTTTGTATTAAAAATCTCACTAGAATTATCAGGAGCTTTGCATATATTTCTGTTTTCTATACAGAGAGAAAACTTTTGTATGCATGAAAGTCATTCATGTTTTGTACACTCCAAAAGAAAGGCAAGTTATCAAAAACACTTTGACAGAAACTGGTTTATAGTTGATAAATCTACTATACATATGTATATATAAATAAAAAAAAAAGGCAAGAAGAAAAACTTTTATGCCATTACATTTCATTCTTTGAGGAACCTTATTGTTGCACTTTCCATCTTCTGTTAAAACACTTTAACAGATATTTAAAATGTTGTATTTGTTTGATTTTGCTATCTCCAATTTATAATTTATCTGTGTTTGCTAACAACCATGCAGTCTATCTTCTTACAATTGCTTATTAGTCCTTTCTTCTTGTTTTCTTTCACTAACTTCTGGAAGAGTTCTTGTAGCTTCTTTTCTATATCTGCTATCAACACTTTGTCATCTGCATGTCTTATGTTAAGATTGACTGCCAATAATAAATCCCAGTAGGGTTTCTAATTGTCTTAGAATCACCTCACTGTTTAGGTTGAATAAGTCCAGTCAGGAGATACATCCTTGTTTTATACCCCTTTCTTTTTTTGTATATTTACTGAATTCATTTTTTTATCCATATGCAGATGGTTTGCTGCTAATATAGATTCTGGATTATTCTAGTATCTTTCCCAAATATGTCAACCTAGCAGTTCCAACAGTTCTTTGAGATATACATCTACTGACAGAGAGAAACTCATCTCATAAATAAATATAAACTATGAAATAGAATTTAGTTTCACTTTCATTGAAAAGATCAAGGATCAAAGCTGATGAACGTGGATGACACTGTGTAGATGAAAAACTTAAAAGAAGAACAGAAAGCTGTCTTAGATAAGGTAGTAAAGGAAGTCAAGAAGAAAAGACTAACTATTAACAGTAAAACGACAAAATACATATGTGGTTTCCTACACTCACATGGTGTTATGGTCCGGTTCCTTGTACCACGGTGATAGTCCAAGGTAGAACCAATAAAGAAGAGCGCAAACACAGGTATGAAATAACACAGATATATTACAAACAGGAATATATACAAAGAAGTAGAAGTGTTAGTATGAACAATCAGGTTTAGTAGAGAGAACAATGTAGTCTCGACCAGTATCACTATTCCAATGTCTTGCAGTAATTGTCTGAACGTGACTCTATTTCGGACTGCCTTTGACTCGACTCGACTTGAATTATTGACTCGACTTGAACTACTGATTTCTTGCCTACTCCTGAGGTGCAGTATTTATTAAGTATGGAATAGTCCATTATTATTATTATTATTATTATGGGTAAGATCCCATAACACATGGTATGAGCAATAGACTCACCCATGCAGGCTATATAATCTGTAGCTTAACTCCCTTTTATTTTGTAGCAGAGTTTCATTTAGATAAATAAAGCTTAGTACTTCTACTTCTGTTTTGAGTTATGTTTTACTTATCACAGCATGGTCTTCTGCAAAAGAAACCACCAAGTATATTGGCTATGTGTTGAGAATGTGACACTAAAGCAGGTACAGAAATGTAACTATTTGAGTTGTGTAGTACCAGTGACAGAAAATGTGATACAGAAATGCAAAGGCATAAAAGATCCTTTCCAGAAGCTAATCAAAAAAAAAAATGTCATCAGGAACCAAGAAAAGAGTGATGACCTGATATGAAATATCTATCCTTCAAAATGCTGAACATTTTCTTTACAGATGAAATTCAGTATCGATGGCTCTACAGACAGATGCTGAGAATATCATGGAGTGAACAATGTGATTAAAAAGGAAGTTTTAATGAAAACAGAAACTGAAAGAACATTTCTACTTAAAATCAGAAAGAAAGAGTTGAAATTTATGAGATACATAATGAGGAAAGATAGCTCTGAAAATTTAACACCCAAAGGATTTATTGAAGGCAAAAGGAAACAGTGAATAACCTACTTGACAGGTTTGTGTGAATGGATGGCAGAAAAGAGACATAGAGTGATGGTAATGAATAAAATATTGTTGAGATTTACAAGAGACAGGAAGTTGTGGAGATCCATGATTACTTACTTACTGAAGGGAAGTTGTACATAAGAAAAGATTAATCAGAATACTGATTTTTGGAAATAAGACAGGCTTAAAACTTTTTAGTACCGTCTAGTATATAACAATAAGGGAAATGCATGTAAATGTATCAAGCTTTACAAAAAACAGAAAATTGTTTGGTAAATTCCTTTGATAAAATCTTTCAAGCATATTTTGCAGTTTATTTAATTGTTATTGTTGTTTGAATAGACATTTGTCACCTTTGATCTGTTTTGAAGATTCTTCATGGAAATTGCACTGTTATAAGCTATTTGAAAAGATATAATCTTGGTGAGAGACAGTTAAACAAAAAACATGTATCATTTTAAAGCAGAGAATACCCCACCTATTTGACCTCCCCCTTTTCCACCAAAAGTTTTTAAAATAATCTGAATACCTGTTTAAATGGAGAAAATGTTTGATTGTCTTGGAGTCATAAGTCATCAGTTTTTGATTTGAATGTTTCAGTAACACTAAACACTAAAGATAGAATGTAATTTAAAAAGCATTTAACAATATATATATATATATATATATATATATATATATGTGAGTGTGTATATTTCTATATAAATAAATGTTTAAGTGCATATATTTTTTGGCACAGTATGTTTTACGCCAAATATATATATTTATATGTTTATGTAAATAGAAAGATAAAAATGTAGATATAGATAATCAATATGATGAACAAATATTGGTTTTCTTTTTACTTTAAGTTGAGATGGAGTGAACAACATGAAGTAGCTAATAAAATTAACATTATCTTGTTCTTCAAATCTTTCACAAGTGACTTTTTAAGTTA